>CM034147.1:713240950-713612624 GCA_019776745.2 Taxus chinensis | reverse complement strand
GCCAAGGAAATTTACCATCATCTCCATTCGTGCTCTGGCAAATTTCTGCAAGCTTCCCTATTCTTTCGGCTAACTCTGGAGGAATTTTCTTGGTTGGCCTTCTAGTGGGATTATAATCAATATTGAAAATCTCTGCTATATCCTGTGAACTCCACCCTGCTTTTCTCAGAATTTGACATCAAGACTGCTTTGAGTAGGAACCCTTCTATTATTGTCTGGCTGTCCAAATATATATCTTCAGTATCTGCGAAATTAGAGGAGGAAACTTCAAGAATCATGTCATTGATGTACTGCTTCTTCCAACCCCCATTTCTCAGCACATTTGCTAACTCATCTAAGTACTCCATTACCCATCTAGGCATGCAGATTTCACCAATGCTAAAACACCCATTATCAACATCTACGTTGGAGGAAGAAAACAGGCTTTTAGGAGAGGGAGATTTGATGCATGATGAGAAAGAATATGGCCTTCTTTCTGCCAAATCACTCCAAAACTGTATCCACCTTGGAGCCATGGAGGAAGACCAGGGGGAAGGAGTGGCTGCTAAACTGGTAAGGATTTTTTCAGAGATGATCCTGTCTTGAAGGTGGGTGTTGTTGATGTTTTTCAATTTGGGGGAATTGCAGCTACCGGGAAATGGGTGTGGGTGCCTGTGAGAGATAGAGGCACTCGTCCTTGGCCACTCTGAAAAACTCTTTTTATTCACAAAATCAGAGCATTTAGCTAGAGAATCAAAATTCCTTCCCCATGCTTCTATGTTGTTACAGACTTCACCAGCTTCATCATCAAGAACTCAAAATTATGGAGCTGATATTTTAGGACCAAGAGTTTCTTGCAACTCAGTAGATCAAATGTTGGCTGTCATATCCAAGAGATTTGAAGTATGTTATGATACAGACATTGATGTCATGAAAACTAGTAATGTCGACATTGCTGCACTTCCATTGATGTGAGAACTATCAAAGCTCTAGATATGAACGTTTCTTTTGAACTTCCTTCTTAAAGAACCTTTTCTTAAGAATGTTATTTTACCTTAGCCAACACCTCTTTTAGTAATTTGGAGGAACCCTTTGTTAAGAATGTTTTTACTATCAAAGGCTCTAGATATGAATAATGTATCACTTGTAACATTAGCCTTTTATATGTATGTGTCTTTTGAACTTCCTTCTTAAGGAACCCTTTGTTAAGAATGTTTTTTTACCTTAGCCTGCACTTCTTTTAGTAATTTGGATTGTTGTAACTCTGTTGTAATTCTTCCGAGCTGAACCAATATACTACACCTACTGTTTAAGAATTTTCTTAAGAATGTTTTTTTACCTTAGCCAACACTTATTTTAGTAATTTGGGTTGTTGTAACTCCCCTTGCTCGTTTTCATAATTCCTTCCTTTTCCAATTGTTCTAAGGACCCGAACCAGTAAACTACACCTACTGCTTAAGAATGAAATACCAATTGCAATGCTTGAACAGAGGATCATATGAAAGCCAGAGGTCGTCGGTGTCAATGTAATGGCATTCCTCGTGGTAATGCATTTTAATCAAAGTAGGACATGCTTCTTGTACTTATTCTCTAATTAATGTCGTTTCTTTGCAAGAATGAGTGCATACTCTGCACACCCAAGCATCCTGAATTTATTATAACTACGATTTTCTTCCAGTTCAAGAGTCTTTACAAGTAACATCTTCTATTGTCATTTCAGGGTTTCAGTTTAGTGGGTACATTACTGTGTTCATTTCTTTGTTATTCATATCTGAACATCTTTTATCTTTTGTTCATCACAGGTGTATTCCCATTACTTTGAAATCTCCAAATGGCTCTAAAAATTTTGCTTTAAAATGCACTGAATTTCTTCGTTACAAAGTCTTTCCTAAAGTTGATGAAATGTTTAATGAAGTGATACAAATTAATTCTTCTAGTTTGCAATGGTCTACGTATGTATTGTGAAAAAACAAGATTCGGTACATGCTTTGGTTGTTGCTTCTATTACCATTGGTTTATTTGATTTTCTGTCCTGGCAAGGTTGAAACTAGCCCTTTACTCCATTTAGTATTTGACAAGCTATGTACTTCATATTTTCATTGTTCGAGGAACTATTAGATTGATAAAACTAAAACTGTCTTCTTAGTGATAGCAGGATCTTGAATTTTTAAACTAAAACGACCTACACTACTGCTGCAATGTACTGGAAAGTGACCAGTGTTGAGGCTAAAAAAGTATTGGACCTTGTCAAATTCTTCTTTGAAAGGGAAAATATCTTCATTAAAATTTGCCAGCAATTGTTTCCCCCAAAATACCTACATTTGTCATGTAGCCTGGCCATAGAAAATCAAAATTTAAAGCAGTGCACTCCACAAGTATGGATGATGAAAAACAACAATAAAGACGTATTCTTATGAATATTGATATGGATATATACTAAGTTTTTTTTTTTTTAAATGAATTTTTTAGATAATCATTTTCACTTTGCTTTCAACCATTTTAGTGTCTGAAGCACAGTCGGTTGGACCTGTTTCTGTGGTTTATATATTTGATGTCTAAGGAGAATTTCAGGTAATACAGAGGACAGAAAGAAACCTTGTTCTGGACCTACACTTGACGACATCAAATGAATACAAAGTGAGAGAGTGAATTTCAATAGGGTAATAATGAGTTCTGAATCTGAAATCTTGTTTAGGGGACTTGATCATGGTGATTCTGTAGGCCTCAACAGATCCAACATTAGGCTTAGATATTTGATAAATTGGCTTGTAAATGCTTTTTCAAAACTTTGGCCATCCCCCTTTAGAGAATCTTGTCACTTGGTGCAAATCTATGGATTTAAAGTTAAGTATCATAGGGCCCCTTCTAAGGCATTCAACCTGTATGACTGGAAAAGGTGAATGGTTCAGCCCCTGCTTGTGCAGAAGCAAAAGAAGCAACATATCATTGGCACCTATGGTGTTTCTGCCAACAGTCTGGTTTCCAGAAAAGTATGAATGCAGTAACATACTTCTAGGGGACCCCAATATGGTGAAGGAACAACCGTAACTCGGGCATTCCAAGCATTAGGGGGAGGACATATGCATTGATACCAGTTGTGAATGCGGCACTTAGTTTTATATCCAACTTTGAAGATGTGTACAGGATGTGGGCTTTTGTTGCTAAGTTTTTGGATGCAGATTTTGTAGACAAGGAGAGGTGGAGATTTCAGAGGCCTCACTCAGAAAATTGGTTGAACTATAATCAGAAGTTTTGGCATGGAGCCCTTGCCCTTGCCTTAAAATTTAGATGGTAACTTTTCATGTCAAGAATGTGGACCTTTCTAATTTGAATTCCAACATAAACTTACAATTGAGGGTGAATTATTGCGCCCTCATGTGTGCAGAACAGGAAAAAGTTTAGATAAGAAGTATGCTTATGGCTTTGATCCTAGATTCCCAACCTGGGGTGGTGGCATACTGTAAGTACATTGTTTTTTTAAATCTTGTAAGATAAGATCTTGGCATTAGGTTTCTATGACAAACTTGCCATATATGAAAATACAGACTCTTAATTAATTGAATAGTACATTAATTGTATACTTGAATTTTAATACATCAGTAACATTAACAACACAGACTATGTAAATTGTATAGTACATATCTTCTACATATGTAAAGAGGGGCTGAATTGTTCTTTATATTCATTTAGTTTCTCCGTTGTGCCAATGCTAGCCATACTATATGCCAACTTTATTGTATAAGTGTCAAAAACTAATGAGAGGTATATCTAGAAATTGGTCCGTTACTACATATATGAAAGCTCCTAATTTCAGTATTTAGTATTTACTCTTTATGACCACAGTATGAAAAAACTATCCTGTAATGTTTCTCATTTTTACATACCATAATTTGGACTATGACTGTAAATTATCCTCGGCACAGTTGATTTAGATATTGTCAATCTTTATCATACATGTACTATAATTTTTAACTGTTTTAGTGCTTATTAGAGTTATCAGTAATTTTCATGTAGTCCATTACTAGTGTTTTGTATGATTATAAATGATTGTTACTAGATATTTGGTCCATGGTTTTTTTATTGTACCAGTTTAGATATACTGCCATTACATTGCACAGTTGAATATAAATACATTTAATCTTGTTAAGAGTTTGGTTTACACATTTTAATGTAATATTGGAAATGGGCATTCTTGACTTCTATATTTATGTGTTGGGATATTTGGATGATGTTTCTTTCTTATTGGAGGTGTGTAGATATATTAATGCTATGTTTTACATGACTATAAACATATTTTATGGAGTGTTTTTCTAATTTAATTTGAAATTTTTGAGATATAATTGGAAATGGATTTATTAGAAATTTGAACATTTTTAATATATTTGTATAATTTTAAACATATATTTTTAGATATTAAAATTTAAAAATGTTTTAATAATTTATTTTAGATATATTTATGCGTATGGTGAGGAAGTGAGAGGGGTGGAGTGCAGGAGATCTCGGTGGGAAGGGAGGGGTAGAGGAATGTGAGAGGGAGAGTACGGGGAGATTTCGGGACTAGGGGATGAGGGATGGAGGAAGGAAAGGACTATTTCCCTTAGAGGGATATATAGAGGTGAAATTTTAGAGAAAGGGAGAGTTCTAAGGAGTTTCGGGACTTGGGAAAGAAAGGAAAGGAAAGTGGAGATTTTAAGATTATAAGGGGAGGGAGGGGAGTACATTGGGGACTTTTAGGGAGGGAGGGAAATATTGTTTTTGGACATTGAAGAGTAGGGGGGGAGATTGGGGATTCTCTTTTAAGGAGGGTATACATTGAAGAGTACAGGGGAAGACATTTAATATTTGTGGAGAGTGGAGTTTAGGGAGAGGGAGGGGAGAAAGGGGGACTTGGGGAAGATGTTATACTTATAGGATTAGGGAGGGAGGTGAGAAAGGGATATGTGTGGGGGAGATTGGGAACTAGGAGGTTTAGGAGGATGAAATTATTAGAGTGGAGTTTGGAGAGTAAGGGGGGGGGGGGGGGGGGGGGGGGGGGCGGGGAGGAAGGGGAGAAAGGGGGATGTATCGGTATTTTAATATTGGGAACTAGGTGAATATTATTTGCCATGACCAGGGGAGAACAGGGAGAGTTGGGGGAGATTAGAAACTAGGAAGGAGGGAGAAATGGAGAGTCATTTTATATGGAAGAATGGTAGGAGAGGAAGGGGATGAAAGGGGAGAGTTGGGGAAAATTATATATAGGACTGGGATATCTTGGACATTGAAGAGTAGGGGGAAGGAAGGGGAGAAAGGGAGAGTCGGGGGATAGATTGATGGACATGTTTACATGACTAGGGGGGAGGAAGGGGATTTATTAAATGTGAGAGTTATGGTGTGTTTTCTATTTGGTTAGGAAGGGGGACTTTATGGAAGATTGGGAACTAGGGGGATGACATGTTTACATGACTATAGAACATAGGGATTATGTGTAGTTATGGCATGTTTTCTACTGGGAGTTTTGGACATTTGAAGATATATAGTCGGAATTAAGAGGGAGGAGAGTGGAGAGTAGGGAGAGGGAGGGGAGAAAGGAGGACTTGGGGAAGATTGAAGGAAGGAGAGGGGATGGGAGGGAGTATGGACGAAATGAGGAAAGTTGGAGGAGATTGAGGAGTGTAGGAGGGGAGTGGATGGTGGGAAGGAGAGTGGAGATTGGAGGAGTGAAGGGTAGTGAGGGAAGGAGAGGGAGAAAGGGAGAGGAATGTTGAGAGAGTGGGGGACTAGGGGGAGGGAGGGAAGGAGAGAAAGGGAGAGTTGGGGGAGACTGGAGAGTACGGAGGGAGGGAGAAATGGAGAGTCAGGGGAAGGGAGGAGGGTAGGGGAGAGGAATGTGGAGAGATTTGGGAGATGTTGGGAAGGAGATTGGGGACTAGGAGTATGGACATTGAAAGGGTAGGAGGGAGAGTGGAGTAGGGAGGAGAGAAGGAGAGTCGGGGGAGAGAGGGTGGACAATGAAGAATGAGGGAGGTGGAGGGGAGGGAGAGGAGGAGTGGAGATTGGAGGAAGGAGACGGCG
The DNA here is from genome assembly GCA_019776745.2 of Taxus chinensis. Classification (NCBI taxonomy): domain Eukaryota; kingdom Viridiplantae; phylum Streptophyta; class Pinopsida; order Cupressales; family Taxaceae; genus Taxus; species Taxus chinensis. Next base: position 713,606,591 of record CM034147.1, on the reverse strand, counting down.
GGGGAGAGAAATTTGGAGAGTTGGGGAAGATGGTGGGAACTAGGAGATGAGGGAGAGTGGGAAGGAAAGGGAGAGTGGGGGGAGATTGAGGGACTAGGAGGGTGGACATTGAGGAGTAGGGGGGAGGAAAGGGAGAAAGGGGCAGTTGGGGAAGGATTGGGAATGAGGGAGAGGGAGAGAGGGGAGATTAGGGAGAAGTTGAGGAGGTAGGATTGGGATCTTGGAGGGAGGGAGGGAAGGAGAGTGGAGGAGTTGGGAGAGAAAGGAGAGTGCCAGAGGAAGGAGAGAAAGGGGGAGTTGGTGAAGATTCAGAACTAGGGAGACTTGAGGAGTGGAGAGTAGAGAGTGAGAAAGGTTGAGGGATTAGGGGAGATGTTGGGAAGGGGGAGAGGGATAAAGGGGAAGGGAGGAGGGAGGTGGAGGGAAGGAGAGGAATGTGGAGAGAGTTGGGAGATGGTGGGAAGGAGAGGAATGTGGAGGGAGTGGGGGAGATGGTAGGAAGGAGAGTGGAGAGTAGGTGAGAGTTAGGTGATGGAGCGACCCATGATAGTGGAGGAGTAAGGGAGGGAGGTGTAGGTTGAGGAAGGGTGGACTTGAGGGAAGGAGAGTGGAGGGAGACAGTGGGAAGGGGAGGGGGAGAGTTATGAGGAGGAAGGTGAGAGGGGAGGGAAGGATGAGTGGAGAGTAATGGAGGGAGGTGAGAGGAATGGTGGACTTGCAAAGGAAGATATTGGGAGGGGGACATTGGAAGGTGAGGGTAGAGGGCAGAGTGATCTTCGTCGCTTTTTCGTCCTTCTCGGTCCCTTTATCTTGCCTGCTCTCTCTTTCGTGTTTGTCAGATCGTCTGCAGGAGATTGGAAAGTATGATAGAGGCATTGAAAAATTGGAGTGAGAGTGGTTGTCAGCTACAAGCATCTTATAGAGTACGGGGCGGGCCCTGTGCAGATGGGGTGAAGGGTGGACTTTTTGTCTTGAAGGAGAGTGGAAGGGAGAAACCTCCTTTGTGTCCTTTTCATTTGGTTCGCGGGGTACTTTAGAGCGTATGAATGTAGTTAGACATCTGCACTATTCTGAATTTCGACATATTTGCTATTAGGAAGGAGCTACAAGATAGTGGAGAGTAAGGGAGGGAGGTGAGAGAAGTGGTGGACTTGAGGGAAGGGAGAGTGTACTTTATCCATTGGGCAGGTGTAGATGGACATTAGTGATCCGTGAGTCTTCCCGTGTAGAAGGTGGGAGGGCGGGAAGTACGAATTGAGAGTAAGGTGATGGAAGGTGAAAAGAAGGGTGGAGTTCGGGAAAGGAGAAGTGGAGTGCAACAGTGGAAGGTGTCTAAGTAATATTGCCTATTTGTCTTATTGGGAGTATGAGGATAGTATATGTCATGTGCAGTAAGCGTGGCTATTAATGAGTGAGTTCCATTAGATTCTACTTCCGTTTAGATTAATCTGTTCTTTCTTTCTCCTTCATTTTGGTGTTTTATCACTAACCTTCCGATTTATAGTTTATTTTAATTTGGATGAGGTTCTATTAATTTTTCCTTTGCATCTTTTTCCTTCTTCTTTTCTTTCTCTCCTTTTAATTTTATATTTATTTAAGTAAGTACATTTATATTAACGGTTATTTATTTTATTTTATTTAAGCATTTACTTGTATATTTATATTTTCCTTCTCTTTTCTTTTTTTATTTTTTCTCCCTTTTTCCTTTCTTCTTTCTCATGGCGTCCACCTTTCTATTCTTCTTTCCTTTTTTCTTTGTCTTGTCCTCCCTCTTTCGATTCCTTGTCTTCTTTTCCCTCCTTTTTTACTTTTCTTTCTTGTGTGGCTTGGTATTTAAACATTGTGATAGGGTAGAGGAGAGGAAGAGTGTGAGTATGTGGGATTATGATAGAGGTATATTTGAAGTGCATTATATTTATATTGTATGTCGTATGAGTGTCATAAGTGTATCGTGTTATAGTAATGGGGAGGGAGGTTGTAGGAAGTTTTGGGTAGGGAAAGATTCAATTGATCGTTTTAGTTCCGTTTCTTGAGGTTTCTCTTACGATTTTTGACTGCTCGGGTCCATTATCTTTTCGTCTCTCCTTCTTCCTTTTCTCTTTCGTCGTCTTACTGTCCCTTTTCGCTTTCGTTCCGGCCTGCCTTTCTCCCTCTTTCTGCTGTGCCTTTTTCTGGCCCACCCCTTTTTTCCTTTTCTCCTGCTGCTGTCGCGTTTCTCTTCGTCGTTCGTCTTCGCGCGGGTCTCTGCCTTTCCTTCGCTTGGCGCTTCTTCGGTGCGGTCCCATGTCCTTGCTCTTCCGTTTGCTGGTCTTTTCTGACGTTCCGGTTTGTTTTCTGCCCGCCTCCGTTCTCCCTTTTATCCTTGTCTCTTTCTCTGTCTCTTTCTCTTCTTCTATGCCGGCCCCTGTCTCTTCCTATTTTTTCTTTCGTTTCTCTTCCTTTTGTCTTTCTTGCCTCTTCTCGTTTCTTTCCTCTTTTTCTTCCGCTTCCTCCTTCTCTTTCTCTTTTCTACTTCTGTTTCTTCTTCTCTCTTTCTCTCCTTTCCTTCTCTCTTTCTCTGTCTCTTGAATGAGAGAGGGAGTGGGGGGAGATGGTGGGAAGGAGAGTGGAAAGTATGAGAGAGGAAGGGAAGAAGAGTGGAGATTAGGCCAAGAGCGACAGGAGTGGAGAGTAAGGGGAGGAGGTGAGGGAAGGGTGGACTGAGGGGAAAGAGAGAGAGTAGGGTAGGGAGGGAGAGGAAGGTGGACTGAGGGAGTTTAGGGTGTTTGGGAGAGTAGAGAAAGGAGATATGAGGGATTGGTTGTGAGTGTGGGAAGAGAGTGGAGAAGTATGAGATAGGAAGGGAGAAGAGTGGAGAGTAGGAAGAGCAACAGATAGTGGAGAGTAAGGGGAGGGAGGTGAGAGGAAGGGTGGACTGAGTCAATGGAGAGTAGGAGGATACAGTGTGAAGGGAGAGGTAGAGTCGGAGATAGGAGAAAGGTGAGAGGAGGAAGGAAGGACAATGGAGAGTAAGGGGAGGGAGGCGAGTAGGTGGACTAAAGTGAGGATGAGGTTGAGAGAGTAGGAGGAAGGTAGTAGGGAGGGAAGGACTAGAGATTAATGCGGGGAGGGAGAGTAGGTGTTGGAGTGAGGGAGGAGAGTGAGAGTATGAAGTGCAGGGAGAGGGAAGGAAGCGACAATGGAGAGTAGGGGAGGGGAGGTGAAATGAAGGGTGGAGTGAGAGGACAGGAGATTGCGGGAAACGTGGGAAGGGGAGAAGGAGAGGGAGTATGAGAGAGGGATTATGAATGGACGGAGAGTGGAGTAGTAGGAGGGAGGGGACTAGAAGGAAAGTTGAGAGTAAGGAGGGAAGGTATAGAAGTAAAGGGTGGGGTAGGGAAGACGAAGGGAGAGCGGAGTATAAGGGTAGGGATGTGAGATGAAGGGTGGACCGTCCCGAGGAAGAGAGGTGCTTGAGACCAGTGTACTGTGAGAGTGAGAGGTGGAGATTGGAGGTAGCGAGGACTTTTTCTGCTTTCTTTCCTTCCTCCCCTTTCTCTTACTTTTCTGTGCGGTTCCCTTCTTTTGGCTTTCGATTGGTACCTCGCGCTTGGTCGGTCCCCGGTTTGCCTTTTCCCTCCTCTTTTCGCTTTTCTCCTTTTGGTTTCTCTTCTCGCGGGCATCTTTTGCGCTTTCCTTCGCGTTTCCTTCGTCGTTCTCTTTCCCTTCCCGTTTGCTCTTCTCCTTTTCTTTCGTTTCATCTCCTTTTTTCTTTCTGTCACTCTGTAGGGAGAGTGGAGTGTAGGGAAGGGAGGTGAGAGGAGGGAGACGATGGGAAGGGGAGAAGGAGAGGGAGAGTAGGAGGGAGGGACGAAAAGGGAGTGGAGTCTAGGGGAATGGATGGTGGGGAAGGAAGGAAGGGCCATGTGGAGAATGGGAGAGCGAAAGTTGAAAAGTAGGAGGGGAAGGGCAGGAGAGTGGAGAATAGGTAGCGAGGGTGGGACATAATGTGGAGGAGTTGGGGAGAGGTGGGAAGTAGAGATGAGGTCGGGAGTGTAGATTGAGAAAAAGGGAGGGAGTTGAGAGGAAGGTGGACAGAAGATAGTTGATAGTAGGGGTTTAGATGATATGTAAGTATAATAGTATGTATTTGACATAATTTTTATTAAGTGTTGTTAATTGTGTAAGTATATGCTATTTATAGGGATTTTTAGTTATATGTATGTGAAGTGTATGGGTGGAATGTGAATTATAGTAAGTGGTGTTAGTTTCACTTATAGTATGATTTATTATTTAATTTTGAGTTATTTTTTTATATTTTTTTATTAATAGGCATCTCTCTCTTTTCTTTCTTGTCGTCCTTCTCCTTCTGCAGTCTTTTTTGGACAACCTTTGGCGGTCTGGGTGGGAGATTGGGCATTCTTCTCATTACCGTTCGTGTTTCGTGTTATACGTGAGTGTAGGGTCTTTTTTCCTGTCCGTCTTCTTTCGTGGAAAGGGGGGGGGTCCACACAGGGTTCCCCTTGTCGCGGAAGTGATTCTTTGTATTTGGTGCGAGTTTCTTCCTGCCTGTCTTTCTTTTCTCTCCGGTTTGGTCCCCAGGCCCTCTCTTTTCTCTTTCTTTTTTGTGGGGAAGTTCTCTTCCCGTCCGTCGGCTTGCGGTCCCCTCCTTTGGCGTGCGTGTTTCTTGTCTCTGTTTTCTGTTCCGGTCTTTGGTTCCGGGCCGTCTTCGGGTGTCGTTGCCGGCGCGGTACTGGCGCGGCTGTCCTTTTTCTTTTTTTTTCTCTGTTGGCCTTCCTCCTTCTCTGTTCTCTTTTGCTTGGCGTGGCGCTTCAGTCTCTCTCTGGATGGACAAAATTGTGGAGGAGTGGGGAGAGGTGGTAGTAATGGCATGATGGGAGTGTGTAGTGTAGAGGGATGTGAGGGTAGGGGGGAAGGGAAGGAGAGTGGAGAGTAGGGTGCAGGTGAGAGTAAGGGAGTAGGGGGGATTGAGAGTGGATAATAAGGTGAGGGAGGTGAGCGGAAGGGTTGGGACCAAGAGAGTGGAGAGTAGGGGGAGATGAAAGGAAGGAGAGTAGGATGGAGGGACAGAGATGTGAGGGAGTGGGGAGAGTTGGGAATAGTAGCATGAGTAGGGAGTGTAGGGATAGTGGATGTGAATGTAGGGGGGCCAGGGAAGGAGAGGGAGAGTAGGGTGGAGTGAGACTGAGAGAGGTAATGGAGGGTGTGAATGTTGGAGGATTGGGGGAGAGGTTGGAAGTAGAGCATGAGAGGGAGAGGGAGTTGGAGTGGAGAGGAGGAGAGTAGGATGGAGGTACAAAAATGTGGAGGGAGCTGGGGAGAGGTGGGAAGTAGAGCATGAGAGGGAGTGTGTAGTGTAGAGGGATGTTATGGTTAAGGGTTGATAAATGACGGGAAGGCGCATTGAGAGTAGGTTTCCTTTGAGAGGAAGCGTTATTATGATGAAGTGTACGGAATTTGGAGTGGATTGGGTGTATAGGTTGTGAATTAGAGCACTTAGATGTGATGAGTAGAGTGGAGTGTGAGGACAGGAGAGTGAGAGTGGAAATTAGGAGAGGGACAGAATTTGGATGAGTGGGGAGAGGTGGGAAGTAGAGAAGGAGAGGGAGTGTGTGATTGTAGAGGGTGTGAAGGTAGGGGGGAATTGAAGTTAATATTGGAAGATTATGATGAAGGATTGAATGTGGAGGGATTGGGGAGCGGTGGAAGTAAGCATTGAAGGGAGGAGTGGAGTGGAGTGCAGTAGGAGTGGAATGGAAGGTAGGATGGAATGGAATTGAATGGAATGGAAAGGAATGGAATGGAATAGAATGGAATGCAATGGTGAAATGGAATATGAGTTGAGATTGTACCACTGCACTCCAGCGTGGGTGACAGAGTGAAATCCTGTTGAAAGAAAGGAATGGAATGGAATGGAATGGAGTGGAATGGAATGGAATGGGAATGGAATGGAGTGCAGTGGAGTGGAATGGAGTGGAGTGGAGAGCAGTATAGTGGAATAGCAATGAGATGGAATGGAATGGAGTGGAGTGGAGTGGATTGGAGTGAAATGGAATGGGAGTGGAATGGAATGGAATGGAATGGAATGGAAGTAGAAGTGGAATGGAATGGAATTGATTGGAATAGAATGGAATGGAAAGCAGTGGAATGCAAGTGGAATGGGATGGTATGGAACGGAATGGAGTGGAGTGGAGTGGAATTGGATTGGAGTGTAATGGAATGGAGTGGAGTGGAATTGAATGGAGTGGAAAGGAATGGAATATAATGGTAATGGAGTGAAATAAAATGTGAAGCTGAGAATGGAATGGACTGTATTGCAGCCTGGAATCGATTGGACATGAAGTGGAGTTTAGTGTTGAGGAGTGGTGGAGAAGTGTAGAACGGAATGTAGAATTGAAATTGGAATGGAATTGAATGGAATGGAGTGGAGTGACGTGGAGAGGAGTGGAGAAGAGTGGATTGGAATGGCAGTGCAATGAAATGGAGTGGAGTGCAGTGGAGTGGAGTGGAGTGGGTGGAGGCCGGGGAGTGAGAGTGGAAAGTAGAGAGAGGGATGTGAATTCCTTTGTCTTTCCTTCCTTTTGTCTCTTCGTTTCTTCCATTCGCTCTCTTTTTCTCCCCTCTTCTTCTCTTTCTTCTCCTTCTTTGCTTTCCTTCTCTTTTTGCTGCTTCTCATTATCTTTCCCTCCCTTACTCCATTTCTCTTTTCCTTTTCGTTCTCTTCCTTTCTTCTCTTTTCTCTTTTCTTTCTTCTTTTACTCTTTGTTTCTTTCTTCTCTCTTCTCCTGAGATCACTTTTCTTTTGCCTTTCTTGCTGCCTTGGCGCTCTTTCTCTTGTCTTTCTCATTTTTTCCCGCTTTTCTCCGTTCTTCTTGTCGGTGTGCCTTGCGCTTTCCTCTTTCCTATTCTGCCGGGGTGGTTTGTTCTCTTCTCTGCCGCTCTTCTCTTATCTTTTTTCGTCTTCCCTTTTATTCGTCTTTTTTCTCCTTCTTCTCCTTTCGATCTTTCGTTCTATTGCTTTTGTTTTTCCCTTTTCTGCCTTCTCTTCCTCGTGTGCGGTCTTCTCTTCCATTTCCTTTTTCTTTCTTTTTCTTCTTTTCTTCTTCCTTTTCTTTTCTTTCCGCTCTTCGTCTACCCCTCTTCTCCTCTTTCTTTTTTCTCCTCCTCTCTTTCTTATTCCTTGGGGGAGGGAGAGAGTGTGAAGAGTAAGGGGGAGGTGAGAGGGAGGTTAACACGAAGGAGAGTGGAGAGTAGGGGGGTGAAAGTAAGGGATGTGGGCATGGACTAACGAAAAGGAAAAGTGTAGGGAGGGGAGGAGGGAGGCGAGTGAGGGGATGGAAGTGGAGAGTAGTATGGATGGAGTATTATGGGTGGAGTGAGGTAAGGAGAATGGAAGTGTAGTTGGAATTGAGTTGGAGGTTGAGTGAGGGGAGAAGTGGAGAGAGTGGATAGTGAGGGATATATTGGGAGGGTAGACGTCTAGGTAGGTGTTTCCTTGTACTATTCTCATTTCTTGAATTAGTGTTTTTGTGTATATTAGGAATAAGGGTCTAGTTGATTTGGGATTAGTAATTGTTGGGGACATTTTTTTATTTTCCTAGTTACTAGTGCTTATTGGATCTTTTTGCACTTTTATCCGTTCTCGTCCTCCTTTTAGCTTCCTTCCCTTCTTCCTTTGTCAACTTCGGTGTGTTTCTTCTTTATATTTCCTTAGTTTGAGGTTTAGAGTACTTTTCATTGTCTTTTCTCTCCTCTCTTCATCCTTCCCTCTTTCTTTTTTCTTTTAGTCCTCGCATTCTCTTCTTCTTTTTTGGCTTTTTTTTCTCCTTCTCTTTCTTTCTCTTTTTTTCCTTTCTTCTTTTTCGCTTGCCTTTCTCGTTCCTCTTCCCTTTCTTTCCGTTTCTCCTTGTCTTTCTTGCTTTTTTTTTTGTCTTCTCTTCGTTCGCTGTTTTCCTTTTCTCCTTCGCTTCTCTGTCTTGTCATTCTGTCTTCCTGCTTCCTGTTCCTTTCTTTTTTGGCGTCCTGGCCGTGGCCGGCGTGGGCGTGGGCGCGGACCCTGTGCGGGCTTTTGCGCGCGTCCGTCGCCGGCCCCCGTCGTTTTGTGCGGGGAGCCTCCTGCGCTACTCCTGGTTTGGCCCCGGGGGTGCTCCCGCGCTGGCGGCTTGGTGGTCCGGGGCGGCGGTTGCTCTTCCCTGTGCGTTGCCTCGTTCCTGTTTCTTGGCTTCGTTTGTTTTTTGTCTCGTCGCTTCCGGCGCTTTGCTTTTGTCGTCGCCTTGTGGTGTCTCTATTTTGTGTCCTGCTCGCGCTGCTCTTACGGCTTTTCTGGCGCCGGTGGGCCCGGGGCGGCCGGTCTGGTGCGCGTGGCGGCGCGCGTCCTGGCCGGGCGGGCTGTGGCTCGTGGCGGCGTGCTCGTCCTGGAGCGGGCGGTGGCGCGTGCCCGCGATCGGGCGGGTCGCGGCCTGTGCTGGCTTTGCGCGCGCTCCCTTGCAGGAGATACTGAGTTGGTACTATGGAGAGACTAAGATAGATGGTTAGAAGGAGAGGGCGGCAATGGGCGAGATGCTTGAAGGGGATCCGGAGGGAGACTAGAAAGTTTGAGAGGCAGTAGAGAGTGAAGGGGTTTGGGAGATTAGGTGATGAGTATAGTGAGTTCGTGAGGAGGAAGTGTGGGGGAGGGGCTGGTGTGAAGGGGAAGGAGAGGGAGAGTGGAAATTGGAGGAGTAGGGTATGGATGCGACCTGCGGAAGTGACTGGCGTGGATATTAGGGGGAGTTCACTGGAGTTGGTGACGGAGATGGGGCTTTAAGATTGTGAGGGTGTTTAGGAGAGTAGTAGGAAGGGTAGTGACTTTATGTTGAGTATGAAGAGTGTTGGGCTGATAGTGTTTACGTGGTGCCTCCTACGGAGTCGTGTCACCCGCGGTTGCGGGACCTCGCGTTGTCTCTTATAGATGGCGCGGAAGACATGTGGCGCTTTTTTTTCTATTGTGGTCCTTTTCGCCTGATACTTTCTATTTCCCTTCGCCTTTCCTCGCTTCGTTGGTACTTCCCTTATTTTAATCATTTTACGTTATCAGTGCTATGGCTCTTCTCTGATTGGCTACTCAGTCTTACTCGTTGCTGATTTGACCCATATGTATTGAACGTTTGATTATTTTCGAGGGAGTCGAGAAGAATGTTTGAGGTGGGGGGAGATGGTTGGGAAGGTGGAGTAATGAGAGGGTATATTGAAGTAGAATTTAAGGACGAGTGGATAGTATGTGTAGAAATGAGGTGGATAATGTCGCGCTCGTTTGCCCTTCTCTCCTTCTCTGTCTCTTTCTCGTTTTTGCCTCCTCGTCCGCCTTTTCTTCTTTCCCCTCGGTCTGTCCCTCGGTTGCGGCATTGTCGCGGGCGCGCCCGTCCTGTGGCGGCCGGGTTGGTCGGCTGTGTCCGGGTCCGCCGGAGAGTGAGAGTGAGGAGTGGAGAGTATGTCTGGCAGGCGCCCGACGTCAGTGCAGGAGAGTGGTATATTCTGTGGGTGCGTGAGTTGTGGGCACGGAAGGAGATTGCCAGAGTGGCGGGTGGTCGGAAGTAGAGGAAGGGAGATCGTCATGAGTATGAATGAGTGTGGGAGATAGTGGGAAGGGGAGAAGAAGAGGCAAGGCGGAGGAGTGGATATTGGAGAGGGGGGTAAGAATGTGGAGGAGGTAGGGTGGTGGGAAGGGGTGAAGGAGAGGGAGAGTGGAATGTGGAAATGAAGAGGGGCAGGGGGTGGGCGAGGGAGTGGAAAGTTGTAGGGGGTTGCGGGAGGAGTAAAGGAAGGAGATAGTGAGTTAGGAGAAGAGGAAATGTGGGTGAGTGGTGTGAAGTGTAGAAGGAGAGGGGAGAAAAAAAAAAAAATTTTTTTGGAAGATCGTGAAGAGGAGATTGAGGGGAGGGAATGTATAGGTAGTGGGGGAGATGGTGGGACAGAGAGATGCGAGCGAGAGTGTGAGAGACGGATGGAGGATAGTGGAACTTGGAGGAAGGGGAGAGGAATGTGGAAGGGTTGGGAGATGGATAGTGGAGGAGTGGAGAATAAAGGTAGGGATGGGACGGAGGATTTGAGAGTATGGTGAATGGCGGAGGGATGATGGAAATGGAGTGGGAGGTGAAGTAAGTGGAGATCACATAGGGAGATGGGGGTAGGGAGGTGAGAGTGGAGGTGTTTAGGAGAGTAGGAGTAGATATGAGTTAGGAGGAGGAAGGCGGTGTGATGGTTAAAGGAGGGAGGGTGTGGGAGAGTGGAAACTAGGTAGGAGTTGATTTAAGTATGTTATTAAATGTGAAGTATAGTAGAGTAATAGGAGGACAATAGGTGAAAGTGAGAGTTGAGGAGTGGGATATTAGTGAGGGATGGTCGAATAGAGTGTTAGGTGGGAAAGTGGGTGGAAGAATGGTTGAAGGGTTAGATGTATGGATTGTGGAACGTAGGATTGGATGGAGAGGGAGATTGTTTATTGAAGTTTATATTTATTGATGATGATGTGGAATAATTGTTGTATATTGTTGAATGTACAAATTAGAGGGAGGGTTGAGGAGTGTAGAGTTAGAGAAGGGAGGAAGGAGTTTGGAGATTATGGGGAAGGGTGGTGGGAGAATGGAGGTCAGAGAAGGGATGGAGATGTATAGTATGCAGAGGGATGGAGGAGGAGAGTGGTGGCGGGTTGGTAGTGTAAGAAAGATACGTGGTCGGGATGAGTAAGAATGGGGAGATGGTGGCAAGTGGTAGGGAGTGAGTGGGTAAGATATTGGGAAGGGTAGAAGGCTTATTTAAGTGTAAAGTTTGTTCATAGATGAGTTTAGAGAGATTGACTAATGTAAGGATATTTGATACTAAATTATTTAATTGGAGATGATGAGGTGTGACTAAAACGAGAGTGGATGTCAGGGGAATTGATTAGGAGGAGGGAAGGAGTAATTGAGGTAGATTGTGCGAAGGAGGCGAGCATGTGATTTATGGATGTAGAGATTTGTCTTAAATGTGGGGAAAGGGTGGAGAAGGAGAGGGAGAGTGGAGAGAAGGGGTGGAGTATAGGTGGATGGAGATTGGAAGTATAGGGAGGCTATAATAAATGTGGAGTGCGTTTGATAATCATTTGTGAATTAGATAAAATCTTAAAGGATATTTTGCTTCTTTTACTCTTGCTTTTCTCTGTTGTTTTATTTCTTTTTTGCTCTTTGTTTCTCCTTTTCTTCCTTCTTTTGCTTCTCTTTCTCTTTTCTTTTCTCTCCTTCTCTCTCCCTTCTTCCCTTTTCTCTTCCTTCTCTTTCTTCTTTCCTTGCTCTCCGTGCCTGCTTTTTTTTATTTTTGCGCTTCTCTCCTTGCTCTCTTATCGTTGTCTCTTCCTTCCTTTTTTTTTGCTGCTTTTTGTCCCTTTTTCTTCTCTCTTTCTTTGATTTTTCTCTTTTTATTCCTTCTGCTTCTGTTCGTGCTGTTGGGGGGGGGTCGCGTTTCTTCTTTTGTCGCTTCCTTTCCTTTCTTCTTTTTCTCTTCCCTCTTTTTTCTTCATTGTTCTCTCTATTCTTTTGTCTCCTTTCCTTCTTCTTCTTTGCTCTCTCTTTTGTTTCTTTTCTCGCTTCTTCTCCTTCTCTCTTTCTCCTGCGGCCGTCCCTCCTCCGACGCGCTGGTGGCCTTCGCGGGGCGGTGGTGGGGGCGCTGGGTCCTTAGCCGGAGCCCGGCGCGGCGCCCGGCCCTTTGCGCCCGGCGGTCGGGCCCCGGCCCGGGCCTGCGCCGGTTCTCGTCTGTTGCTTGCTTGCCGCGGGCGCGTGGCCGGCGTTGCTGTCGGCGGTTCGGGCGCCGCCGGCCTGCCGTTGTCGGCGGGTCTGGGCTTTTTCTGGCCTCCTTTCCCCTTCTCCTCTGTTGCTTCTCTTTTCTTTTTTCCTCTGTATTTCGTGCTACTGTTCTTTCCTTTCGCCTTACGCTTTCTCGTTTGTGCGTCCCTTTCTTTCTTCCCCCTTTCCGCGTTCTTTTGTTTTTTCCGCGTCTGCGGCCGGCGCTCGTGCGGTGGGGGGGGAGTTTGGTCGGCGGCGTTTGGTCGCTCTGGTGTCCGGGCGCCGGCGCGGGGCTGGGCGGCTGGCGCGTCTTCCTGTCCTGGGCGTCGCGCTTTGGCGTGCTTGCCGGCCCGTGCGAGTAGGGGTAGTGAGAGGGAGCTGATAGCGAGAGAGTTTGTGTGAAGGATAGAAGGAGTAGGGAGAGAGGTGAGTAGGGGTGGTGAGGAGTGTGAAGAATGGATGGACTTATTGGATAGTTAGGCTTAATGATTCAGACCGTGTTACTGTCCGATTTGCATATTCGTATGGAGTGAGGTTTAGCGTGGACGAAGTTGGTGGGAATGAAATAAGGATAGGGAGAGTATAAAAAGAGTATAGGAGTGAGTAAAGTGGAGAGTGGAGGGGCTGGTGATCAGAGTAGAGGAGTAGAGCATATGATTTGGGATAGGAAGAGTGTGGGAGATAATGGGATCGGGAGACAATATGGTTGAGGAGTGATATTGGAGCTGTGTATTGTTAATAATTTGTATTTGGTGGATAGGATATTTCTATGGGAGTAAGACTAATGTCCGAGTGTAAATTATAAGTGAAAGATTTTTGGCGGGAGTTGCAGATTTTATTTTGTTTTTCTTTTCTATCTCAGGAGTATATTTATTTTTTATTCCTTTACGATTTGTGTTAGATTGTGTTTATGTCCTAATTAGAGTTATGTTTGTATTCTTTTGCATGTATTCACCTCCACACACAGCGCTTCTTTCTTTCCTTCTCTTTTATCCTTGAGCTTGGAGGAACTGATGTTGTGAGGGCGGGGGAGTGGTGAAAGGGCGAGGGAGGTGGTAGTATGGAGGGAAGGAAGGGTGGGAAGAGAATGGATCTTGGAAGGAAGGCGGGGTATATGAATGGCGGAGGTAAGGAGGGAAGATGGTTGGAAGGTAGAGAGTTTGGCGATTTGGATAGTAGGTGATTGGAGGAGAGGGATTGAGCCGGAGAGGGAGGTGAGTGAATGTGGAAGACTCGGGAGAGATGAGCAGGAAGAGAGAAGGGATGGAGAGTTGAGGAGTGTAGAGAGGTAGGAGGGAAGGAGATTGAGAGTATGGTAAAGGGAGGGGGAGGAGTGGAATGGAGGGAGTAGAAGGAAAGTGGAGAGGCAGTATGAGGATATGGAAGAGTGGGGAGGTGAGTATTGGAGGGCGTTTAGGAGAGTAGAAGAAGGATATTGTGAGTTGTGAGAGGAAGACAGTGTGAATTGTTAGAAGGAGAGGGAGGGAATTGGGAGAGATGGCGGAAGGGGGAAAGAGAGGGAGAGTGGAAAGTAGGAGGGAGGGAGTGTCTGAAGGGGGGAATAGGAACAAGATTTGGAGAGTGGAGACGGAAGGTGAAGAGAGTTTGAGCGCAGTGAGAGTAAGGAGGGAGGTGAAGGGAGTGATGCTTGGAGAGTTGGGGGATGAGACACAATAGAGTGTAAGGGGTAAGGGGATGTGGAATAGATTGGTTGGAAGGGGAGAAGGAGAGGGAGAGTGGAAAGTAGGAGGGAGCAAGGTAGGAAGGTGAAGGGAGAGTGGAGATTGGAGGAAGGAGGGGGAGGGGAGAGGAATCTGGAGGTAGTGGGGGAGATGGTGGGAATGAGAGGGAGAGTGGAGTGGAAATTATGTAGGGAGCTGAAGGGAGGGAAGAAGGGAAGGAGAGTGGAGAGTAGGAGGACGGAGGTGAAAGGGAGAGTTGAGCAGTGGAGAGTAAGAGTGAGGGGGGTGAAATGGAGAGGAGTGGAGAGTTGGAGGGATGGACGAAAATAGAGTGTAGGGGGAATGGAATGTGGAATGTATGGTTTGGCAAGGGGAGAGGAAAAGGACAGTGGAAAGTAGAGGAGGCGATGGTAGGAAGGTGAAGGGAGAGTGAGAATGCAGGAAGTACGGGGAGGGGAGAGGAATTCTGGAGGTATGGGGTAGTGGGGGAATGGAGTAGGTAATTGGAGTGGACATTATGTATGGAGGAATTTGTTATTGAAGGAGAGGTAGTTAGATAGGAACGTTAAGAAGTGGGGGAGATGTGGGAATGAACAAAAGGAGTTGATATTTGAGGAGTGGAGTAGAATGGTAAGTATGTAATTAGTCTGTATAGTATTTTTAATTGTTGTGTTTTAGGAATGATGTTGGAAGAGGGAAATGATATTTTTATATTATCTTTATTATTTATTAATATAGTATGATGTTAGTTTGTTGAATAGTATCTTGAAGTGATCTATGTTATTTTTTCGGCCTCCTCGTGGTTGTGCTGTTCTCCTTTCTCAGGCGCTGGTGGAGGCGCGTCTCGCACGGTCGCTGGGCTACTTGCCCTTCGTTTGTGAGGGCTGTGCCCCTTCGGCAGTCCGGGCGCGCGTGTCCGCTTCTGTGCGTGCGGTGGTTGTCGCTGGCTTGGTGCTTCTTGCTCGCGTCTGCGTTGAGTGCCACACCGCGCGTTGGCCTGCAGTGATAGCAGAGGTGGTAGATAGAAGGAGAGGGAATTGGTGGTGTGGAGAGTAGAGAATGGAAGAGATGAATTGGAGGAAGTGATGGAGGGGATGGGAATGTGAGGGAGTGGGGTAAGATGGTAAGTAGTGTTGCAAGAGTAGGGAGAGTGGAGAAGTGGAGAGGGAGGGGAAGCAATGTCGAGGGAGTTAGGTGATGGTGGAAGGGGAGAAGGAGGGATGAGTGGAGAGTAATGGAGGCAGGAGAGTGAAGATTCTAGGAAGGAGAGGGAGGGTGAGATGTGGGAATGAAATAAGGAGAGATAGAGAGAGAGTGGAGTGAGATGGAGGAGAATGGAAGTAGAGTGGAGAGTAGGTGGGAGGGAGAGGAATGGAGGGAGAGTTCGATATGTAGGGTGAGGTGAGAGTGGAGGAGTGAGAGTATGGGAGGGAGAGTGGAGTGGAGAGTATTAGTTTATTTATGTTAATGATGTATTGTAGGAGTAGGAGAGTATGAGGGAGGGACAAAAAGACAATGGAGTGTAGGTGGTAGAGTGAGGTGGAGGAGAGGAAGGAGTTTGAATGAGCTTGTGGGAAGAAGACTGCAGACGGTAGGGCTGGCAGGTGAGTGTGGAGTGTGATGGCTATTGGTGGAATGAAGGAGAGGGAGAGTGTTGCTTGGAGAGTAGGGACGAAATGAGAGTGGAGATTGGAAGAAGGAGAGGGAATGGGGGAGGTGGTGGGAAGTTAAGGAGATCGAGAGTGGAAGGAGAGTGGAGATTAGAGGAGAGAGAGGGAGGGGATATGGATGTGGATGGAGTGGGGGAGACGGTGAGAAGGAGAGGGAGAGCAAGGAGTTGGAGTGTAGAGGGATGGAGGAAGGAGGTGAAGAGATTGGAGAGTATGGGAGGGAGTAAGGGACGGTAGGTGGAAGAGTATGGGAGGGAGGTGAAGATGATGGATATTGGATCTTGGGCGGAGGAGGAGGTTAATACGTGTCGTGAGTGACAGGGAATGAGACCTTGGAGATTAACGGGGTGAGGGAGGTGAAAGCAGAGGTGTAGGTACGCTATTGTTGCGAGTATTGGAGAGGAATAGTTGATTAGTGAAAGAGTATGCTTTATTGAGGTTCACGTATTGGTGTGAGTCTGTCCTCCTCATATCGTTATTGACGACAAATATAGTTGTATGTGTATTTTGTGATTTTATTTTTGATTATGTCGTTCATGACTGTCGGGCCGGCGCGTTGCCTGCGATTGTGGGCGGCCGTCCGCCGGCCCGGCGGTGCGGGCCAGTGGCTGTGTTGACGGGCGTGCTTCGGCCGGCCCGGCCCGCGCGTGGTTTGCGTTGGGCGCGTCGTGTTTGCCCTGCGCGGTGTGCGCTTGGTCGGCCGGCATCCGGGCGGGGCTGTCGCCATGTGTGCTGGCCCTGGGGGCGCTGGTTGCCGCTGCGCCGGCTCTGGCCCGCGTGGCTTGACGCGTCTTGCGCGCTCCGCATCTCGCTCTTCGACATTCCTCTTTTGTACGGGCGCTGGCGTTGCCCGTCCTGTGGCGGTGCGTGGGCGCTGGTGGGCAGGATAGCAAAGAGGAGATGTGGCGGGAAGGAGACTATGGGAAAGCCTAAGGAATCAGAGAGTACAATAGGGTGGTATGGCCGGCTTGAGGAGTTGAGGGAGCATGGTTGTGAGCGAAGATTGCGGGAGGTGGCGAGGGAAGGGAAATGGCGGACGCATACGGAGAGGGAGAGTGGGATTGGATAGTCGAGTGACGTAAGGGATTGGATCTTAGCAGGGAAGGAGGAGGAGGGAGAGGTAAGGCGAAGGGAAGTTGGAGGAGTAGTGGGGAATTGGAGCAAGAGAGGGAGAGTGGAGTCTGAAGAGGAGGGAGAGATGGGAGGTGGGGAAGGAGAGTAGATAGTATGGGGTAAGGTGGTGGGAGGATGGGAGGTGGAGGAGGGAGGAGAGTGGAGGATTGGAGTGATGGGCAGGAAGAATGGTAGGAAGTGAAAAGACAGTAGTATTAAGGGACTAAAGGGAGAGTGGAGGTTTGATGAATGAGTAGGGAGGGGATAGGAATGTGATGGATGTTGAAAGGTGGGACCTAAGAGAAGAGAGGAGAGTGGAGTTCCTGAAGATTATGGAGAGAAGAAAGGTGGGAATGAGAGTTAGTGTACTTAGGCTGGTCTACAGGTGGTGTGGATGATGGAGGTGGAGGGAGGGACGGAGAGTGGAGTTGGAGTGAGGGAGGAGGATGGAGGAAGTGAAGAATCCAATGAGAAGTGGGGGAGTAGCGGTGGAGAGTGAAGTGGAGGGGTTTGGAAGAGTAGAGGAAAGTTTTTATGTTAGTGGAAGGAGAGGGATGGACGTTGTGGGAGATGGGGGAAATGGATAATGCTGGGATATTGTATGAGTAGCAGATTATGGAAGTCACTGTATAATCAAATTGGTGAGGGAGGTATGGTTCATAGAGGTAGAAGGAGAGTGTGAGAGTAGGAAAGTCGAGGGAGGGAAGGAGAGTGGAGAGTATGTGGAGGGGGTTGGGAGTAGTGGAGAAGGCGAGCAAGGAGGAAGTTTGGAGTGTTAGGAAGGCTCAAAATAAGGTTAGGGAGTGGAAGTAGAGAGGGTGGAGGGGGAAGCTAGTTGCAAGTAGGTGGGAGGTTAGGAGGAGTGAGGTGGAGGGAGGGAAGTAACCCCCCCTCCCGCTTGGCGCGCGCTCGGGGACGCCAGGAGCCGCCGCGTGGATCCCACTCGGCCCCGTTGGCGCGCGGGCCCGGCGCGTGGCGCGTGTGGCCCGGGCGCCGTCGCGTGCGCGTGGGCGCTTCGCCGCGGGGGCCCCGGCGCCCTGCGTGGCGCGGCGGGCGGGCGGCGGGCGGGCAAGGCTGGGGCTGCGTGTGGTCGTGGCGCTTGGCGCGCGGGCCGGGCGCCGTCGCGGCGCGGCGCGTTTCTCCCACTTCGCGCGGCGGTGGGTGGCGGTCCTGCCCTGGTGACCTTGGGGCGCGTGCGGTGGTCGGCGGCCCGGCGCGTGGGCGCTTGGCGCGCGCCCGGCCCGCCGCGCGCGTGGCTCTTTTCCCCACCGCCCCCCTGCTCGCCTTCCTTTTGCTTCCTTCTCCAGGGCGTCTGCTCGCTTTCCTTCGCTCCCTCTCCCCGGGATAAATACTTAAAGTATGAATTAATTAATTAATTTTAAAGGTAATATGAATAACATGAGGATAATCTGGGAATAAGCATGTTTTATAGGGTTTCTACATTTGCTCCTATTTAAAATATTATTATAAAGTAATAGCATTTTAAATATAGTAAACACATGCAGACTATTAGGCAAAAGGCGAGGAAGAATGGTTGGCTTGTTTGATATACCCTGATGAAGCATTTGGATACCCCAATGAGTAGAATGGTAAGGAAATGCCCCCTCAAGTGGGTGGGTGATGCAAAAAAAGGTGGACAACCGCTTGATAGGAAGAAGGTAAGGATTTTTAAGGACTATGGGAGGGATTGTGCTCATAACATGAGTGTCATTTAGAGAGTGAAAATTAAAGCAACCTTATTTTACTGTTGTATAATATATTTATCACAAGGAAATGGAATATGGACTTCTTAATACAATAATCAAAATATGAGCACCTTGATCCCTTTCTTTAATCCCAAATGTAGATGTTGGTCGAAGTGCAAAGAATAATACCACAATAAACTTGAGATATCCATATTTGTAAAGAGATAAGATTAGCTATATAGTGAGTTGGTCTCCTATAAGTTAGGTGTCACACTCATCTCCTTAACCACTCATATCTAATAATATTATAAGTCATTCATAATTACATTCTAACTATAGAATGTAACATATCGTAGAAGCTCTCTCACACCTCATATAGTATTAACCCACTACCAAATATCTATGAGTTATTATTACAACTCATCACACCGCATACTAACACACTAACATGTGAACACTGACAATATATTCCTAACAAATTTTGTCTTTGAAATTTGTCAACTTCAATTCTTACCACTCACACACTTTGACAATTGATATATCTCTAGCCCTTGAGCACACTTTCCTTGTATTCGCCTACCCTTACATTGTCTAAGTCACCTTTAATCACTATCTAGAATTATTCAAGATTAGCTCAATCTATACAACAACACCTTATAAATCCTCAAGAGGCATTCTCCATCTATTAAATCCATGTTTCCATCCTCTAGATAGTGTTGGAAACCTTAAACATTGTTGTTTATTGGTAGTGTCCTCTTTTGGCAATGTCATGGAGTGGCCAACGTCTATTTTTCAAATGTGGGAATTACATCAAGTCAGAGGAAACATGTTTATGGGGCAGCTACGATAAAAAAATTACAAAGAGTCATCTATATATACAAATGACCCCATGGATCTTTTTCACCTCTTACACGTGTTGTGGAGTTTGTTTTCATGTGTGGAAGTGTTGAAGACTGTACACTAATTGTATTGTAAACCATGGAACAAAACCGCCCCATAATATTTTTTGGCCTAAAAAAATGTACCTGATATTTCAGGAAACGGTCTCTTCTTATATGGGCAGGATTTGACCCATGGTTATGGGGTGGTTATGGGGTGGTTTTGGCCCATGGTTTTGGTACCCACGGTATTGTAAAAATGCTTAAGCAATTGCCTATTAATGTAGGGATGGCATGTCATTGTAGATGTGTGTGAGTTCAAATGTGAATTCAGGAGAGTTTGTTGAGCACAACTCCAAACATATCTACGTACTGTAATGAGAGACAGAGGTGGCTTGTATTAAAATATGAGCAAGTGATTCTTGGTGGATGTAGCCCAAATTGAGTGAACCACATTAAATTTTGTCTTTGTGTTTTATTATTTTATTTTCTGCAATTTTATTTCAAATCTGTAATATCTTTCTGCATATTAGTTTCTACTATTGTGATTCTGTGTGGGATTGTTCCACATATTTTATCCCTTATTTCTTAACACCGCCTCGCAAGCACCTAAGACACTCTCACACATCTTGGAGATTATTATAAAAAATACATAGACATGTATCAAAGCTTCAAAGAGAAACCCTAGAGCAGTCCATTAAGCCAAATTTGAAATACAAACAAGACAATGTTGTATGGTCCAAATGTCAAAATTCAAAGGTTCACATTTATATTGCACATGATTTTCATAGTTTCACTCACATATGTGAGAGAACGACATACAAATTGTTTCCTCTTTTGAGTAATGCAGGGAATGCTCAACCATCATGTGGGTATGCTAAAGTCAATCCAACCAAAAAAGCTAACCCATTTTTAAGAAGCTTTATTGTTGAGCATGCATTGTTAGGGTTTGAACGAATAAGAGATTGTAGAAGCTTAATCACATTAATTGCAAGGCTCGAACACCTCAAAACTAAGATGCAAACATAGGTGAATGATCTCAAAAAAATTTAAACCTATCAAACCTCCGTAAACACTATCGGAAGACTTACTTTGAAGATATTGTCTTACTCCGATAATAGGCCAAACACATTTTGAGATAGCCTCCTTCATCAGAGAGCTTGATGGCATGTTCCTAAGTTGGTTCCAAACACTTGCATGCAATGTACATCACTCCACGCAGAAACATGATTAGTCTTTCTATTGTGCATTGTATAGCCATTTATTTTGTTCTCTTTATAAGTATCCAATTCAACCTTAACTCGGGTTCAAAATATTATTTTATTATATTTATTTAATAATCTAAATTAGGTCAAGTTTTACTCTCTGTAAAGTAGTTAAAGCAATTTGTTGAATTAGTTGTGATTTGAGCTTGAATTACCGTAAGTATGTAATTCCCATGGGATCTTCTGGGAATGAGCTTGAGATCTAAAATTTGTTCAAACACCAACCCCATATTTCAACATTCACATTAAAATAAAATATATACAATAGTTTCTTCATTGTTTTAACATAGAATACTTCTAGAGGCCCTGAGGTAACCTCATCTAACAAGTGTTGATTGTGCTACAAATTTATTACGAGTTGATAGGGAAAGGTATTGGCTTTAGGAAGTCTATTTTTATACCAAATATTGTTGTGTGGAAACTTGATATTTTTGTTTAGTTTCTCTTATTGCAATATAATAGCCTTATGAGACACTGCATGACCAAATTTAGAGTCTTTGCATATCAATTTCACAATATTTCCAAGGATCAAAAGATATACAATTGTTTCTTCATTATTGCAACTCATGACTTCTAGAGGGCCCTAATTGCCTTTTCTAAAGTGTTGATTGTGCTAGAATTTTATTGTGGACTACTAACCAAAGGAAGGTATCAATTTTAGGAAGTCCTTTGATATACCAAATCTTGTGCAAAAACTTGATATTTGAGTTCTTTTATATAATAACCTTCAGAGTATTTTGATCAGATTCATATCCTCCCATATCAATTTCAAGTCCTTTAATTATTCATGTGTTCAAACCTTGTAGAAGGAACTTGTCTATCTGCTGAGTTCTTCTAGAGCAACGTTAACTAAATTGTTCACATTCCACCCATTGACTGAGAAGATGCAATATTGTTGGAATTTCTTTTTGTGTGATGTAATGGCAAAATTTTTAAAGGTCTAAATTTTTCCACTATGTTTAGTGGTATGTCAAGTATCCACATCTTGTCAAAAATAAGACTTGAAACTTGGAACCATTTACCATGCTCCATCTTAGACATGGTTTTATCGGTGAGAAATCCTACTGAGAATTGTCAAATAGCAACGCCTTTTATATAGTTGTAGGTTGTATAAATTCTTTCATGTTCATCTTTACCCAAGTATTTCCTCCTAAGGATTCCACTCCATGGAGCTTCATGATTTAAGTATACTACTTATATTATTTTTGTAAGATGTTTTGTTAATTTATTTGTGTATTTTTTATCTTGATATATTATTTTAATAGCCATCCCCAAAATCTGAAAAAATAAATAAATTGTCATCCACAAGCCTCGGGTAACTATAGTTTTTTTCCTTTGGGTCAAGGTATTTGTCCTATATTTGAATGTTCGGGTTTTCAAAGGTTGGCAAAAGGATTCCTAGAGAAGCCAATGCAACCTTGATTGAATTGCCTCCTTGTTGCATCCACCGAGTTCTGCTACATCTCATCATTCTCACTTTGCAAACTCTATTTTTTAGTAGTTTATTCCATGATGACACTTAAAAGCATAAACCACACCTTGCGGATTCAATTACATGTGATTTTTTTTTTAATTTTCATCAAATATAAGGACAAATATTGAAGTGTACATGCAAGTGGACTTGTGTCCATAGTATCAGAGTATGTCATGTGATTCACAATTATATGTTAGAACTACACCCCCATGGCCATTTTCAGATGCTCAAGAGCTCTTGGAAATGGTACATTGGACGACAACAGGAAACTCATCATTCCCCGTTGCTTGCCAACAAATTAGATTCATCCAACTATTGTTAATGGTACTGTTTAATTTTATAATATGTTATTTGTGCTAAAAAATATTCCATATTTTAGGAACGAATAGATGTCCAATAAAAGAGCAAGATGCACTTGTTGGCTTTCATTGCTAATTTTTGGAATCTTTGACTAGGGCATATTCCCACAATATTTGTCCTCGTGGAACTAGTGCTCTAGCGTGGTCATTTTGGTTATTAGTATTATGCATATTCCAGTATAATTAAACCAATGCATTGAGTTGTAGTATATATCATTACAAACAAAATAGTTTTATAATAATTATATCAAATAATTTGTACACACATTATTTGATCACAAATACTTTCCTTACATGGACAAGATAAGATGACAATTAAAAGGGGCAAGTAGAACCTATCAATGTGTGTTTTACTTGTTTGGAAGATTGTTTCTATCATTATTTAGTTTCAGAAGTAATCCTTAGCTTTATTTGATTGACTTGATACAAATTCATGTACTGAATTATACTTGCAAATACCTGTGTAGTTGTACATATCGTAATATAGTACATAGGTTGATAGAAAATGTATTGCATTTTATTCTTATATTACATACTTTCTGGAATTTGTGTTCCCAAGGTGTCTTTCAGAGGAAGCATCTACTAGTTTTACCCTATAGTTATTCTAAGGTGGTTCTTAGTTTTGCAGTCATATTTCTTTTTTAGATTCGAAACCATATGCCATTAGGCGGGATGTTCTAGTTTGGTGCTAGTAATTAATGCATATAACAGGCTAAGTATTGGATTGAGAAGTTGTACGATAAAAGTTTGTTGTAAACTCTTTTATGGACAAAATTTGTTTCCCATATTGACAGATCTAGAGGTTAACAAAGGCCCGTCATAGGCAGAATCGTATTTGTCAAACAAAAATGAATATATTATGCAATTCAATGCAGCTCACTTTTAGTAATAATAGAATGAATGCTACATACACATGTGTCAATTCTAACCAGCATGGAATTTTACATTGACAATGCAAGAAACATTAGAAATCAATGACAAGAGTATTCCGTGCTTGCAACTCATCACAGGGTAATTCAACCTACTGCAGTTTTCTAACTATAAAGTTGGGCTTAAATGAGAGATTAAACAAACATATTCAAATCAACCCCACCTCTCATTTAGCCCACCTCTCTAACATACCCCCAATATCTAATTCAAAATATTAGTAAATTAAACCATTTCACCCCCTAATGTCTACCAATATATATTGACTTTGATTTTATCAATTTTAATTATCACAATGAATTAATGTGTTAGGATATTGCCTAGCTAATGAACCCCTTGTGCTATTGTGGACTTCCTATTAGCTTAATTATTATTTAAATAAAAAATAGCACATCAATATTGTATATGTGGAAAGTAGTTTGCACACGGAAATATGTTTCGTAAACCATGACTTAGGTGATAATTAGGTGTAGAACCAAATACAACACAATAAATCAAAGCTAATTATAGAAAAGGATTGACTAGGAGCATAGAAAACATGGGAATATTTAGAAGTACTGAAAAATAATTTAAATAATTAAAAGAGTAGAGTGTTTTTAGGATAATACTTTATTTTTTGTTGATCCAAAGAGATTCATCAAAGAAAGACAATGGAAATGTATAAGTATGGTTTACGTTCTGATAAAAATTGTAAGAGTACAATAATGGCTCTCTCCTTTAATAGTGAAGTTAACTTGATAAGTCGAATTCTCCTCTTTTGGTATCCATAAACATTGCTCATTTTTCACGAACTCAATGCAAGTCACTAGGAAATTGTTCACCCTCTTTTCAAACCCTAATCGAGTGTCAACACCTTTCAAGACCCATAAAATTGGATGGTGTTAATGGAGGCCTATGTTATCCCTCCATTATTGTCAAGGCCCCTTAGTTTTTGAACATTTTAGTTATCAACACTAGATGCAAGTCAATAGGCAATTCAACGTATGTAAGTGTCTCAACCTTTATTATTTCAAATGGATGCAACAAATAGTAAGTGTTAGATGTTCTCTAAATTTTAAATTCTTCTTTTGGCACATGGATTCTCTTGAAACAAAAAAAAAAATGTTTTTTTACAACATTAATATCACTCGATGGCATTCAAATTGTATCTCTTGTGTGTCCTTGATTGTCCTAAATGGAATAATATATTTATAGACTTCTTGAATTCAAAACTAGGACCATATTGGCACAAAGTCAGACACAACATAAGGGAAAAACGAAAAAATTACAAATACCTGGGGGAACCCAAACACAAGGGTTGAAAGCGCTTATAAAAGAAGGATCCAAAAACATACATTTGTGGTTCTAGCCAACAATATATAAAATAGGAAAACTATAGAAGAATAGGGGAAACCATATTGGAGAGAGAGAGTGATCAAAATAGGGAATATTTGAGAGGAATAGAGAATCGTTGAGTTCAAACCAAAACAACAAGGAATAATACATGGTTAAATGTGTCAAAGGAAACACAAAACGTAAAGAAAAATTTTCAAAGACCAGACAACACAAGGAACACACATCAGCAATAGCATTCATTTAAACAACATACATCCCTCGTTTTTGGATTAATTTCATGTCAACAATTGATAGTCTTAAATCTACACCCCCCCCCCCCAACACATACACACATACTTACTAGCTCTTTAAACTAATTAATACAATCCAATTGTAATTTTGGTGTGATTGGGGCCTTGGTAAATTTTAAGACCCCCCCTAATTAATAACCATAGATATTACTTGGCGAATTTTTATAAATGACTTTCGAAATATTGGCAAATACCACAAATTCAAAGTACATGTTGATAGTCGATATCAATTGTTGGCTGGTAGGATTAGGCTCCCGACCGGTAGAAAATTTAAATTTTGTGCACGCGGTAGAGGCAATTTGAATACAAAATTTTGGTTATTACTATAAATACTAGACGAATCAACCCAAAAAATTAATTTATACTCAGAAAAGTTAGGTGAAATAGCAAACAACCTAACCCCTTGAAATTAGCCAAATCCAAATTTCAAAAACCCAAATATTCGTGAATTAACGAAGATTAGCTACTAAAATTTATATTGGTTGGGACCCACAAATACACCGTATATAAGCTTAATTTAAGAAAATAGAATAATAATTGTCTATGCATATCTTGATCCAGTTATGCATTTTAAAAATGACAAAAAGCTAGTTTTGGCCAAATAGTGAATATTAGCCACAAAAATTACCCTTGATTCCAATGTGTGACATGGTAAGGTTTATTCAACCCGCTTTCTTTAATTCGCAAGATAATTACCTTGTTCACATATTGAAGGAGAGATAAGTGTCAACCTAGTTTTGCAAGGTGAATGTGGCATGGCGAGAGGTATATGAAGGTGCTAGAGTCATTTGTTAGGAAAAATGATTGAATCGAAGAGTGAAGGGAAGAGGAGTATTTAATATTTTATCCCACGGTATTCTTAAGTGACCACCTTCTATAACTTCGTATCTAGGATCCTCATTAATGGGATCATGACAACCCAAAAGTTATTGACGTGTGTTTTAAGAGGGAAGGGTTGGCGGAGAACTTTGAAGTGTATGTGAATAAATATATCTTATTTGTTTATGGATATACATGCATCAATCCTTTCACACGATTTCAATCTATCGTGAATTGGTTTTCGTATTTAGGTGGGGATGTGTGTGAAGCAATACATGTATTTGTTTCCAACAACACAGAGTTTACAAAGGAATGGAGTGATGAGTATGAGGAATCATATCACATGGTCGCACGGTGTCAAGGGCAATATTGTCCCACATGGTCATAAGCACTTGTTGGGAGGTCTCTAGTAGTGTCATTAATTAATAATACTAGTTAGAAAAGGGAGTTGTTGATGATAAAATAAGTTTAAATTTTGTATTTATAATAGACCTCAATTAGAATTGTTAAATTGAGCTAGACTTTTCACTCTCGCGCGCAATGATAAAATGTTGACATTAGTCGAAGCAAAAGGGTGGTCATGAAAAATGCATGTGAAGGAGTGTCATTACAATAATACACTAGACCTTACGAATGAAATGATGTGAATGCATGCTTACCTACTCTTCTTAAATATTAAATATTACACCCCTTAGGATTTATCGTAGGTGCATTTTTCTTTCCACGATATTTTCATTGAAATATTTGTTTTGTTTGATTATAAAAGGTGATATTTTAATATGAAATGCAAATATTCTTAAAATATATATATTTGTGTATTACTTCTAGAGTACCTACATTTTTTTTCGAAATAAATTAAACATTTAGATCTACCCCCGTGTTTAGATCACTACAAATTTTATTGATTGAATAATTATCTAGCATTGCATTTCATTATATACCTTTACATAAAACAAAAAAATGTTAACATAGGGGCATAATGGATAGTCAGAGAGATTGGGAAAAAAAAAACCATAACATGAAATTTAAATTTCCATTGACCAATAGGTCTAAGGATATATCATGCATGTCAACCCTTACCTAAATCATCTTAAGATCCTCAAATGTTTTTACTTAGTTATTTCTTAATTATGCAATAAAAACATTTAAGGATGTTAGAATACTAAATTCGAATTAAATATGAGGAGAAAGAATATTACAAATTAAAGAAAATCCTTCATCGGAGAAAAATCATTGAAACTCCTTGACAGATGTACAGTATTATTGACAATGATAATTGTCAAAATAAACAAGTTGAACATAATTCTCCAAATGGATTAATGTCATCATTTGTAAAAGAAGTCACGTATTTATATGCTCACTTTTTAATTATGGTGGCGACCTCTCCTCGATCACTCTCCGTGAACTCTCATCTTTCCACATTCGTAAAGCACTTTCTATTATTTTATAATGTTCATAGAAATCCATGAGCTTAGAAAGATCTTAACTTATAAATATGAGTTGTATTGGAAAGATAGTGTGTAATATTGAAAGAAATTTTTCTTGTAATCATTTCCTTCTTCGTGTCTTTCTTTCCACATTTTAACATTCCTTGTTTTACTATAGCACAATATACAACTACCGGCTAGTGCACAAATTGTGTCCTGCGTCAAACTAACATTTGTGAATATTATGTATTTTTCCATATAAATTGGGAGACCAATGTGATTGAGGGAAGTTATGATTCTAAAACACTGGGTGTATATAGCAGATTTAGTTTAAGATTGTTGTATGAATAAAGAAAGTGACTGGCATTATTTCACCATTTGTGTGAAAGTATTATTTACGTAATCATGAATAATTTTCAAGTCCACCAACAAGAAAATTGTAAAACGGAGGGCTAACTTTGTTCCAAGTTATAAAGAATTCTTAGCATACCCATCTAGAGGAGTTACAAACTCGACGTCATTGTTGTGTTAGATTGCATACAAGCCACACAAATTTGCATTCAATCCCTTCTCATAGAAAATACCCTTCATTATGTTGCATATTTATCAATTTGCATTGCCTTTGCTATTATTTCATGTCATGGGTTGATGCAGTTCAATCTTTTGAATGTTTAGAGATCTAAACATGATTCATAGTGAAATGTAGCAATTAACTTAAAATGTGTTGTAAAAGAGAAAAAACTTAAACTACTCTAAATGTGGACTAGTATGAGAGATTTTTACTTGAAGGTGACATATTTTGGCCTTCGTTAATGTGACAATTTTCTCCGGTTGTCCAAAACTTTGCTACCATTGCATGTTGATGTGTCTTTGTGAATTGTGTGGGGTCATCGTTAATAGCTTCTTAAAAAAATCCATCACAATAATAGGGCACATTAACACTTTTTATCAACATTTCCAATGAACTAGCTAAATCATTGTTTTCCATTTATACTTTTGAACTTCAACACTTCTTACTGAAATTAATATATTATTTTACAAAAGTTATTTGTGAAATATTCGATAACTCAATTTGTATCTCTTTAAAAAAATTGAAGAAATAATGCACTAGGTTGCGAGAAAGACATTAAAAACAAAATTATGTCAAGATTTCAACATTCCCACATAGAAAAGATGGAAAACTTCTTGAAAATTAAAGTGTGTTAAGCTCAAAAAGAGTAAGTGTCTTCTACATATAGTAATGATGTTAAAATCTCAATGTCCAAGAGGGAAAAATTATCAACAAGATTTACCAGTATCAAAAATGGACAAAAAATTGCAATACATTTTATGTTTAAACGTTGACATTTCAACATCAAAATAAGAATTTTTACAATATTGAGGAAATTCAAAATTATCATTAAAATTTAGACCAAATGTTATTGTAGATAAGCATGTTGCTTGGTAAAATTATTTTAACATAAACATTTTTTTTTCCTATTAAAATTTTTACTTGACTAAAGAGAGGCTCTTAGCCTCTCTTTAAACTTATGTAAGTCAGTTTATACCATTATGAATAGGAATATATTTAAGAGAGAATCAAACCCAAAAAAATGTTGGAAATATATTGTTTTAAATAAAGAGAGCTCATTTTGTGGGTTTCACCCGATAACAATGAAGAAGTAGGATTTTATTCAGTCAAACCATATGGATAAACTTAATATTTTAATCAAGGGTCTTATATAAGGATGGATCTTTTGGATTAAAACATAATTGAGTAAATTCAAAAATATTTTATTATTTAGACTTTGAAATTAAAAATAATACACCTTATTATTCATGAGCCTCAAAACCATACATGTTAACAAATGCAAACAAAATTGGAACAAGACTTATTGCCCATCAATTGTCCTTAACCCAACTACGTCTTTAAATATTTACAATGAGGATTTTGAGGACTACTTTAAATTTTGAAGCATGTACGATGATGTATATAACGCACTCAAATGGAAAATGCTTAAAATTAAAAAATGTAAATAAAACAGCTGAAAACCTTTGGAAGGATTAAAATATCAAAGATAAAAGTGAGATGTGTTATTATAACAACATCATCAATTCTAAACTTGAACGTTTGTCCAACGCATGCAAAGTTGTAAGCTTGAAAAAAAATTATTGCAAAACTAAGAACTAACTTTACATGTGTCAAGGAAGATGCAAGTAAACTACATTGTCAATACATTTTGTTGAATCCAATTTGGTTTAAGTGACTTTAAAAAAGCAAATGTTATATTATCATGGCCAAATTATGTCTATAATTTTTTTATTTTTATTTTTAATTTGGTAAAGTTTGATTTGTCGTTGTAGGTTATCTTGAGATGGCTTAAGAACACATGAATAAAATCCCACAAAAAAATAGATCTCTATATCTAAGTAATTTGTAATAAAATTGAGACTAATTAAATTAATTTTATATTCACTTTAATAATATTATCTTTAAAAATAATTATTGGCATTAAATTCTTTATATTAAAATTAAAATGAAAACTACACCATTGTGGTCCCATTTACATTTCAACACAACACGAGAACTTTTCAAAAATATATTAATAGGTGAAGGGAAATTGTCTGCCAACCAATTATTGTTGTACTTGGCAAGGAGAGCCTTAGGCTCAAAATAAAATATATAAACAATAAACAAACAAATTAGAGTTCACCTAAAATTGTAAATATTGTTCGTTGGAAGCATTCAAGACAACTCAAGATTGCATGTGTGTCCCCATGGAGTTGGTGCTTCATAGCCAATTGTCCTTTCCCCCTCTTTCTACAAGCATAACCATAAGGTATTCCAAAATCATTCTCCATATGTAGACAAATAGTCCTCTAAAACAGTAGATCATTGTATACACTACACTTACAATATCCGCATTCATAAGAATCCCTCCACTTCTTCATCCATTATGCAAGTTAGTTTGACATTCTCTATAACACATGACCATTCACATTATTTACATTAGACTTATCCTAATAAGATCTAAACACTAGGTGATCCACTAGATATCTATATAATCCATTAATACTTCCAACGTAGCAACACTAACAAAAAAGAAAACTTCAAATGTCTTGCTCCAAACTAGTGTGTTTCAACACAATAGTCAATGCACATCTACTTAGTCCCATCTTTCACAAATAGAACCAATACCCACAAGGCAAACCACTTGCCTTTCTAATTTCTATCATCCAATTTAAATCCTCATTCTTAATTGAGATCCATAGGCTCCACGACAAAGACTATCAATATATGAGTAAAAACAAACCTCAAAAAGGTAAAAGCCTTGCTCCAAACTTCAAAGATGGGATACTATGGTGCGATTCAACATGAGGCAGTCAATGCAAATGCTCATGATCCATCATTGACAAAACAATACCCCTAGAACAACACATTGGCTTTCTAATTACTTTTTCCAAGAAATCCCCAAATTTGAATCCTCATTTCACATATTTCACTAGAGCTCAAACATCAAGGAGCCCTAGTTTGCTTCTGTGCTAGGAATAAGATTGATTTTGTAATATAAACCCTGATCAAGAGAATACACGGTAATCTCCTTGTTCTATTGGCAATTTGCCCCAACCTCGCATATCTCTACCTCCATTTGATACTTGTCTAGTTTTCAAACCCTTATCCTCACGTTGAATCCATATGACTCCTCTATAATCATCTACACATTCTATTATTATAGTTACACCACATTTAAACAACCTACACTACTCATATGGGCATGAAACCAGTCTTATCCAATATGTCATCATAACTACCCAAACATGAAACAGAAATAGAGCCCCTCGACCTTATGTCACAAAAAGTCAAATGGAAAAGGATCTAGAGGAAATTGTCTTTGAAAGAACATTGATCATTGAAGCCTACTTAACATTTATAGGAGCCTTGTTGGAAAATCTCAAGAAAACACCATTACACACAAAATAGAACATGATCCATTACAAATGACTTCCATGGTTACAAAATCCTAGCTGGCCTTTTACCCTAAAGAGCGCTATATTTATAATCCATGTTGTTTAAGTTCTATAAAGGATAAGCAATTACAAAATATTTCAGACTTACTATGTGCCAGTTCATGTCAGCAATTTTATTAAGTTGAGAAAAAGAAAGTGACAACACATTGACTAAATATAACTTACATCCTAATCCCATCCTTCAAACTCAGCTCCACACATTGACTCAAAGGAAATAACACACTTGAAAGTGATAATAAATTTTGAAGCACTTTCCTTTGTGTTGACCCCGAGTTAGGAGTTTAAAAACATTTTGATCACTATATACATAAATCAGAATTGCTAGAATCGAATTTCATATTCCAACATAAAGTTGATGAATCCATGCGCCATAGCTATAAAATGTTGGAACTGCAACTCTACACAATTTTGATAGCTATAAAATATTGGAACTCGCTGTGTGATTTTGACAAATATATATAATAATACAAATAACTATAGTACATATTGACAGCAATACTAATAGCAAGAGTTCATAACAACAACAATAGTAAATACCACCTATTATACCGCCATAAATAACAAAACACTCTTTCACACTTATCCAAAGTACAAAATCATTTTCTTGTGCAGATTACCACAGGATCAAATCTAGTTCATCTTCCAAAAAGTTCTATCTGTAGTGTATGTTAGACAAGCCTTGAAACTGAGCCTTCATAGATTTAGAGTTCGTCCGTGAGGAGTTCAGGTAGGAGTCATGCTTGTCCTCATCCAGCTTCTGTCAGCAAATATGACAATCAATCACTTCGAATGGTGTGGCAAAACTTCATATTTCACGAACATAAAGAGGCCTTTTCTTTTGTAATATCTTGAAATATAATCAAATTTCTGAATATATATATATATATATATTTGTTTGCAAATTATCATGCCTTCTTCTCTTGCTGCTGTTTGTTGCACCAAGCCATCATTGCTTTCTGGGTTTCAGCATCTACTCGCTGGTAGAGAAACAAATTATAACATAAGAAAGCATATTCTGCTGCAACTTTCTTAATATTTACAACATTATTAAAATCATGTGAATTGCCAGGCATCAGTCACGGGTAGGGTCAGCAAAAGCTCAAATTGAGAATGATATAAATGTTGGAATGTTCAAACTTTGACTTGGGATCCCAAACAATTAAATAGAACTTAGTTCCGAAAGAACTTGTATCTTACTGGTTCACGGGAAGGAGGACCCTGACCTCTTGCTTGTAGTTTGGCAATGATCTGTCATAATCACACGAATTTCCATATTATTATTGTCTATACAAAATGTTATCAAACATGTTCCAATAGAGTAACCATCCAAAGCAGATTGATACCTTTGTTTTCTCATTCTTTCCAACATGATCACATAACGTTTTGTCACGCATCAGCTCCTTGCCTGCCCACCACAGCTGAGCTGTATCTTGATCGAAAAACACATCTCCTAAAAAATTACACAAATTGTTCAGTCTGCTTTCAAGGTACAACCGTGATAATCATAGTTGTAAAAATTACTCCTATTGCCAAACTTTTAAAGGGGTGCCAACATAGAGTAGAAAGTCGCTGCTTTGTAGGACCCTCACAAACAGAAGGTATTACCAATAAGAATCACATTTCTCAAATTGTTTCCCACCACACTTGACTCGTCTGTAAGTGGCAAAACTCAAAAAACTTCTTGAAAACCCTGACAAACACTTGATCCAGAAATAGGTTTTACTGCAATGGTGAGAAATTACATATAAGTGTATCAAGAGGAAAACATAAAGCTTCTAGTCCAGCTCTACAGGCCGTACTATATTATTATGGACATGTAAAACAAAATCAGAGATTACTCCGATACAAGGAAACATTAGAATACATGTACCGCATAAACCAAACAGATAACATTGATGTTTGACCAAGGTAAACATTCAAGTGCCCCATACAAATATATTGAGGATACAAAAAGACATGGAAAGCACAGACAGTGGTTTGCACATAAGACACGATAAAAGGCAGCCAATTTAACTTTTATTATTGGTTGAGTGTTAATCCATTGCAAATATGATAGCAGTGTTCCAGGCAGTTTCAACCTACATTTGTGCAATTTTGTTATCAGTTCACTTTGTTGCAACAAGAGATAGATCATTTACAGAATCAAATCAACTCTCGAAGAACACAGCCTATCAGTGTTGTCAAGAAACATGTTGTCAGGCCAGTTGAAAAACAAACCAGACCAGTTGTACCATTTATTAGTAGTCAAAATCTTGTTGTGAACAATGTCAACATAAATGTTATTGTATTTGTTGTTTCTAGGCCTGAGGTTTGTTCAAAACCAATCCAAGCCCATGGTGGATCATACCCTTGATCAAACTCCTATTGTGGAACCTTCACCTGTTGTGTATGGGAAACATTGCCAGTCAATAAGTATTGTGTCGGTCTAAGGTTCACCGGTCCTATTGTTTTAATATTCTAAACCATTCCAAACCTATTCACTTTGTTTCTAGGGGTAGTCTATGTGATAGTCAAGTTGCTTATCCTCTTGTTTCTGATGGCATACCACTGGTGATTTTGGTGATCTGCACCCTTGTATATAATGTGGCAAAAACACTCATTCTATCAAGCATTGTTATACACAAGATCTGCCTACAGAGTCCACGAGGAGTCTGTATTTTGGTTGGATTGATCATTTTAGATGGTGATATGAGGTTCACATGTTGTCCAAAACTTAAAGGAGAGTTAAGTCTGTTGTTGATGATGATGATGATTTGTCTGGTGATGATGATGTTCATGCGAGTCTTGCTTCCCATGATGTTGATGAGGTCAGCCTTGTAGATAATGTAGATCCTGATCATACTAGTATAGATATTGTTGCTTCTTCTAGATTTGATGTTGATGTTGATGTTGATTTTCTTGATGTCTCTTGGTATATTTGATGAGCGACTAGTTATTGAGCAGATTGCAGAGTTTAACTAAATCCACATAGATGATGATGACATGTCAATTTGTGGTACATATGCTCAATTGTGTACCTACGCATTCCAATTTTTTAACCCCTTATTATGACAGATTGAAGTTGATGAATTTGTAGCACATGCAGGACATCATTGTGCCATAGTGATATATTTTAGTTTAAGATGTTTCTTTCATTCGAGCAGGATGTGCAGTATAGTGTAATGTCTATCATGTAGGCTTTTTTCATGACTGGAGATTGGAGTTTTACCGCTTCTTGTTGATTCGGTAGGGAAAATTACAAGGCCCACATTTGTGCACTTGAGTTGTATGTTGAAAATTCAAAAGGGAAGCTTACAGATTCTTCCCATTAAGTTGAAGATCTAAAAAGGCATCACTGAGTCGTGCATTTTTCTATATAGGTTCTGCCATCCTGTGTTTCATTGATTCATTACTACTTCCCTTTTACAGGGTGGTTATCTAAAACAATTCTCCGCCCTCATCCATCAAAGCGGAAACATCCTAACTCATATTTCTAGTTTCAGATTGTTAAGTGAATTGATGTTGTGGACCCCGAGTTTTTGGGCATTTCAATGATATTGTGAGTTGATGCGGAATATGGGGATATTCCAAAGATGCATCTAGAAATATCAGCTTGCGGATATTTTTGTGCCTATGACTTGCCGTTGTTAACACTTGGTTGCATCGCCAATTGTTGAGACATATACTTGTGCACCTAATGGAATTTTTCTTTTGCAAATAACTTGTGGTTACTAGGATACCTATTTGTGGAGAACTAGATGTAATATCACCTTCTCGAAATCAACTAGTCAAAGACCCTTAGCCTAATTTTGTTTCCCGGCAGCTATGGAAATGAGAAAAAGGGAAACAAAGTCCTAATAAATTAATTTTAAAGTGCATAATGAAATTTTATTATAAACACTTAAATTAATTTATTAGTGACAAAAAAATTATGAAAAAAAAAGTAACTTTATATTTTAGTTTCCCCTAGAGGAAAAATGCAACCCATGTGGAGATGAAATAAAGCAAGGGGAAAATATTAAATGAGGTAATGTGAGCTGATTGGTTGTTTTGGGTGGCTAATAGGCCAAGGCAAGTTATAAAAGCAAGTCGCCATGCAAGTCAAAGACATCTTTTGACATCTTAAATTTCTGATATTTGGTTTAAGTTTGCATGCTTTCCATTTTTACTCCAAAGGACGAAAAACCCTTTGTAGTTTTGCTTGAGAGGACGAAATCCCTTTTTAAGCTTAGGAAGAAGAACGAAAACTCCTCCCTTTTTTGACAGGAAGCTTTATCCAAGGGTTTACATTGATATTCAAGGTTCTCTTTCAGAATTCCAGCAGTGTTGAAGGTCGGAGTTGCAGATTAGTATTGATTCCACCGAGGGTTTGAAGGTAGAAGCTTGTTGCTAATTTCTACCCTTCATTTCCAGCTTTCCTACAGTGGAGCGACCTACCGTGGGGACTTTTTTGAGTGATCTAGGGCACGTTTGCACTAGATCTGATTTGTTGTTCCATAATCAGATTTTTAGGAGTCAAGATCAGCTGGTTTGCATGTTTTTTGGGCTGAGGAAACTCTATTTTCAATCATGTCTATGAGTTGATCATCTGCAGATTTATAAATAAAATTTCAGCCCTTTATTTGATCCAAATCTGGTTTTTTTCTGATGTTCTTGCATAAATAAAAATTTCTGATTTGTTTGGTAAAAGATTTCAGTGAAATTACTTCAATTTTGTGGAGTAACAACTCCTAGAACAAGTCGCATTTTTCTGCATTATTTATATCAAGTATATCTTCTATACATTGCTATTTTAGATCAGATTGGTTGTTGTTCCGTTTGGGAGAATAATTTGTTTTTTTGGGGACATTACATTAGAGCAACTTTATGTGTATATTGGACACACATCGATTGACAGATGATAGTTGGCACAACTTTTCTGCCACATGCAGATTTTTTATGTGTTGGCGTCATTTTTCATATATGGGAGTCATTGACTCTACAGACAATCAGGAGAATGGTCTTCCATCAACTTGACATGATGAGAAGTCAGGTATTTGAAGAGTGTGCTTGAAGCACTTTGAGGCAGTTAACCGTGCAGAGATTTTGATACTCATAGCAGAGACAACATGATATATCACATGGGAGAGATTTGAAGACTCGTAGCAGGAGATAGCATGAGCTTTATAAAGGGAAATATGGCATATACAGTTCATCTTTGATGTGAACATTTTGGGATTATTAGACACACAAGTGGACAGTTTAGTCCCCAATATATTGAAAGGATTGTGGCTTGCAAAGTTTGAGATATGGTTCTTGCATCATTTTGGTTGCAAAGAATGAGTTGAGCAGACTTTGGATCACAAGGGGGAATGGCAGGAATCAATCCAACAAAAAATATAAGAATAAGGAAAATCATACAAAGGAATGGAAGGTAATAAATAAATATTGGGAATACACTTAAATGAAGTTGGAAAGTGAAAGGTCACACTTGCCTTTTGATTACTCCCTTGGCTTTGAGATGGTTGTCAACTAATGTAGTATATATCTTTGTACATGAAGAGAAAACAAGTTGAATTGCCACATCTTGTTTCTCTTTTATGCATTATTGTGTATATTTTATCTATCTTTCAGCGTTGTTAAAATTAGCACTTTCCACTGCAACTTCTTTTCAAATACTTCTAATTACTAGAAAAGATGCATGTTATCCTGCACCTTGGCCCATGTCTTAATGATTATTGTCAATAATGCAAATGGACATCCTAACAAGACAATGTTCCTGAGCTTGTATGAATGTCCTCTCTAAACTCGTAAAAATGTCCTAACAAGTTTGTTCATACAAGATTCCCAGCCATTAGGAACTAAGGTTTCAAAGTTCATTATTTTGAATATTACGTCCCTGTGAAATCCTTGAATCTTAAGTTTTTTGAATATCAAAAAGCTAATCAGATGGGATTTCAATAATTAGAAAGAAAACTCGGTATATAACTTTATGAAATTTCATCTCCACAATGGCATTCATTTATATTTACGTTTGCCATGAATATTAACATTTTTTGGAAAGGAAAATGAGATTCATCTTAGAAAAATTTTGGAAAAATTTAACGACAAATTCTTTCTATACTTAGAAGCATCAATACCTTAGTCATGAAATGTTGACATTGTAGAGCAATTATGGAAAATTTAAAAGCCCAAGAGACACTTCATAATAAATTCAGAAAGCTTTCTTAGATGAATATGCGATTTCAATCATTAGAAAGAAAATATTCTACGCATATCAATTATGGAAACTTTAAAAGCTGAAGAGACAATTCATGATAAATTGAGAAAGTTGTCTTAGATGAATATCGGATTTCAATCATTAGAAAGAAAATATTCTATCTATAACTTCTTGAAATTTCATCTTCGTAGTACTATTCATTTATATTTACGTTTGCCCTCAATATCAACATTTTTGTAACGGAAGATGGGATTCATCTTTGTTGGCTAGATTTTCTACATAGCACAAAACCTAGGCAGTCATGAGATAAATCTCCCTCATTTACCGGTGAGGCTCCTGTGTCAGATTTGTCAATTAAAGTAATGTTAGTATCTATATGGGGTTTTACTTTAACTACTCAGTTCATGAACCATAACTGAACAGTTCTGCAGCAAGTAAGCAGCTGTTTTAAAGAAAGGAAATATTTATAGAAGAAGGGAAAGGGAATTATGTAAACACAGAGAAGAAATGGAGAAGATGTGCATCCCAATCAATAGATAGCAGAGTTGATTGCATGCACATAGAAGAAACCAATAGATATAAACACAAAATTCTAAGCAAAGGTAGCTCTAGATCTAGATCTGAAATAACACAAAGTCTATTAAAAGATCTAAGATAAAAAGCAAGAAACACAATACACCGTGACACAAAGTTCTCCGGAAATCTGCTCCTGTATATTCCTTTGCTTTAAGTGGCTCTCAAGGGTTTCAGCACAAAGTCTGGAACACAAGGTTGCTGCTTACAAATTCTGATCATTAACCCGAAGGTTCTTCCTCTACTTATAGAATGTAGAGGGGCAATTACAAGTCGAAAGCTTTTAGTTGAACTGGCACATGTGGAAGTCGGAAAAGAAACAACTGGCAATCTCCCTCCTGGAATTCCTCTTTGCATGACATGTATGATTTGCAACTGAAAATAAAACCTTCTATTTTGCACGTGCCACCTATCTCCAAGTAGTTGACTTCTTCAAGTAATGGCTTTTAAACCAATCACTTAAGTTGTATAATTTAATTGATCGCTCAATTACTTTGTCGGAGGAAAGAAGAAGAAGAGGAACGCTGCAGTCTTGTCATTTTTCATGTCTGCATGCAGCTGATTCTTTTGCCTTTGATTCTCACCAAACTGGATCTGGGAGTAGCTGGATCTGGAAGCAAGTTGGATCTGAAAAACTAGAATTGGAAACGACTAGAATTGGAAATGGCTGGAAGGAAATAGCTGGATCTAGAAGCGAGTTGGATTTTGCCTTTGCCTTGTCTTCCCTTTTATCCTTGAAGCTTTTGCAGTTCTTCTCTAGTACATGCATCAGTGCAATGTTTGCCGTAAATAACTCTTTATTTTTAATTGCATATGAACAATTAAAAATTCTGGAAAGCACTCCGGGTGAATGCAACTTCAATGAAGGCTTCAACTGGAAGATTGGGAGCACATGCACAAGATCCTGGAAGGAATTTTCCACGCACTGACTTCTTCACGGGCTGCATTCGAAAACAAGAGGATGAAGCCTTTGTGCCGGAAGCTTTTGCAATTATGAGATCTGGATCTGCATCTGCATCTGATCTGCATCTGGATACGTATTGCACCTACATAACAAACTCTGGCAACTGGGCTGTGGATCTGCAGCTCGAATAATTCCATTGCTTTTAATGCACGCATGATGAAGTCTTTCCTGCTCTGGATCTGTTATCAATTCAGCAAGAGGTTCCGAGTCTAGATCCGTGTCTTGAATATCTGCAAATTTAGAAGTGATGCATGACTCCGCTGTGCTTTCTTTTTCGTCTTTCTTCGCCATAGTTTTGTCTTTGTCTGAACAATTCTTTTTCTTCTTATTTGATTGGAATTCTTCAAAACTGGTGCAGATCTGGATAATCCTTCAAATTCGGAGGAAATATTCAATGTATTG
Organism: Taxus chinensis; assembly: GCA_019776745.2. Lineage (NCBI taxonomy): Eukaryota > Viridiplantae > Streptophyta > Pinopsida > Cupressales > Taxaceae > Taxus > Taxus chinensis. The sequence goes on along the minus strand of CM034147.1, from coordinate 713,567,747 downwards.
GACATTGATGAAAGTTCATTTTCTTTATAAAAGCACCTGTATCTAACTCCTGCAATTAATTCAGACAAAGATGGCAACCGGAGCATGCACAGTGAATTTTAATCACAAAAATCTGCATAATTCAAGCCTGCTGCCCCAAAATTTGACGTTTTATTTGCATGCAAAGCAAGCATGAATTTTACCAACATCACCTGAGCACCTGTATCACTTCTACAAACAATTATGCAGACACAAATCAGCCTTCTTCAAAGCATGCGCCAAAACTAGAAGCTTTTAGCATCAAATCCACCTTCCTCTGAGCAAAATCCTTCTCCAAATGGGGCGCATTTTTCCTCTGGGCTGCACTTCTTCACCTGTGAATTAATTAATTCATCCTTATGGCAGCCCATGCTTATATAACCCTCATAATTCTATAATTAATAATTGCCCTTCTTATTCCTGGCAATTAATTAATTAAAAATCATGCTCTTCTCTTTAACTGATGTGTTAAAATAGCATGTTTAAGGACAGCCATCCAATTAATTAAATTAATCCAATTTAAACATCCACTCTTCACTCAACTGAAGCTTCACAGTGTGCCTTAACCTTAGCCACTGAAAATAGGAATTTATTTAATCATTTAATACTTCAAAAAGCATTAAATCCTTCCTAAAAGGGGGGCACTTTTTGTCATGAAGAGGGCTGCCTTTAAATAAATTAAATTTATTTAATTTAGACAATCTATTTCCATCCTTTTTATTCCCCTTGCCTTTGTTGACTTTTCTTTCCATGTTTGGCGCCTTTTTTAGAAGAAGAATTAATTAAAATAATCACTTTAAAGGCTGTCCATTCTCTCTCCTAAAGGGGGCGCACTTTTTAGCATAATAGAATTCTATTTTTAAAAACACATGGCAATGGAAATTTTTACCCTGCAAGGCAGCCCCGAAAATCCCATGATCCACTTAAGTGACTTTGACTTTGATCAATGGGATTATTTACCCTGCAAGGCAGGGAATAAAATCCCATGATTTCACTTAAGTCATTTTTCTTTTATTTCACCATGGGAATTTTTACCCTGCAAGGCAGGCAATAAATTCCCGCCTGCCTGCTGCCTCTAATTTTCCCACTGCAACTTAAGTGACTTTTCTATCATGGGAAAAAGTACCCTGCAAGGCAGGCAAAAAAATCCCACCTGCCTGCTGCTTCTATTTTCCCATGATCCACTTAAATCCTTTGTTTTCCAAAAATGCGCCCAAGCCCGCAAGGGCTTTTTAGTGCACGACTTCGTCTTTTCCCAATGAACCGGACCTCCGATGGCGACTTCCTTCTGGCACAATGTGCGTATGTGATCTCCAAATACTCCAGGCCAAGAATCGGGCTAATCCGGCAAAGGAATTGATCTAGAGAAATTTCACAGAAAACGAAACGGGAAAACACAAAAACACAAAAATTGCCAAAAGTCACAAATAAAGCCCAAAACTTATTCCTAGTTAAAACCCTTCTGGTATATAGGAATAATGATATGTTCGATCACAACAGGGTTAAATCAAAGCGCAAATTGCCTCAAACGGGGCTCAAAATAATTAAATACAAATTTCCCGCAGACAAATCTCCGACGACAGAATATAACAATTTTGGGCATCTTGGGTATTTGGCGAAAATGGCTAATATGGCTCTTTGGGAATATCTTGACGCAATACAAGAACTTTCAGGCAATAAAAACACAAAACGACCCATTATTTTAAAAGTACGAAAAAATTTCGGATAGGGTAGTCACAGATTTCAGGATGAAATCTGGGGACACCAGTTGGCTCCGTCTGTGGACATCTTTTTCTCTGTCAGAATGACAAGGGAAAAGATGAGATCCCAGCATCTCTGGTTTCGTATCTTGTCTTTTGGGCACGGGGTCAGGCAAACAAACACAACACAAAAACACAAAAACAAAACAAAGAAAAACAAACAAAGTTTTATTTATATACATACAGGTTTTAACCTGCTTTTTTAGTTCCTGAACAGCTTCAGATGCTGCCCGTTGAAAGGCAATGGTAACTCAATTCCATCCCGGTAGGCAAGGAAGAAAGTATCCATTCCTGCAGCTCTTTTGATCATGAAGGGCCCTTTCCAGAGTGAATCAAATTCGTTGTGCATGCCCTTCGGTTCATATCTCTTGTCCCACCAGAGTACCCAGTCTCCGATCTTGAACTTCCTTTCTTTGGCCTTCTTGTCAAATACTCTGGGCAAGTCCTTATCAACTTCATCTGGTGGTGGCTCATCCTTTCTTCTCTCCGTGGCGGGTAAGTCTGCATCAACTTGCTCCGTTCCCAGATTTATTTGCTGCATTTTTGAGGAAGAACTATCACCATATTTCTTTGTTCTTCTTCAGGTATTGATCATGCTTGTTGAAAGTCTCCACTAAGGAAACCAAACCCTTGGGTATTTTGTTACCTTTTGGTTGGATTGCTCCACTATTGTCATCATAACATGGATCAGATTTTTCCTGTGACTGTTTGTCGTGGTGGTGATTCACTCCCTTCAACATGCAGACATGCAGATGTTTGTTCAGGGACTCTGGGGTGGTAGACCATCTCCACTTTATAGTTTCCTTGTCTGAATATGGACGGTGGTCTATCCGGATTCAATAGTACAGCTGTGACTGCCAAAGAATCTGCCTTGGAGTTTTGATTTATTGGAATGAAGTCAATAGAGAAGGCTGCAAAATCGAATGTGGCGGAAAGCACTTTATCTCTGTAATGCTCAGCTTATCTCTTTTGACTTGACTTTGCCTTCGAACCTGCTTTACTAGAAGTTCAACATCTCCTTGGGCTTTGAAGAGTTTTACTCCTTTCTTTTTAGCTTGCTCCATTCCTAGAAGCAATGCTTCATACTCCGCCGTATGATTGGTGTTCTCGAACATCAGCTTGTGGGAGTATGGAAATATCTCATGATCTGGAGATATTAGTAGAGCGCCAGCTCCTGATCCAAAAGAACAACACGTGCCTTTAAACTCCAGAGTCCAAACTTTTTCTTCTTCTTTTGCTGGCTCTGGCTCTGGTCGAAGTTCTTTCCAATTCTTCTTCTTTTGCTCTGGAATGTCTTTATCCGTTTCCAAGAAATAGACCCCACGGTCAGATCCCTGAAAAAGAATCTGAGATCTAGGATCCTCAGATTTTGTAACCGTGTACCTGGACTTCTTTTCCGGCTCCAGCTTATGGTTAAGCCCTTTGATAGGAATATGCGCACAGGACCAATCCATCTTTACTTCTCCTCCCAGCTCTTTGCAGAAGTTTCTGCTCAGCAACATCCCGTAGGAGACAGGAATATCTGCAACTAGAATTGTCATCTTTAATCTTTTGTCAGGAAAAGCTGCCAGAACAGCTTGTGCATCTTTGATTTGTCCGATTAAAGGGACTTGTCTCTCCATGGAATAACACCTTTTTATGGTCTTTGTCAGGTAAGCCCAAGAGCATCTGCAACTTTAGCTGGCATGACATTGTCAGAAGCACCTGAATCTAGAATGCAATTGCTTAACTTGAAACCATTAAGCAATAAGGAGACATAGAAAGGTTCCACCCTTTCAGAAGATGGTGAGGGTTTAACAACTGCAGTGTTGTTTTGTGGAGGAGTATCTTTGGGCTTAGGCAAAAGGCCTTTTGATGTATTGGATTGTCCTGGTGATTGTACATATTTGACTAGCCTATTTAACTGCTCAGGAAAAGCTCTCAAGTATTCAGCTTCTGACATTTGAACTCTAGTTTTCTTGACATGATCAATAATGTCAAAAGAAGAAATAGATTCAGATACCTGAGCTGCTTTCTGTGGTTGAGATGAAGAACTCGCATGCTTACTTCTGGGAGCTAAGAAGGGCAAAGGGCTGCCCCTTCTTTGTTCGTCAGCTAATGCTTCAGCTTGGCGAGTTTGTGATCTTGTAAGTACTGCATATGCATGACCATGATCGTCTTCAAGAAGCTCCTCATACTCATGTTCAAATTTGTAGTTCAGGTAATTAATGTTGGAGTCGCCAGCAGGTCCTATAAAATCATCATCCTCGAGCTGATCAGCGTCAGCTTCCTGGTCTTCTTCATTCATCTCCACGTTGTTTCTGGGAGCAGCTTCAATTGCTAATCTTTGGGAACCAGCAATGCGGTTCCGGTTGTTGAAATTCCGAGCAGGGGCAGTATTGTTGCCTTGAGCCATTTGAGCCATTTGTTTCTTCATCTGCATCATCTCATTTGCTAACTTTTGCAGTAGTGAATCAGAAGTAGTAGCAGAAGATGAACTTTCAGCTCTAGAAGTGTTGCTCTTTATCTTTCCAGCCATGATGAGGTCGTCTTCAATTTCAACCGCCATGTTTTGAGCTGCTAACAAATCAGCAGGACGTGCTCTTCACAGTTGATAGCTTACTTCAGGAAGCAAAGCATTGATGAAGAACACCTTTTGATTCTCATCATTCAGAGAAGCAGAAGCTGAAATTTTGTACAGTAATCTTTGGAATTTTGCAATAAAATCCCACATGTGCTCATGTGGCTCCTTCTTCAACTGAGTGAGCTAAGTTATCAATGTGCTGGAATCTTCAGCTGCCTTGAATCTTTTCAGGAACGCATCCCGCATAGTAGCCCAGTTGGTTATGGTGCCAGGAGCTAGCCGGTAGAACCATTCTCCAGCCAAGTCATGCAGAGTCTCTATGAAGAGCTCGACAGATACATCTTCATGTTCAACTGCAAGCACTCCACAGATATGAAAAACGCAGCCAAGTGGTCATCTGGATTCTGCTTTCCATCTCCAAAGAATTTTAGAAAATTCTTTCTCGTCCCTTTAGGTAGATCATGCATAGGAGTCAATTCAAAGGCCCAAAAGTTGCTCCCCATGGGACGGGTACTAACTGATTCTGCATGTTGACTGGGGCACGTCTTCTCCTTGTGTAGACTTGATGAATAATTCCAGTAGCCGGAATGTGCCGAAGGGGATCCGGATCTGGATGCGTTTGCACTCTTCTTCCTGGTGAAAGACTGGATCTGCGGCTTCTAACTTGAGGAGGATGATTGAAATTGAATTGCTCCTGCAATCGGTAGAAATGATCAGTCCTTCCTTGCGCCTTCACAGATCGGGTGAATGGACGTTCAGCCAGGTTGAGAGTAAATTGGGAAAACACTCAGATCTGCAACAGATAAGCCTTGATCTGCAAAAAGAGTTGTTCCCCAGCGGAGTCGCCAAAAACTGTTGGCTAGATTTTCTGCATAGCACAAAACCTAGGCAGTCATGAGATAAATCTCCCTCATTTACCGGTGAGGCTCCCGTGTCAGATTTGTCAATTAAAGTATGCTAGTATCTATATGGGGTTTTACTTTAACTACTCAGTTCATGAACCATAACTGAACAGTTCTGCAACAAGTAAGCAGCTGTTTAAGAAAGGAAATATTTATAGAAGAAGGGAAATTATGTAAACACAGAGAGAAATGGGGAAGATGTGCATCCCAATCAATAGATAGCAGAGTTGATTGCATGCACATAGAAGAAACCAATAGATATAAACACAAAATTCTAAGCAAAGGTAGCTCTAGATCTAGATCTGAAATAACACAAAGTCTATTAAAAGATCTAAGATAAAAAGCAAGGAACACAATACACCGTGACACAAAGTTCTCCGGAAATCTGCTCCTGTATATTCCTTTGCTTCAAGTGGCTCTCAAGGGTTTCAGCACAAAGTCTGGAACACAAGGTTGCTGCTTACAAATTCTGATCATTAACCCAAAGGTTCTTCCTCTACTTATAGAATGTAGAGGGGCAATTACAAGTCGGAAGCTTTTAGTTGAACTGGCACATGTGGAAGTCGGAAAAGAAACAACTGGCAATCTCCCTCCTGGAATTCCTCTTTGCATGACATGTATGATTTGCAACTGAAAATAGAACCTTCTATTTTGCACGTCTGCCACCTATCTCCAAGTAGTTGACTTCTTCAAGTAATGGCTTTTAAACCAATCACTTAAGTTGTATAATTTAATTGATCGCTCAATTACTTTGTCGGAGGAAAGAAGAAGAAGAGGAAAGCTGCAGTCTTGTCCTTTTTCATGTCTGCATGCAGCTGATTCTTTTGCCTTTGATTCTCACCAAACTGGATCTAGGAGTAGCTGGATCTGGAATCAAGCTGGATCCGGAAACAAGAAGTTGGATCTTGGAAGGAAACAGGCTAGGAATTTTGCCTTCGCCTTGTCTTCTCTTTTATCCTTGAAGCTTTTGCAGTTCTTCTCCAGTACATGCATCAGTGCAATGTTTGCCGTAAATAACTCATCATTATTTTTTAATTGCATATGAACAATTAAAAATTCTGGAAAGCACTCCGGGTGAATGCAACTTCAATGAAGGCTTCAACTGGAAGATTGGAGCACATGCACAAGATCCTAGAAGGAATTTTCCACGCACTGACTTCTTCACGGGCTGCATTTGAAAACAAGAGGATGAAGCCTTTGTGCCGGAAGCTTTTGCAATTATGAGATCTGGATCTAGATCTGCATCTGCATCTATATGGATCTGCACCTACATAACAAATCTGGCAACTGGGCTGTGGATGGAAAAACTGCAGCTCGAATAATTCCACTGCTTTTAATATGTAACTGCACGCATGAGTGAAGTCTTTCTGCTCTGGATCTGTCTATCAATTCAACAAGAGGTTCCGCCTAGATCTGTGTCTCAATATCTGCAAATTTAGAAGTGATGCATGACTCTTTGTGTCTTTTTCATCTTTCTTCGCCATAGCTTTGTCTATCTTTGTCTGAACAATTCTTTTTCTTCTTATTTGATTGGAATTCTTCAAAACTGGTGCAGATCTGGATAATTCTTCAAATTCGGAGGAAATATTCAATGTATTGGACATTGATTATAAGTTCCTTTTCTTTATAAAAGCACCTGTATCTAACTCCTGCAATTAATTCAGACAAAGATGGCAACCGGAGCATGCACAGTGAATTTTAATCACAAAAATCTACATAATTCAAGCCTGCTGCCCCAAAATTTGACGTTTTATTTGCATGCAAAGCAAGCATGAATTTTACCAACATCACCTGAGCACCTGTATCACTTCTACAAACAATTATGCAGACACAAATCAGCCTTCTTCAAAGCATGCGCCAAAACTAGAAGCTTTTAGCATCAAATCCACCTTCCTCTGAGCAAAATCCTTCTCCAAATGGGGAGCACTTTTCCTCTGGGCTGCACTTCTTCACCTGTGAATTAATTAATTCATCCTTATGGCAGCCCATGCTTATATAACCCTCATAATTCTATAATTAATAATTGCCCTTCTATTCCTGGCAATTAATTAATTAAAAATCATGCTCTTCTTTTTAACTGATGTGTTAAAATAGCATGTTTAAGGACAGCCATCCAATTAATTAAATTAATCCAATTTAAACATCCACTCTTCACTCAACTTAAGCTTCACAGTGTGCTTTAACCTTAGCCACTGAAAATAGGAATTTATTTAATCATTTAATACTTTAAAAAACTTTAAATCCTAAAAGGGGCGCACTTTTTGACATGAAGGGGCTGCCTTTAAATAAATTAAATTTATTTCAATTTTAGACAATCTATTTCCATCCTTTTTATTCTCCCTTTGCTTTGTTGACTTTTCTTCCATGCCTAGGCGCCTTAAATAGAAGAAGAATTAATTAAAATAATCACTTTAAAGGCTGCCATTCTCTCTCCAAAGGGGTCGCACTTTTTAGCATAATAGAATTCTATTTTTAAAAACACATGGCAATGGGAATTTTTACCTTGCAAGGCAGCCCCGGAAATCCCATGATCCACTTAAGTGATTTGACTTTGACTTTTTTATCATGGGATTTTTTACCCTGCAAGGCAGACAATAAAATCTCATGATTTCACTTAAGTCACTTTTCTTTTATTTCACCATGGGAATTTTTACCCTGCAAGGCAGGCAATAAATTCCCGCCTGCCTGCTGCCTCTAATTTTCCCACTGCAACTTAAATGATTTTTCTATCATGGGAAAAAGTACCCTGCAAGGCAGGCAAAAAAATCCCACCTGCCTGCTGCTTCTATTTTTCCCATGATCCACTTAAATCCTTTGTTTTCCAAAAATGCGCCCAACCCCGCAAGGGCTTTTTAGTGCACGACTTCGCCTTTTCCCAGTGAACCGGACCTCCGATGGCGACTTCCTTTTGGCACAATGTGCGTATGTGATCTCCGAATACTCCAGGCCAAGAATCGGGCTAAACCAGCAAAGGAATTGATCTAGAGAAATTTCACAGAAAACGAAACGGGAAAACACAAAAACACAAAAAATTGTCAAAAGTCACAAATAAAGCCCAAAACTTATTCCTAGTTAAAACCCTTCTGGTATATAGGAATAATGATATGTTCGATCACAACAGGGTTAAATCGGAGCGCAAATTGCCTCAAACGGGGCTCAAAATAATTAAATACAAATTTCCCGCAGACAAATCCCGATGACAGAATATAACAATTTTGGGCATCTGGGTATTTGGCGAAAATGGCTAATATGGCTCTTTGGGAATATCTTGACGCAATACAAGAACTTTCAGGCAATAAAAACACAAAACGACCCATTATTTTAAAAGTACGAAATTTTTTCGGATAGGGTAGTCACAGATTTCAGGATGAAATCTGGGGACACCAATCTTATACACATTTTGGAAAACTTTTAAGAGGAATTCTTGCTTTACTAATAGATGTATCAATACCTTAGTGATGAAATGTTAAAATTGTGGATTAGCAATGGAAACTATAAAAGCTCAAGGATCAATTCTTAAGAAATTGCGACAGCTTTTTTTGATGAATAATAAGACATCTCAAAGGAGAGAACTTCATAACAGAAATGGAAGTGCAAAGCAAGCATGAAGAAAGTAATAAAACCAATCAAAGATAAATTAAAAAGTTAAAAACTTAAAAAGAAAAAAGAAAATGAAAAATGAAAAAAAAAAACAGATGGTGAGTAATCAAGGGTACATTATTGTAATCAAGCCCTTTCCAAGAAATTTAAAAATTAAAGATAAGAACAAAAAGAGACTATGGAAGAAGGCAGAACTGAATATCATGTAGAGAAGAAAACAATGGAACTTGCAGAAACACTATAAGAGGCTAGGCCTCAGCTTGAGGAAACCAAAGCTAAAAAGAATTGGAATGCATCATCTCTGAAGCAAGACAGAAGGAAAAATAAACATGGGAAAAATCAAGAGATATACTTGAAGACAAGTTCAAATATGAAGTTCAAAAGGTAAAACCCAAAAGGCTAAAGGAATCCAGCTGTATCGGCACCAACACTTTCAACAGAACAAATGGTTAAGTAATAGATTTATGAAATAGATGTGACGGTTATGCAACATGTCACCATCAATACAACATTGACAGAAAAGGGCAAATATACGTATATAAGAATCACATACAGATGAATGGATGGCCACTTTTATGATGGCTGAATACAAATTTCAGAAGAGTGTAATATTTAGTTCCATCTTATGCTTGAAAGCAAATGGATTTTAAAGTGCGACAACGAGTGTGAATGTATCCCAATACATAGATATATAAGTCAATGTAATGCAAAATTTAACTTAAAATTAATATTACGTTAGAATGATACTCAAGGGTATAAGTGCACCATATCCAATACTAATAGACTTCATGAAGACATGATGACACTTTAGCTCGCAATAAGAAATAAACAATGCACAACTGTTTCTTACAATAAAGATATTGAAAAGGCTATTCCAATAACATTATACTCCAAAAAGTAAAACACTATTGTTTCCTACAATAAAGACATTGAAAATACCCTACTTTGTAATAAGCAAATAGCTTAACTTGCAAGAGCCAATACCATGGATCCAAGGGCAACTTTAATTTTGATTAGAATAACTTAAAGTTAAAAGAAGGATGCAAGTGAAATGCAATGAACCTCAAAATTGCCTCTTAAGCTATTTTGCTTCTCTTGGACTAGCTGTCAGAGCCTTGATGGTCGTACCAAAAATAACCCTCTAAACCCCCTGGTAATGAGTCAATGTAAAACACAAGCGCATAGGTTAACTCCCAACACCAAAACCCAATGTTTTCTATGCCAAAGTCTAAATTCTTATGGAATGAACTTCACTTATACGTTGAACACCAACTCAATACTTTTTTTAAAGTTAAAATATGGTTTACTGCAGTTTGCATACTTGTAACAAGTTAGACAAACCTCTATTCCATGACACCACACTCCCCAAATGTTAGTGATGCAATAGAGAAGCATGAAATCCTCCATATAAACCTATGAATCGAAGTTGATGCACTCCTATACATCTTGAATTTAAGTATGCACTGCTAAACTTCAAAGAAGAGAAGTGATGAGGAACATGTCTGAGTTGAAAAATGGAATTTTTATATTTATCCTTCATTTCATTAGGTCTGCTTTTGCCTTGGGCAACATATGTTTGGATTGGGCCAATACAAGTAAGTTGTCTCCCTTCTTGTAAATTCCCTTACTTCCCATCAATGGTTCATAAAAAAATTCCCAATCAAATTAGTCCAACGAATTTGAAATGGTGTTCTTATCTTTCTATCTTCTTTAAGAAGGCTGTAACACTAAAGCACTGGTGGGAAAACAATTTTGGCTGTTTTTGAGTGTTTTTAGAGCCTTCATGTTTTCTTAGCTAGAGATATTGGACTTAATGTCCAAGGATATTGGATGGACATTAGCCTCCTTTGGGACTCCTCCAGATTTCATGGCTTCCCCGTCCAAGACTGGCCTCTCTCATTCTAAAAAGTGGTGCTTATCAAATAAGACTTGTATAGCCAACAAGATCCTTCTGTAAATATCATAAATATTATTGCTCTCCGGATTTTAATAAATATCTCCTTCTTTTGAAGGAAAAAATTGCAAACCCGAGATTTGAGAATGGCAGGTAGCCCTAGTGCTAGGTGATAGTCACCTTTGGTACTCTCCTTAGTCCATTTTATGACTAAAACATTCCATACTCCACATCATGTATATAGGCGCTTCCAAAAATTACCTTTGTCTACTCTTATTTGATGGTCTTATTTTGCAGGCGATACTCCATGCTTGTTTTAAGATGAATTTCTCGGAACCAAATCGATTCTTGCTTATTTTACTAACCTCCAATCAAGCATATATTCCTCCTCCACAACACTACAGACAAATTGAAGGCGGTCCCCTATAATTTTATAGCTGAAGTATCACAAGACCTTTCAAGCTAATAAACCCGCAAGGTATTGACATAAAACCAAGAAGGTTCCTTATGTTCTTAGATGAAGAAAACATCACAAAAAATTTGACAAAAGGTTCCATTTATGTTCTTCCTGATAAAAGACATCGAAAAATCAGAATCAATTCTTACCTTTGAAGTTGTCAACCAGAAGTTGTTGTACTGGGTCATAACTTGGCAGCCCCCATAGGATAACAAATCATAATTGCTTCTCTCATATTTTGGAGATGGTCCTTTAAGACATTCAATGCAAGTGGGATTTTGTAAAGAACCTGGTTCTGCAGGACGGCATGAAATGTCAGGATAATAATAGTCGATCTCGGTCAAATGTTCTAATTAAATGTAAGATACAAAGAAATGTGATGCAGATCTTAAGAGATATTGTAATAGCTATGGACCATTACAAAAGATAAAATTATATGAAGAACTAATTCAAAAATTTAAGAAATAAGCACATGTACAAAAAGGCCTAGCCAGATAGTTTGTCAATTGTCAACAGTTCCACTAATAAAAATTTGAGAGAGTGCAACACTTTGCAGGAAATAAAATAAAGTTCTATGGAAAGTGTATGAAGAGACTTAATGTGCAAGTTTACATATTAGAAGCAACAGGTCATTTGAAACAGTTTACTGTTAAAAATATATTACCATATGTTATCCAATGTTATATAGGGGTCAACTCTACAAGCTGCTTTTACTTGTACCTAAAATGTCACATAGGTGACATGAGATAAGAACAAAAGATGAGAACAGCTTGATGTAGAATAGTTTACAGGGAGAAGAGGCCATAATTACTGATTTGTTCGCTCATATAGTTTACAGCAGATTAGTCTATAATTCACGATCCATGGCTTCATATTGCAATCAGTTTATCGCGATTAATCGGCGATTTATCGGGGATAACAAAAATCGGTGATTTTTCAAAAGTTTAATCGTTTTGATGAAGGCAAACGATTTATCGCGATTTTTGAAACAGAGGATGTAAGAACTAAAAGTGAAGCTACCAGTCTTAAATTTATTACAGCCTACTTTTGCATTGTTGGAAGACGTGCACAAGGAAGAAATAAAGAGAAGACAGATTGCACACTATGGAGATAGTGTGTCCATCATTATATTATGAATGTAGTTACAAAGCGGTTGATATAATTACAACCGGTTACAACCATCTTTTAGTTAAATAACTAATGACGTCCTTATTAATAAGCCTTACATTCTAATACCCCCTCTTAAGGCTCATCTTACATAAAGCAAAAACGAACATTTTAACAAAGCTAGAACCAAACAAAACTATGTAATCTTCAGAGGATTTCACTTTGAAAGCAGTGCTTTGACTAGGTAGGGCTCCATCAAGTTGCTTCATGACCTTCTAAAGGTGTAGCTCCCGAGTTGAATTGCCGAGTTCCCGCATTCCACCTCCCCGAACTCCCAAATCACAGATCTCCCGAATTATTGAACAACCATCCATATTGAGTCATCCACAAGCTCCATCAAGTTGTCTCTTGACCCTCGTGAGGGTATAATTCCCAAGATCCACAGTCTCCCGAACTATTTGAGTAACTATCCATACCGAGCTTCATCTACCTTGTATCCTTTCTTGCCTTCAAAATTTTGAGCATTTTTATATTACATATTCGTCATTGTCATCACTATCTTTTGCATTTGGTGGGTCTTCAACCATGGCTACATTGGTTGTATTTGATATGCCTTTACCCTTAAGCACATCATTGGCTCAAACATGACAATCCCATGTTATGTGACTTCTTTTCTTACAATAATGACCATTCAATCTCCCGGTTATCTTTATTTGACCTTCTACAAAAGTTTTTGGTTTTAGAATAAAATGCATTTTCTTGTTGAAAATGACCTTTTGTATCTTTTGCAGTTGTTCACTTTTCTTCAATTAGAAGGGCTACAATCATATCATCTAGAGATTGAGATTGAATTTGACTAAGGGTAAAAACTACATTGTTGTAATTTGAAGACAAATTGTTTAATAGGATAGCTTTGGCATCCTCATCCTCTATCACAAACTTTGACTTCTACTAGTTGTCTGATCAAGAACCTCTGATTATTGATGTGGCTTGACATAGAGACTTCTTCATCCATTTTGAACCTATATACCTGAAGTTTTAGGGAAATTTTGGCATTAACTGCTTTCGCTCCAATAATTTATTTAGAGCATCCCAAATTTCCTTGGATGATTTGTCTAGGTCTACATGATGAAGTTCCGAGTCAAAGAGAGCAAGGATAATAATAGCTTTTGTTCTATCATCTTTGCTTTGCCAATCTAACAATTTAGATGCATCGGTGGGTGACTTCTCTTTCCCGTTTACTATGACCCACAAATGTTTATTCATAAGTTGCATTTGTATTTTCACTTTCCATGTATGAAAATTTAGACCAGAATATTTTTTCTATGGAATTTCCATTTAATAAAATAAAATAAATATGATTGTGTTTTTACCGAAATACTAAAATGAGTAAATAGAGAATAAAATACCAGTTCCAAGTGTGCCCCTGGTTGCAACTATGATGTGCATTGTTCCGTGCCCTAGATATTGGAAGAATACAACTGAAAACATGCCCTAGTTCATGATTTTTGGATGTTAATTTCAAAAACTATTATTTTTTCTTTTGTCTCCTCAGTTTATGCCCTTGCGCCACTGTATTTTTCCCTTTTTCGAGTGTCTGAACTGCGGTATTAATGGCGGAAAATTAAGTCTCTGGATACACAAACTGTGTTTGTCTTTGGATTCACAAACTGTATTTTCGTCTTTATTTGCGCTGAAATTTGTGGACTATATTTTCACGACTACAACTTTATCGATTTTGCCCTCGTTTCTGATGATTTTGCCCTCAATTGGACTGTGCCCTTGATGACTACATTCATGGTTAGAAAATGCCCTCGAAAATTTAATCGAAAAAGTATACGAAAAATCTGCGACTGCAATGACTGTAAATGTCTTTCGATTTCCTTTTCTCAAAAACCTATTTGCATCTTGCTTCGATACCAATGTTGGAAGATGTGCACAAGGAAGAAATAAAGAGAAGGCAAAAGCAAATTGCACACTATGGAGATAGTGTGTCAATCATTATATTATGAATGAAGTAGTTACAACTCGGTTGATATAGTTACAACCGGTTATAACCATCTTTTAGTTAAATAACTAATGACGTCCTTATTAATACACCTTACATTTTAATATGCATCTCAAATTCATTTTGTACTGTTCTACCAAGGCAAAAAGATTTTTTCATTTTGCTTTTCTCATTCAGAAAGCTAAAGGGATAGTAATGCTCATGGCTACCCAATCATTAATGAATTGTGAATTCTGCCTCCAGATTTCTGTTTTACAAAGCTGAAATATTTTTACCAAGCCCCATGACATAATCCTTCAAAATATTGAGATTAAATCATTTTCGCTCCAAGTAAAATGTTATAATATGCCTAGGAGCAGCTTAAATTTGTTACAAGTTTTTCAACATATATTCTACCCTTCTTATATATAGAAGGGAAAAATGAGCAGCCTGTGCGTCTTGTGCGACAAACAAAAGTAATGGCAAGTCTTTACATCAATGAACTTAGTTATTGCCTTTCAAATGCTAAAGTCAACTCAAAAGAGTGCATCCTTGTTAAATTTATTGAATATTGTTAGAATTAGAAGCATAAAGAAATACAGCAAGAAGATAGAGATGCACAAAATTGCATTGATTTGAATGACACAGGAAGAGGTTTATTTATATTGTAGGGATGATGGTTACATAGTTACAAAACAGTTATCAGTTATAACTGCCCAGAACCGAATGGTTCATTACATATTCAACACCCCCTCTTAATGACTAAACTTTTGTCCCAAAATTTTACAATTTTCCTAAAGCCCATATGTTTAGTCATTACATCTATAGATTGTGCCAATAGGTTGTACTTCAAAATCAGCAGTCAACGATTGTGTTGTGGTTGTCAAACGAAGAAGAACGGCAAAACAAAAATCTGGTCCCATGAACAAAGGATATGGTAAGTGGTCCACTGGTTCTTTATTACATGATTCATCGACCAGTGATGAATCACCAATGGTTGAGAGTGTCAGCCCCATCTCCAGAGTGTTGAAATCAAAACCTCGAAGAGGTGGATTGAAAAATTTGTTCCAAGCTTGTGTAGCCTACTGGAGTCTATACAGAGACTCATTTATCCTGCAATCAAAGTCACCTTGATCATGTCCTTGCAACACCATGTAGTGTTCATCCAAGTTTCTCAATAAGAGAACCAACTCCGCAATAGTAAGAGAAATAACCATCTTTGTCTCAGCAGTGGGATAAATAACCATCTCCGCAGCAGGAGTGAGAACCAACTCCTCATTTATTTGCTCATCTATCCCCCTCTGTTGGGAAAGATCTTTCACAACACAATGAGCAAATTGTTCATGCTTTATTGTCCTTCGAGCAAGTACCTCTGAGTGAGTGGTTGGGCATGCCATCTCACCATGCACCGTCAGTGCATTTGGAATAATGGAGTCTCCGTCCACAGCAAATTGTTCTTCAGAATGAGGAAATCCATCCTCCCAAGGCATGTCCACCTCCCGTACACCTGGTATAGTGGATACTCCTTCCACAATAGGTACATGTAGGTTGACTGTATCCAAGTCAACAGATTTGTGAGGAATGGCTTCCTCCCAAGGCATTGCAACCTCTTGCGCATCCTGTATGGTGGAGTTGTCCTCCACGAGTGCATTCATATTGATCGTAGCCGGATCAGCAAGCTGATACTGACCACCTTCCCCAATACCAGGGGCAATTATCCGTCTTTGTTTCACATCAGAGACAACACACTTCTTCCCACATAAATCCACAGAAATATTGGGATTTTCAGTTAATTGATGAATAGATAGAAGATTCTTTTGTAAAGAAGGTACATATCTAACATTCTGTACCAACAATTTACAAGCATTATTCAATACAATGCATATATCTCTTATCCCTTCTACTAAAAGTGATTCTCCATTAGCTAGTACTACTGATTCAAAACAAATATTTGCAGTAAATGAAACATACCAGTCCCTGCGACATGAAAAGTGTGCAGACGCACCAGAATCAATGATCCAACTAGTACCACTGTCATGCGAGCATGATGTCGTAAGACAATAAAGAGCATGTCTGTCATCTTAATCTTGTTCTTCTGCAATTGCTGCCACATGTCCCTCATCACATGGCTTTTTGTTCTGTTGCGAAAGATCATACTTCCCCTTCTAGCAATCCTTCTTAAGGTGCCCAACCTTATGACAGTAATAACATGTTACCTGATATCAAGTGGATGATTCACCAGAATGACGTTTCCACTTTCCCTTCGACTGAGTGACAAGAGCACTCTCTGAATGGTCACAATTAGATTATGCTTGAATTTGTCTCTGCTCCTTTTGCACCAAGTAGGAACTCACCTTGTCAAACGTGAGTGTTTGACTTTCAGCCATCAAATGGAGTACCTCCACAAATGACTCACATGAAGAAGGTAAGTTGTTCAAAACCAAAGCCACCATATCATAGTCGTCCACCTTTTTGTTGATGGAAGATAACTGGTCTCGATGGTCTTTCATCCAAAGTAGGTGCTCCAATAGCGATCCACCTTCTTGTAACTTTATGAAAAAGAGCATATTCTTCATGTATAAAACCAGACTCTTTTCTGACGTCTGATATTTATCCCTCAGACTAGCCCATAATGTGCTTGCTACACTAGCATTCCGCACTTCCAAGCATCATATCATCCGACACCGATAACTTGAGAAACAATAACCCTTTATGACATTTGTCATAATCCGTGAAGTTTGTCGTTGGTTGACTTTCACTACCCGTGATTATTTTATCACAATCACGAACCTCCGCAAGCGTTAAAATCTTATGGCTCCAAACATTAAAATTAGTACCCGTTAATTTGTGTCTCTAACAAAGTCAAGTGTGTGATATATTTGCCATTTTATTATTCCAAAGTAATGGAGATAATAAAATAAAATTTTGGCCCACGAAACTTTATGCAAATGCGCGACAGGGGATTAATTAAACAGCAAATAGTGGTAGGGGAGGAAATTTATAAAAAAAATAGTTTATAAAATCTTTGCTCCTCACATTACCTCTACCCTAATTTCTTCTCCACACGAGTTCACCTTTTCCTTTCTATTGCCCACACGACTTAGTATTTGCAAATTCCCTCCAAAATTATTTGCAACTGGGTATAACATCTAGTTGGTCACGTAATCAACGAACAGGGCACATTCAGCATCGAACTGGGCACTTTCTTGTTCACAACGGATGTTTGTGCCTTCACACGATTTCTGCCCTGATTTGCGACTTTTCTCAGCATATTTTTATTGTCTCCTTTTCGCTGAACGTTTTCAAGCACTCAAAACTAAGCTTATCTTCTGTCTGTGTCAACCATATTGTCGACCTCTCCTTTCATGGATGCTTCCTTCAATGATGATTAACCGCTCTGATACAACTGTTAGAATTAGAAGCATAAGGAAATACAGCAAGAAGATAGAGATGCACAAAACTGCACTACTTCGAATGACACAAGTAGAGGTTTATTTATATTGTAGGGGTGATGGTTACATAGTTACAAAACAGTTATCAATTATAACTGCCCAGAACTGAATGGTTCGTTATATATTCAACAATATTTGCATACCCCCATCCAAAGAAATTTGGAGATAATTCACATCCAAACACTAGAAATTCATGGGAAAAAAGCAACAATGGAATAAACTAGTGAATGAATTAACAAGTAAATATCTTCATCCTCATAAAATGCCCAAGATGAGAAATAAAAGAAAATCAACAAACAGTTGTCATCAAACAAATATAAGACTAAACAACAACTTTGTTGCCATGTTTTAGCACCATTATCTGTAATGTCCCCCAATGGACATATTTTACTCCCAGTTGGATTCTTAGCAAATCCCAAATGCAATAACACAAAATCAAAAGACAATTGCTGCAAATCTGATTTATTAATGGTAAATGTCACTAGGGTTTGAGTGGGAACCCAACACAATTAGCACCCAGAAAATTATATTTTGATCACAAACCGATTGTAGTATTTTTAAAAAGCCAATTATATCAAAAATCAGATTTTTAGAGGTCACTAATGACTGAAAAAACAGATCTGAAATCTGCATAATAAACTGACTGAAAATACCTCTTAAAAGCCTCTAAAAATTCTGAAAGTACTTCGCTTTGATTCCCAAAAATCAGTAGATGATATGACAATAATATTCAGATCTGAAATACCTCAAATACAATGCAAACCAGCCAAGGAATGAGTCACTCCACAAGAAGAAATTATGATAACACTGTTGCAATTTTATTCTCCAAAAAACACTACCGGAAATGACTAAAAATCTGGTTAAACCAATGAGAATTCCTGAGTGGAAATCTCTCACAATTCTCTTGGGGTTTTCGTCCACAAGAGGGAAAATACTAAGGGTTTTCGTCCTTAGAATTGATTTATGCAAAAGTTACAACCTTAATACACAAATCATAAATTATCAAAATGATCATAACATAGAATGACTTCCTCTCAAGTCGACTTCTCCTTATAAAATAAGGAGAGACCCAAAACAACATTTTTCTCCGCCAATCAGCATTCATGATTCTTTCTATGCATTTTTTACCCTCCATTTTCCCTTCCTAAGACAAGTCACCATTTCTCATAGGGAGAATACAAAAGGCATTTAATAATTATTTTCTTCTCTCCCAAGGTTGGTCGCTTTTGCCCTAAAGGGAATAGAAAATAGAAATGTGTTATCCTTTCTAAGTTCCCATTTATCCCCCCTAAGGCAAGTCACCATTTTCCCTAGAAAACACAAATTAAATAAGTGTTTTTCTTTTTATGCATTTTTTCTAGGTTCTATTTTTAATGTAAAGTTTATTAATTTATTATATGCTGCTATTATATTTTATTTTTTTGCACAATATAATAAAATTAATAAAAATTAAGTCACCATTATATATTTCCTTTGGCCGTCGGATTGACAAAATGGGCCAAAGGGTCTTCGAATGGGAAGGGGATAATACATTATCACTATTACGTTCTCCATCTTGAAACAACCAAAGACCATGCACATAAAACCAAATGATCTGCAAAAGGCTACACGTCATTATAATCTGAAATTGATTTTTTACCCTGCAATGATAGCATTGATCACAAAGGAGCCGGTAAATAATCAAGTGTCAAAGTAGTTGCTCGTAACTAGCACGTGAGTTAAGAAATTGTCAATCACGGTTACATTTGATTTAGGGAGCCAACACAACATGATAGAAAAATCTATTGGAAGTAATTCGGACTGGAAACTACTCTGCATCAAGCACCTATCAACTTGGATGGTAATCCAATGATGCTCAACTCAAAGTGACATAACAATGCAAGTTCCAGTTTGTGAATAACAGCAAAGTTTACACACAGAAATGTGGTAATCTTCCCCTGGATATTTGTGAAGTAATACTAGGCATCCCCAAATCTTTGAGACAGGGAGGCAGATTATAAACACCACACCAACATGTATAGGCTATTCAAGGAGGATTACTACAGGATGCAAGAAAAAAGGGGCCCGGAGCCTCTTCAAACATTTGTGCAATCCAGATTCCAAACACCCAATCAAAGCATTAAATATGCTTGTCCTCATCGGTGTGCACTTTGTGTCAAACCCTTGATCAATAGCATTTACCACAACCACAATCAAAGCAAAAAAAATTGGACATGCCAGCTCAACAGGTCTTGTTAAAAGCATTCACAGGTATACCGAGGGTATTAAAGGAATGCCACCTTTGCAAGACATAGTTCTTCCCAATATATCACTGTTGGGCTGATGACAAAATATGGAGAGAAATTAAGAATTATCAAAAGGCCTTCTTAAGTGAAGTATGTCACCTTGACACGTAGTAAAAGGTTCAAAAAGTTCAGTATGTTGGAGAAGGTGAAATATTAGCCAAAGTTCAAAATTTCAAAAAGGTTTGGAATGGTTATAAGCTACATAACATACAAAGTTATGCATATCACAGAAAGAAAATACAGAAATGATATAAAAGAAATATTTCTATGCCCAATGTTAATACTCTTTTAAAATTTGATACATGACATAATCATATAATATTTAGAGTGGCACTTGCTCTCTCATTCCCATAGTCGAATCTATGGGGCCAGTAGACAGTAAAATGATAATTTAAACATCTTCAAAATAAAAATTTCAACATGATCTAATTCATGATCAATAATACAATTGGTGTCAACATCTTGATCAAATGCATCTGTACTACCACAACATTTTACTATGTCCATCATGGTTTTCCAAATATGCAAGCTGGAAAACAGAGTTTATGTGGCAAAAAACGAGGGTTGATATTATGGTCAATGCTTTGACCTGACATTGGCAGATTCAGTCTAATAGGTTCTGCCCTCTTAAAAATTCAAGGTTACATGAAAATCCTTGAGATTCAATCAAACCTCATTACCATGCCTTGAAGATCAATCATGGCACTGGTACTCAAAAAAAAAATGAACTAGACAAGTAGTATTGAGGTTAGGTCCCTCAATAAAATTACACTGAAAATATCCATGTTCCACAAGGTCATGTCCCCACCTCTCTGTATCTATCCTAGAGGATGCTTAAGTATACTTCAATATCATATTTAACCTTTGAATTGCTTCATACAACCTACTTAGTGCACTAATATATTCTAATTAATGGTCTTATAACCTTATGAATTCTTAATGGTATTACTTTTTGCCTTCTAAACTTGACATCCCCATTGTCAGGGTTTTCCTCTCACAACACAGTTAGAATCTAGTACCCACTTATTTAATCATGTCCATGCACTTTGATGTTCCTCTATCAGATGTACCTTATGTGTATTTATTTAATGCATTGTCGAGCACTACACACATAACATGATTTTACTTCTAACCTAGAAATGGGAAGAATAATCCTCACATTGATTTTTGTAGAGTAACATTCTTCATGGAAATTTCTATGAGAAGTACAAAATGACAGTGGAAAACGAGAAAGAGCGCAATCAATGTCATATGCAAGCCAGAAGTTGGCTTTCCTCTTCTTTTTGAGCATTTGTAACCTGTTGTTCTTTAAATATAAATGAGCATTAAATCACTACCATGCATTTATATAACAAAACTTGTCTCGGAAAGTGAGAAAGTATACTACACAGTTTGAAATTGGAAAAAGACATCATATGTGATCTTGATCATGGAAAGGTTCCGAGATAACCTTTGAAACATATGCATCTGCTTCTGTCAGTGTTCTCCTCAATTGTCTCAGCAGCAGTTGGATCACATGCTGAAAAGTACAAGAATCAGCATCCAAAAACACTGAAACACTCACACCAAACCCATACTAAAAATGCCCCAGAAATTCAGGATACATCAGAGATACCACAGCTGATGAAATTTCCAAACTAAAACTCGACGCATTCCCTAGCTTGAATGGAGAAAACTAATTTTTACACAATTGATACTAATAATAAAGTGAACTCTTATTATAGTTAATAAGAATAATACTTTGACGATTGGCAAAAGGAGATGGGAGATTTGGTAAAGAAAAATGGACAAACTGTTAGGGAGCGTCAGATTGAAGAAGTTCAAAGATGGAAGGAGGAGACAGTACTTAAACCACACCTCTGATAAATAGAATTGAGATAGTATGACCCAGGAATTCCAAAAGAATGGAAGACATGCACAACGGAAGAGTATTATGAAGAAAAGGCAAGAGGAATAACAAGGAATGAGAGGATGTAGGGAAAAAATGTGGAAAACAAGGACAAAGAACAAAAATCGATAGATAAGGACAGTATTTTCAAGGGATTCAAAATGGCCAAAGAAATCCCAATACTGGTGATTGAAGGTGAATTGGTAGAACCAGGGGTAAGATTTCTAAGTGTCAAAGCTTATTGGCCTGCTGCAGAAGAATTGTGTATATGGCTAAAAAACGGAAGAAGGATGGAAATAAGATTCCTCGAAAAACGATTCTTCCTAATCATGTTTGAGAATTCGGAGGACAGAGATAGGACTTTTTAGGGAGGGCATTGGTTTACGTGACACTAACTTTTGACCTAGGTAAGGAGAGAACAAAACATCACCTGTGGGTTAGAATATTTAGACTCTAGAGTACCATCAGACTTGTGGAATGACTCAATTTTCAAATAGTGAAATTCTTATTGAAGAGTTTGTTAGCCTAGTTTATGTCACCAATAAAAAAATCCTAGCCACCTATAGGTAAATTTGTGTTAAACAAGATGCCTCCAAACCTCTTCCAGCAACAATTAAACTTTTTCACATGGTTGGGAACATGGCATCCAGAACTAGATTATGAATGTCCACCCTTAAGGTGCCATTTTTGTTAATGGTTTGCCAGAAATATAAGCTAATGCAACATCCAATAGTAAACTACCATGTAAGATCTTTGCCAAAGGGGTGAAGCTCTCAATGGTGAAAACCTCAACAAGGGATATTCAAAAAGAAATTGGAAAGAAAATGGGTTCCAAAGAAATAGTAAAGGAAAAACAACCAATGGACGGAGAATGGGAAGAAATGGGTTTTCAAACTATTATCAGAATAAGCGAAAAGAAAAAATTATGAAAAGAATCGTGAGTCTTTTGACAAGAACAGAGGATGTTTGTGCAAATAACAGAATGTAGTTGAACAAACACCTCAGCTAATTTTTGGGAATGCAAAAGAGTTATCACACACTAGAGGAATCGATCAATGAATATTTTATTATGGATATCTAAATGCTAGAGTATATTCAATAGTTAATGAGATCTACAATATCAATATAATGAAGAATGGAAAGACCAAATGTAAAGACCATAAAAATATGACCCAAAAAAATTTGCTCTTAAGCATTGGTTTATCTACCACATGCATGGAATAGAGATGTTGATCTATGAGATTGGATCTACGTTCAACTTCCTCAAACAACAAAAGCGAATGTCACATTACACTTTATTCAAAAGGGTTTTGACTTTTCTTCTCTCAGTATTTCATTTAGATTCTGGTAGATCTTCTAAGTAAGATCATCAACACCTAGGGTCCAAACATTTGATTGCTACCATCAGCATACTGGAATCAGATCCTGGTGATCTTTTGTCTAGATATACTCTAGGAGTATCACTCAACTTCTAATGATATACCTAGTGAGTGAATACTAGGGAATTTTCTTAAGGATAGTCCAGTATCCCTGGTCTAGTTGGTAGGTATGGTTGGACCTCTATCTGTAGCGAACTTCCCATATATATAGATAGGGATCATGGCACATTTACCCGTTGAAGTTGTTTTTTAGAAGTACTTATGATTTGCAATCATTATCAATGTGCTTCCTAATTTGTAGGTTTCCCAAATTACCAATCTTTTGCAAACCAATTATATTAGATAGAGATTGTCGTTGAGAATCACTTGAAGTTCAGTCTTACTAAAACTTAGTAAAGGCACAAGATTATTTTATATTCCTAAATGTCTTTTTGTAGATTCTTAGAAAATACCCACTATAATTCAATTGTGGTAAAGATTTCTTTAGATAAAGAAAGGAACACATAATTAGCAGCTGCCTTAGTTTGTATGGGTTTATCTATTCTCAGTATGATCTGAATGTTGGACTCAGATCCATACAGAACCTTGATATAAAGTTACATTGATCTCACATCAAATAATTCAGATGCTGGCTTGACTTAGCCTTATATTGTATCATTTTGCACAATGTGAGATAAGAGGGTAATACTGATAATTCCCGTTCACTATTCATGGTGTATTTTCTTTCACAAAGAGAAGATTAAGAAACTGTATCTTTGACAACCCATGACAAAAATAAGTGTTAAGTTTATATGACAACCAAAAGTTCCAATTCAACATGCTACAACAGGCTGCCACTTGTTAAGGTTGTATCGCTGTGATTCTAAGCACATACAGAAGGTAATAAACTTTAACAAGTCACAGACCAGAATCCCATCTTTGTCAATATAACATTTCCAACTGTTTATAAGTGTAGGTTTGTTCAAAGAAAGTTTAGCTTTTTGACAGAACTGAAAACTAAACTGATCAAGACAAGCTTCAATATGCACAGTGCAATAACAGCTATAGCTTGTTCTGAGAATAACCTTAAAGTTCATGAACACCAGAACTAGATACAGGCAAGTGAGCCACATCATTTCTCTACACAACAGACAATTAAGATCCAACAAAATACAACATTTCAAAAGCTGTACAGAGTTTCACAGAAACTCAATAATTACAACACAACCTTATCTTGGGAACTCAGTAGTTGTAGTTTAAAAGACTAAATTCGTTACTGCACTTTTCAATTATGTCTTCTGCAGAACAGAATTGAATTTATAATCCCGTGACCTGGTCACAGATCACAATGACATGCCAAACCAAAGCAGGCAGTCACCTAAGCATGTCTGACATCTGGAGCTCATCATCAGGACACAGAAAAGGGGAAATGGACAGCTTGAGCCCTCCATCAGTGGCCCTGACCACTCCCATCTATCAATCTAATATATAAAGGAACTTCATGAAGAGTAATAAGAAGGAAAAGGGGCTTTTGTGTTACTGTACTGTTGTAAAAAGGAAATGGTTTAAAAGCCGCAGAATGTATTTTCTAGTGCTTTTCCATAATTGTTTGCCATGAAAGAAAAAAATTATAGTGGGTGTTTAAACAGCATTTTTCTGTGTTTTTTGTGAATACGGTTTTACTTTTATTTGATGTAAAATATTCCAATAGATCTTTTTAACCACAGGAAAGGGTTAGGAAAAATGAAAATTTGGGAAGTCTGTTTCAGGGTAGTGCCATGATCCCAAAAAACTTGGAAGTCTAGAAGATGATGAAATATAGCATGTAATGAAACTTATAACAATGGGTTATGAAACTGTGACAAACCTGCCATTAGGATCTGTGTTAAGTTTATTGTTTGAATGTTTTAATGAATGAGATTATTTCTATGCTGTGATATTTTCATTCATTTGGCTACCACTGATGATTAATAATAGAAGCCCTACATGGCCTGGGTAAAGCTCAGAGATCATACAGGGTTATGTAATTCATGTAGGGTGTCTCACCACTAACCTACACCATAAAAGACCCAGTGCTTCAGGAAAATCAATAGTTGCAAACAATAGGCCTTAAAATAGAAGCAAATGGAGATGAGATAGAGAAAGACGAGGAAATTTTGAAACCTCAGATTAAAAAACAAAGAGAAGGAAAATGAAAAAGTGGTTTTAGCAACCCAATTTTCAGAAAAGAAAAACGAGAAAGAGAACCATGGGCACTAGAAAATAGAGAAACAAGGGCTGAACAAACAAAACTAAAATCAAACAAAGAGTTGAACCCAGAAGAGTCAAACCAACAGAATCTCAAAACCAAAAATTCGGATCTTAAGCACATCGGCAAAAGGCGTCACCAAATATAGTAAAAGCAGGAAGAGGAAGAAAAACCAATGCAGAAAAAGAAATATAGAGGCACAGTCAGAATTCATCAAGGGAAGTCAAAATAAATTGAAATAGTACTACAGTGGGATAAAATTTCCCTACACCAACCATGAAAAATATGAAATGTAATATTTGGGGCCTCAACACGCCTGATGAGAGTCATCTACTAAGGTGGCTAATAGAGGAAGAGAGGCAAAGACATTTTGCTTCTTCACAAAACCAAGATTGATGTGGAAGAATTCATCAAGATTAAAAACTTAGTCTAGAGGGCATGTGAGATAGCAAGAGGTTTGGCCACATTGTGGAATTCTAAGACTAAGGAGGTCAAGCTGGATTTAGGTACACAATTCCAGATCATGATCTTTCAGGATTTGCTTGAAAACTTACAATTTTAGTATCAAACGTATATGGACCCATGAAAGACAATGAGAAAAATTAGTGTCAGGAAGATTTAAGCTATATTTGACAATAGTTGCTAGAGATTTTAATGCAATGCTAAATCTAAGAGAAAAGAAAGGAGAAAGCATCTCTCTAGAAAAAGATCCCTCTAGGAAACATCATTCTTTTTGCGATCAATGAAATCTTTGGGATGTGGAACCCAGAGAAAGGCAATTTACTTGGAGCAGTAAAAGACAAGGGAACTAATTTATAGCAAAAAATGGGTTCCTAATAAGTTTGGAATAGTTGGTACCAGTAGTGAGGATAGGTTAAAATACTCTCTCATGAAACCAAGATCAGGTCATTGATCCATATCTCTAAGTATTCATGACGACAAAATGAAAAAACCAATAGATATTCCTTGTAAGTTCAAGATGGCGTGGACCCAAGACCCTAATTTTGAAGATGAGATAGATATAAGAGGATATAAAGGGTATAAACTGACACAAAATCTTTAGTGTGTTAAGAAGAAGGCCAGAGAATAGAACCAAATAAAACAAAATTGACAGCCTCTTTAAAAAGAAGGAAGAGGTGGATAAAAAAGGAATAGTTTAAAAAGACACAAGGAAGAGCTGGATTAAAAAATGAAATGGTTCAAAAAACATGAGGAAGAGAGGAAGGAATGAATTAGGCATTGCAATAAAAAGAAAAAGAAAATATTGAGCTCTAGAGGGTATTAAGAAAGAAAAAAGCTTTTGGTAACATGAGTCAGAAATTAAATGGTTGAAGGACAGAGATGAAATACGACATTCATTCATCTATAAAAAATAGTCAGCTTAACCAAAAACAGAATAAGCAGGCTAAAATATCCTTCCAATTGAGAATTATCATAGAGGACGATGAGGAAATCAGAAAAGAAGTTGAGAAATATTTCGAACCCCTATTAACAGAAAAAATGATGGGAAGGCAAGAGCATGATGAAATTCCAGAAAATATTCCAACATTTCTATCAAAAGAGAATAACAAATTACTAATGCAAGAAATGGATCAAGAATAAACAAGAAAATTAGTGGCAAGTCTAGTTGTAGAAAAAACCCTTGGGTCTGATGAAAATAAAGCACAATTGTTCCACAAATTTTTGCATATTTAATTTTGGAATAATGGAATAATACTTTCCCAACTTTGGCCCCAAATAAGTAACAAGTTGAGTGCCGAAATCTTTGATGCCAATACACCATGTAATAAATTTCATAGATTTCAGAAGAAACAATGGCAAATAGATAAAATAAGTACTAAACAAGATCATTAAAAAAAGAGGTTTTTCAGCAAGAAGACAAATATTACATAGAATATTTGTTAGTTCATGAAACTATCCATTCAATCAACTAGACATTAACAAAGCTTATGGCAAAGTAACTTGGAAACTTTTTATCGAAATTCTAGATAAATTTGGCCATGCACAAGATTGGGTAGCATGGATTAAAATTTGCATAGGTACTACATTTTCAGTCGTTTTTTTTTTTAATAAGGTAAACGCTTTTTACCGGAGCTCTGAACCGGGGGGTTCTTGGGTCCCCTCCCTTACAATATGTAAAGTTATAGTAACTAGATAAACAGGGTGGTTTACAATGAAACCAAGGAGAATGCACCACCCTGAAACAAAAACAAAATACTATGCATACTATATAGGGTGGTTTACAATGAGAGCAAAGAAATTGTACCAACCCGTACCAAAATTCAAAATTCTATACATACTATATGTACTAACCCTAAGCCAATTAGTCTTAGATATCAATTACTTCCTTTTTGGGGCTTTTGAGGGCCCCTTCCTCTAGTTCTACCTTCCTCTTCCTGGAACTGTTGTGGCAGCCTAGCTCTTGTTGATTGGAAATCTGTAGGAGAAGAGTGTAAGTCGAGCCACCACCGTCCCTGAGATGAGCCACTCATGTGGGAATTGGGCCAATCGGCTTTTCAAAGGCTTCCAGGTCGAACTGAGAAATGTAAGCCCTTTCCGATCCTTTTAACCTACATAAGTACAACCACCGCGAACCTCCACAAACTCCGGTTCCACTTCTCCAGTTCTTGAAAAAACTCTCTTGCCACCAAATTTGAACCTCCATCCTCCTCATCTTGCATGTAGCTGGAGGGTATACATAAGCCCCAAATGGCTTCTTTAAGACCAACTGAGTGGAGGGGATAAATGAACCGTCGAGCAATTTGGACCTCTGCTTTATCTCCTCCAATCAACAGTAGATGAGTCACGAAGAGTGATGCTAACTCTGTGTTAACCCGTGGGCGTCCAAGACTTAGCAGATATTCTTCCCCGATTATGCTTTCATTTGCCTTTCGAATTTGAACACATTCTTTAGTCGTGTGAGAGAGACTAAACCATAGAATGCCATCTCTTGAGTCTCCCCGCACAAGAACAAACCTGGTAAAGGCCCAAGTGCCATTGTTGAAGCTCGCCAAAGCCCTCGAATACCAAAGCAGAGAAAGAATGCGATTGGCGATTGAGAGCTTGTCAAGACAGTGATATAGGCGTTTCCCACGTGTCGTCCTATGCTTTGCCATCATAACTTGGGGACATCATTTTCTAAAATGACGGCCAAGCCTGGCCACTCCAAGATATCATTGGAGATTAAAGAAATATTTTCCTGTGCTACCCCAATATTTGCTAGAAAATCCGCTACATGATTAGCCTCTCAATAGATGTGACCAACTTCCCACAAATCCAACGTAGCAAGCCAATAGGCTACGTTAGAGATGGAAAAAGTTTCCAATTGGAAGCTTTTCCTGAGTTAAGAGCTTAAATAATGATCATTGAATCACCTTCGATGTAAAGGTGTGAAATACCGCCTTGTACTGCTAATTTGATGCCCGAGAGAAGGGCTTGTGCCTCCGCTTGATTACAGGTGCCTTCATGCAGACGGAAAGAGCTTGCGCTTACCAACTTACCCATCTCATCACGAATTATGTACCCCGCCCCCAAAACTCTTGGGTTCCCTTTGGATGCCCCATCAAAATTCAATTTGCAAAAACCAGGGGGGGTGGAGACCATCTGACTTGACTAAGAGCTCTTTTTTCGGAATCCGATTTACCTAGGTTGCGAAAAGAACCTAGAGGAGGCAACTTGATGAGCGGCCAAGCCTTTCTAACCGAAGCATCCCAACTGGAGAAATTGGATAAATTGCTACAACGGGAACTGACATTTTTAGAAATTGCCACTTCCAGTTTCTGTATGACTGACTGAATTCTGGTTGCGGAACCTCTAAAAAGGCATAGATTTGTTTCCCACCAAATGTGCTCGATGAGAAGGAATGGACTGCAAACCCAGATGGAACCTAAAGAATGCTCTCTCTTCATGATTGGCCATGATTCCAAAGTATCTTTTATTGTAGGCCCCGGAACCCAAGATAAATCTAGTTTATAGCACAACCAATTCCAGATTTGGACTGTGAACGGGTAATGGAGAAGCAGGTGATCCAAATCTTCTTCAGCATTTTCGCAAAGCAAGCATTTGGAGGGACCTTGATATCCCCACTGCCTCCTTATGACCTGCATAAGGATCTTCCCTTTATAAACCAGCCAACAAAAATCCCTTGCTTTAGAGATGCATTTAGAATCCCAACATCCCGACCAAGAGATGGATCCTCGTCCTTCAAAGTGCAAGAGCAAATCATACCCGGATTTAGCAATGTACTGCCCTGAACTATTGCCGAGCCATAGGACCCGATCCAAGTCATTAGAGAAGAAGGCTCTACGCAAGTTGAGAATGGTAGTGTATAAGGCTTTTGCCATTTGAGGTGCATCTAAATCCTCAATCCCTTTCCAAGAAAAAGAGGGACAACCATCCTCCGATTAAACTCTATAGTCAGCTACCCGATCGCCCCATGCTGCTTTGGTGACTGCTTTAACAAATTCAAGCTCCGGTATAAGCGAGAGGGCGGGATGACCATCCCAGGAGTCTTCCCAAAAATTTTCCCACTCCCCATTCCCAATTTTCCAGGAGGTCAGGGCAGAGAAGACAATTTTGCAGGAGCAAATGAAGTTCCAAATGTGAGAGCCCTTTGGGAGCTCTTAAAGAGATAGAATGCTTTCCGGGCTAAGCGCAGGAAGGTATTCTGGAGTAGATTTCTATTTAGCAAACTGGAGGGGTTTGTGAGTATATTCCAGACATGTTTCGCCCCCAATGCCACATTCTGCAAACCAAGATCTAATATTCCAGCACCCCTTAAATCCTTAGGGAGCTTGACATCATCCCATTTGATGAGATGAAATTTTCTCTCAAAATTGGTGCCTTGCCATGGGAAGGTTCGCAACATTTTCTCAATTTGCAAAAGGATCCCCTTAGGCATTTGCAAGACTGGTAGCATATACATAGGGAGGGCACTGAGAACGGATTTGATCAACAGAATTCTGTTAGCGAAGGAAAGCCACTTCACTTTCCAGGAGGTGAGGTTTTGTTCGAAAGCCAAGATTAAATCCTTCCACAATGAGGATCTCCCTGCCCAAAAGAAAAGAGGGATGCCCAAATATTTTTGAGGAAGAGATCCAAAAAATCGAGGATTTGTTTGATTTGCCTTTTCAAGTTAGGAGAAGAATTAAAAAAGAAGATCAAAGATTTGGGCAAGCTAATTACCTAACCTGCAGCCTTGGAATAGATATTGAGGATGCCATCAATCTCTCTTGCTTCGATCACAGACGTACCAAAGAGGAAGGTGTCATCTGCAAATTGGTGGTGTGAGAGAGGTGTTGCCCCTTCTGCAACACATAGACCATGCAATTGCCCGTCAGCAACTACTTTAGACATTGCTCTACTTAATGTGTCTGCGACCAGAAGAGAGAGAGAAAGGAGGAGAGGGGGTCTCCCTGTCTTATCCCTTTGTTGCTTGAGAAGTGACCTTGTGTTGAACCATTGACCAAGACTGAGAAGGTAGGGGTGGCAATGCAGCTGAAGATCCAAGAGCAGAAGGCTTCACTAAAACCAAGTTTCATCATCACTAGAAAAAGGAAGCACCAATTTAACCTGTCATATGCTTTGTTGAAATCCAGTTTCAACAGCATTCTCGGACGATGGTTGCAAGATAGGGAATGAATGAGCTCATGGGAGAGAATAACACCATCAAAAATAGACCGCCCAAGTAAGAAGCCACTCTGCGCTTTGGAAATTATAGAATCCATAAAGGGTCTGAGTCGTAGGGCTATTGCCTTAGAGATGATTTTGTAAGTGGTATTGCACAAAGAAATGGGAGGAAAATCATCCAAAGAGTCGGCTGGAAGCTTCTTAGGGAACATTCAAATGAATGTATGATTCAAGGCACCAAGAATTTTCCCAGTGGATCTGGATTCTTCCACTGCTTCCCAGATTTCCGTCCCCACAATCTCCCAAAAATTTTGAAAGAAGGCTACATGGAAATCGTCAGGGCCAAGGGCATTATCTCTTTCCATGGAGAATACAATTACTTTGATTTCTTCTTTTGAAAAGGGAGCCATCAGCTTGGAATCTCCAGCCTCATTGATCAAGGACGGAACAAAAGACAGCAAGTTATTTTGAGAATAACGGTGGGAGAGTATGCCCCTTGATAACAGCTCTTTGAAGAAGGTGATTGCAACTTCCTTGATATTGTGTTGGTCAGTAATCCATTCCCCATCAGCCGATTTGAGCTTGGAAATATAATCAGCGTTGCGTCTAGCCTTCAGCGAGGAGTGGAAGAACTTCGAGTTTTGGTCCCCTTCTTTCAACCACATTTCCCTAGATTTTTGTTTCCAAAAAAATTCTTCCACGAGGAGAATTTCCCCAAGCTCAGAAAGCAAGGCTTTCTCTTTCTGATATTCATCTTGCCCCATCCCATTTTTGAAAATAAACTCATTTAGGACTTTGAGCTCAAATTCGACTCTCTTCTTTTCTACAAAAATATTTTTGAAATGAGTACGGTTACAAGCAAGCAACATACCTTTGAGCTTTGAAACCTTTTGGGATAGGATGAACATCTTGGTTCCTTTAGCGTGAATGGAGGACCACCATTCTTTGACCAAATCATACAATGTCGGATCCCTTAGCCACATTAACTCGAATTTGAATGGAGATTTCTTTGGGGGGAGATCGAACGAGATATTCAGGGAGATTGGGAAGTGATCCAACCCTGAGATGGGAAGAACATCGCCCTCCAGTAAGATGTTTTGATCAAGCCATGGCCCATTAACTAGGAATTTGTCAAGCCTTTCCACTCTTCTGCTAAAGCCAAATCTTTGATTGGTCCAAGTGAACCATCCATGTTTGGGTTCCAAATCCACCAATTTTGTGTTCTAGATGAAGGAGCAGAAATCATTTCATGATTGTGGATTTCTGCAAATACCCCCCCTCTTATCTTTGTCCGAGGTGATGGCGTTGAAGTCTCTGGCGAAGAGGACCAAAGCATCATCAAAAGCTTCTATATCCTCGGAAAGGGCAGACCAAAGATTCCTTTTAACGATCAAGTTGTTAGGGGCGTAAATATTGCAAAGATAAAAGGAGATGTCGGAATGCAAAACCTAAACCTATCACCATTGGGCATGATTGTTGGATTTGATGGGTGAGATCAATACTTTGTTGGCTTTCCAAAAGCTTCCCAATCCTCCCACGGCTCCAACGGAGTCAACTAAAAGCCCAAGCCAGCCATTGGATTTAGAAATACCACAATTCTGACATTTTGCCAAGGTCATCTTGGTTTCTTGGAGAAGACATATATCTGCTTCCTGTTCTAGCATACAGCGTTTGACCAAGTGTTGTTTGTTAGGGGAGTTGAGTCCCCTAACATTCCAGGAGAGGAGCCTCATTTTTCCTTCAGGAGGGACGGGCCCTCCCTACTTGGGAAAAGAAATTATTGATTTGAATTTGCTTACCTTTTGTTATCTCCTTATTAGTTTTGGCCTCATTGCTAGATCTGCCCACCGGACTTGAAGAACCAACATTTGGGGCGATGACAGGCCTTGAAGTGACCACCAGAGTGCAAACCATGGTTGTGTTGTGCAAGGGGAGTGGATCATCCTCTGCTCCCTTAGATTCCTCATGAGGCAAAGGAGGATTAGCTTCTCTGAGCTGGTCCCAATTATCCAAAGCCTCCATTGAGGTCCCATGTCCTGTTTGTACACCCTCTTGAACAGTTTGGAAGAGCCTGGTTGATTCCTCCATAAGATCTTTGGATTCCTTTAGAAGTGTATTCGGCGAGAGGGCATGATTCGACTCTGAAGCCGATTTCTTTAGCGGTGGCTGGGGGGATGTAAATTGGGTATGCGTCTCTACTGAAGGGGACTTGGGGACCTATTTTGAGCCGAAGGGCCGAAGGGCTTTGATGGAGCTCTGCAGTCCCATTGAAGATGACCAGATTTGTCGCATTTAAAGCACTTCTGAGCGACGGTTTCTAGCTCCACCTTCTGAAACCAGGTGCCCAATGGTCCCTATATGGATATGGCCTCCGGCAGTGGCCTGGACAGGTTGACAAGGATGCATACCCTGGCGAAAGCAGCTAAGGATCCTTCTAGAGTCCTTGGGTCAATCTGAGTGACTTTGCCTAGACTCCAACAAATTTTAGCCAGGATTTTAGGATTCCAATATTCAATAGGCAAAGAGTAAAGACGAATCCATCCCTATTGAACTTCAGAATTCATCTTAAGAGGATCGAGGTTTGGAACCCAGTTCTGAATTTGAAGGCCCCATTTGGAGAGGAAAGAAGCTTTATTAAGAAGAACCTCATCCTTCTTTGCTTCATTGCCAAAAAGAACCAAAAAAAGCACCTAGCAAGGAAGCGACCTGCAAACCAAGACCCCATTGATCTTCACACCAAGATGTTATTTCACACGTGGAGAACCATTTCCCAACAAATTTAGCAATTACAGCTCTACTTCTGAAAAGATTAACTTGTCCATCTAGGCCATCCTCGAGCCCTAGCACAACTTTGTCGTCTTGTGCTTGACTCAAAGGGGAGAAATCCTCTTAAGAAAATTCCAAAACCTCCCAGGCGCATTCCAAGGTGGTAAAGTGCGATGAACCAGAGTTGGAGGAGGCCCCACGATCTGGAGCAAGGTGGTCGGGCTGGTTTTGATTGCTCCACAACCTTAGCAGAATAAGGGCTTCAAGGAAAGGAGGAGACCAATCGACCTGTGGGGGATGTTGAGCCTTCACATTCTAAAAAGTCAAATTTGAAAAATTATTTGGCAGGAAAGAACCCTGTTGCCATCCATTAGGTGTCCATTAAGAGCAACTCCACCCTAGGGGAATCGTATTGGCGCCAAAAAGCAGACTTGAGTCCTGTGATCGATGCGTCAGCCTTCTACCATTGCACCACAAATTAACTTTGCTCCATGTCGTAGCGTTGGGACTCCACCTTGCCATCTTTGTGAAACCCTAAGTTCGAGATCTATCTTCCATTTTCAGTCGTTGTTAATAACTTCAATGTTGGATATTTTCATGCATCAATTAGGGAAATTGACTATCTCCCTAACTATATAGTATAGTGGCATAATCTCTACGAAGGAAGATAAAGAAATACAACAAAAAAGAAGAATAAAATGTTTATACATAACTTCCTAAAGGGATATAATACCCCACATTCAGTTTGGACAAATATTCTAATTGCAAGAGCTCTAACCACTCATGAAACATAAACTTTTAATTAAATATTGGATATTTATGAAGCTTCTGCAGTCAGAAAATTAGCAACAAGTTAGATTTTTTCTTTGATGCACACGGAGAATTTCAACAAGGAATTTGCATAATTATGGAATTTAAAAGTTCTAAGCTGATCTAGATGCTCGTCCAGATCACCTAGATGGCCATTTCGATCATAATTCTGAAAATTTTCAAAAATCTATTTTTGTGTTTTCATATGTTTGTGTATTGTACATTTTCGGGGCCCTTGGGTGTGGAATTTGGACCCTAAACTTTTTTGGGATGCCCTACAGAGGCTGTCGAAGGCACCTTATAGAGAACACCTAATCTAGTTCGCTTGATGAGCTTTCCAATGTATATTGCAGTTTCAATTTCTGATCAACGAGGTAGGAGATTGACCCCGTCAAGTGACACTACTAGAACAGTAATGTTATCAGTTAAAATTCAGCCATTTGTCCAATTTTGTTCGTTCATTTCCATTTCTAAGGTGGATAAATGTCATCTTCATGTGGGGTGACCTTCATTTCCCATTTGGAATGCTTCATTTACTATTTTTAGAAAATTTTCAGTTTCTGCCAATGTTTTAAAAATTGGAACCGGACTCGAAACCAGCCGAGGGTGGAACCGGAACCGAACTGGAATCGGACCGGTTCAAACTTTATGAACCGGTTTACTAAAAAATACATAAAATTTTAGATTTCTAATGAAAACAATATATTTGAAAGGTTTCAAACCATGATTCCAACAATAACACACAAAATATGCAAAGTTTGCTCTTATATATATGTAAGAAAGGTGTTTATAGCAAAATGGCACGAACTCTAAGTCCAATACACAATACATATATCATATCTGAGATTCCGAAACAAAATACATAAACAATGAGGCTCTAAATGGCCTTCTTAGTCCAAGACTCCAAAAAAACAACATGTTATGATCATTGATACATTACAAACAAGTTAAAAAACTCTAGGATAAACTAGATGACATCAATGATCAATCATCAAACTCTGCACCACTATTAGAAATGAGATCCTCAAGGTCATCCTCATCAATATCATCACCGGCCTCCAGCTCTAACTCGGACCCATCCAAATCCTCAACAATTGTACTGGCACTGGCACTAGCACGGGGAGTAGCACGAGTGCGACTAGTGTCTGCTATGTCTCGTGACAGTGGCGGTGGTGCTGTTAATGGCTCATCATCCTGATTCAAACCTATCCAACCCAAGTCATCGGGATCAAATTCTGTTGGATGACTCTCCACTACCCAATCTAAGGTTGGATCTATATCATCCAAGAAGATGAGATCAGTATCAGGTCTTCAATTCAGCAACTGTTTGCGCCTTAGCTGAAGGTTGTACTGCACAAAGACAAGATCATTCAACCGTCGTTGTTCCAAACGGTTTCTCTTCTTCGTGTGAATCCACTCAAAGACGGACCAGTTGCGCTCACACCCAGAAGCACTGCAAGTTTGGCTCAGGATCCTAATTGCAAACTTTTGCAATTGAGGACGCTGACTACCAAATGAATCCCACCAATGTGTTGCAATAAAAAATGTAAATGTTTAATTAGTAAACAATGACGGTAAAAACACAAAGTTAAAAATTAAAAGTAAAGCTTATAACTTAAAGGCTAAAGTGTAATTCAACAAATTAGATTGTCTTATGCTAAAAATTCATGACTATTCATTAAAAAGTTTAATCAGATGAACTTCAAAAAACTTAGAATTGCTTACTACCTGGTTAATCCATATCCCTTGCAATTTTTGCAAGGTTTTTCCCAAAGGTACTTGTGGCTTTGCTGAAGAAGTTGATCTATCAGTGAACATCAAGTTGTTGCATCTCATCAGGGACCACGAGTTCTAAGCACTCGTACAAACCATCTTTTACTTCTCATGTTTGATCTTCAAGCTGAGATCTGTAATGATAATTCGGGTTCAAGAAATACCAAGTTGCATGTATAGGCCAAAGGAGTTGATTGTTCCATCTATTATCTATGATCTCCCATATAGGCCCATACTTAGTTACCCTGTCTTTGTATGTTGCCCTTATCTGCTCCTTTGCCTGATCCATAGCCTCATAAATATAGCCCATAGCTAATTTTTTCCCATCCACCAACCACAACACCTTAACAAGAGGCTCGGCAACTTTCACAATCTCTGTTGTTTTTTACCAAAATAAATTATCAAAAAGTTTCTTCTTTGTGTCTTTCCCATCCTGTTTCCGGCTCCACTTTGATGCATTCCATTCATCACTTGAAAACATCTTTTTCAAATTGTGTTGTTGGGAAAGAAGAGATTGCAATGTGAGGAAGTTTGTTGCAAATCTCAAGATGGCTGGCCTAACAAGTTCTTTGCCCTCAGTGTTCTTCCTCATTAGGTTCAATACCCATGAGTGATTGTAGATGTATTTGGTGATACTTTTGCCATGCTCTACAGTGTTCTTGATCCAATCTTTTTTTCCTATATCCTCAAGCATGAGGTCTATGCAATGTGCAGCACATGGAGTCCAAAATATTGTTTTGTGTTTAGCCTCTAACATCTTACTAGCAAGAACATAGTTAGAGGCATTATTCGTTATGATTTGTACAACATTTTCCACCCCCACCTCTACAACAATCTCATCCAAAAGCTCAAACAATAAATTTGCATCTTTCACCCTATCAGATGCATCTACTGATTATTTGTTATGGTGCGGTTCTTGCCATCACTCCACCCATCTGACATAATAGTGCAGCATCCAATTTTGGCCCATGATGCTTTGCAACTCTTCAAATATTCATCAATGGATGCAACTTCTTTCTTCAAAAGTGATCCTCTCAAGTCATGCATACTAGGGCCTTTGAAGCCCTTACCAGCAGCAACAATGGAATCAGACATAGGTTAGTAATAAGGTGAGCGGGCAACATTGAAAGGGATATCTGCATCATACCACCATCTAACAATGTACTCAAAAGTTGCTTCTTTGTAATGCTTCCTCCCATGGTTATCCAAAGTGGGCTGATTTTTTGTTGGCATGGAGGCACTAGCAGGTGTGAAAGATGGAAAAAGCTCTGAATAGTCTTTCTTTTTTGAGGTTGGTTTTCTTAACTATGAGTGGATGGGAGAGGCATATACCGAAAGAGGTCTCTAACAGTCACAGAAGGGTCAGAGCAAGATCCTTCAATACTCAAGGCATGTTCCCTCCTCCTCCCTATTTCAGCTTCCATCTCTTTTTGCCTAGACGTCTCTTCTCTATGTTTTTCAAGCATGTTTTTCATTTCCAACCTAATGGCATCAATATCAAGTGCATCACATGGGGTAACTTGGCCTCTTTGACCAGCCAAGTGTTGTTTCAACCTATGAATCCCCCCCCTTGATGTGTTTCTTACAATATTTACAGCAAACTTGATTATCAATTACGTCTGCATGGGTCTATGTATGTCTTTTGTTTTGGGGGCCATTGCAAATGCAAATAAATCTGAAAATGCAAATAAAAACAAAATAAATTTCACATTTCTTATTTAATAAAATTTAAAAATAAGGGGCAAGTTTAAAATGTAACAGACCTTTCAATGTGCACACAAATGAAGTGAAAAAATGCTCCAAGCTTGTAGATGGGCTACACCCTCCAAATGTAGATGTGAATGCCACCACAAAGAGCCCACACTTGATGCCAAACAACCCCCAAACTCACTCCAAATGAACACTATTCAATGCTGCCCCAATCCTCCAAATCCTTGCAAATAAGAGAGGTGCTCACAAATAGAGGTGAGGTGCTCACAAATGGATGTCAATATCACCATAAAAAGCCCACAAGCAATGCCAAACAAACTCCAAGCCTCCAACTTCCAAGCTCACTACAAATAATAAACTCTTCAATCTTATGCTCACAAATGTTTTCGCTCACAAATGCTCACAAATGCTCAATGAGAGAGGTGTGAAGTGAATAGAGGGGGGGTGTATTTATAACACCAAATTAGAGTTTAGAGAGAATAAAAAATACAAAAAAGTAATTAAAAAAGTGTTTTTTTAAGGGGTCGCCGTATAAGGTTGAACAGGGGTTGGACTGGCCGGTTTAGGACGAAACAGGGCCAGTTTTAGCCCAAACCTATCAAGTGGTCCGGTTTTTTGACCGGTTTGGCATAAAAATAGCTGAGCCAGTCGAACCAGCAAGTTCCGGTTCCGGTTCGACCGATTTTTAAAAATCTGGTTTTTGCATGGTAAAGTTATAAAGTAGATAACATGGTGTGAAGAAGATAGAGTTTGAGGCATACACCTGTAATGTCCCTTTCTAGGATTGAAACTAGAAATAAGGGTTTGGCCTTAAACCCAAATGAATCAAATCTGAAATTACATCTTTAAACACACAAACATCAATCTAAAGCAGCTGAGAATGCTCCTCAAACAATCAACACACAATATCAATCAGCCCTCTAGGGCAGTGAACTACATATGAGATTTACATCAAAATTTAACCATGCAAATAGAGCTGAAGTGCCACCAAATAATTTATACAACCACGACAATATTTAACAATCTCAAATACATCAAAAATATGGAAAAACAAATGATAAATCACAGTTGTAATTAATTTTCAAAACAGCAACAATACAGCCAAACCGAGCGCTGGAAAAAATAGATAAACTTCTCCAAAAATCACCAAAATATAGATTCCAACCTTATAAAATATGAAGAACAAGAATATCAGCTCAAAATACTAAATTATGCCCTAGATGGCACCAAACGCAACCCCCAAGCAAGTTGCCTAGGGCTGGAAATGAAGAGCAACTGCATAAAAGCACTTTGAAGTTCTGATGTGACCTCTGTGTGAGATCACCCTTGGACACAAGAGGGTTTTCGTCCCCTAGTGTGATCCTATTGAAAAGTTTCGTCCTCAATAGATGACCAAGGAAGGGTTTTCGTCCTTCAATGGGGAGAAGAGATGTTA
Source organism: Taxus chinensis (assembly GCA_019776745.2). Taxonomy (NCBI): domain Eukaryota; kingdom Viridiplantae; phylum Streptophyta; class Pinopsida; order Cupressales; family Taxaceae; genus Taxus; species Taxus chinensis. The sequence continues at coordinate 713,528,106 of CM034147.1, read as the reverse complement.
CTTGCTCCACCTCCAAGAGAAATCAATATCAAAAATATCATTATCTTCTTATAGCAAGTCGAACCACCTTATATAGGCCTTGAAGATGTCAATGGGCAAATAGAATCTTCCAGAGGGGACCGACCACCTTAATGAAGGAAAAGAACATTAAAATCGCCATGTAGGCCTCCCACAAGACTGACCTCCATAATGAAGAAATAGAAATCCTCCTTGTATTGTTTAACAAGTCTTCCACCACCTAGTCAAACCACTCTAATGCCATGATTAGTAAATAAAATAATTAATTATGAAAGTACGACACTTACAACCATGGCGAGTTCCCCTTCCTTGCGCCTTCTTTGATGCCCACAGGAAAAGGAATGGGCATAAGGTCTTTCATAGCGAACTATATTGGAAAAGGGGACATTACAGTCTTCCCTTCCCAAAATTGCTTTCCCTCAAGCAATTGGAAACTTGAATGCTCCAATAATCTGGATCCTGTACCTGTCAAATGAAAGAGCTCTTGTCAACACAAGCTCATATGCCCAAATACCATCATACCAAGACGACTAAATCTCATAGTTGTGTCAAGTGGAACAACTTCTGCACACAATGGTCATGGTGTCTACTCCTATCTCCCATATCTATGTGCTCTTCCTCAATGAAGCCTTCTACCCAAAGCATGAGAACTTCTTTCAACACAACTTGCACGTAAGCTGAAAATAAGTCATAACAGCCATAAATCACTTGGGATTCCATCCAATTCAGCACTGGCATGGATGGGGGGGAGTGTATTCACTAGTGGAGCCTCTTCGCTATCATTACCATGCAAAGAAACCCTCTTAAATTGCACATGTGTATAATTTTTCATGATTGAAAATATTGTGACAAGCACTATAGAAATGATACAAATACGACAAACCCATGCAAGCTTCGGTAATGTGATTGGTGTAGAGGTGGTAGGTATCCATACAAGGGCTGAAAACTCTTTGTCTTCAGTTGCAATCCCGTATGCTCCTCCATTTGCTTGGGTGAGAAACAAACTCAGCTGCTCTTTCTTCCTTAGACCTATACTTCCAAAAGTTTCACATTCTCTATGCAAGTGATGGCTGCCCACCAACATCCTTTCGCTGCCCAAAATACAGTTGTAACCTTATACTCCATTCAAAATTAAGAAGGTAATGATGTGAATCCTTCTCATGACAGTTGTTTGTATGACACCGTTGATAGTGCCCTTCATCCAAGGGGCTGAAAATCCTTCATAGATGACTGAAAACCACACAGAAAGGGAGCTGGGAATATTGTGGACAGCAAAAGAACAAATGGTGCGATGGCTGTCATAATAAGAGTCTATAAAATACATCCATGAAAGCAATCTAAAGGCAAGCAATAACCACACATTGACTGAAAATGCTCCAAAAAACTGAAATTTATCGCATTTCATGTTTGTTCTTGATTGGGTGGCAGCAAACAAAGTATGGGGCAAACTGAAAATGCAGATAACAACACCATGTTTAAAATCCCACAAGTTAATACACCTACTTACCACCATACTTCCAATATCCGGCTAGGTGACGATGCTTTGGGCGGCAAGTTAGCATCCATCTTGCTCATCTTCATACACAACAATCACTAATTCAACATTTACTTGAGGATGCTTATCACTTGGGAACTCAAAATCCTTATGTCTTGACTGCTATTTTGAAAATAAAATTGTAGATTTCACCCCATCATGTGTTGCCTATATATCTTGCCTTCTTTCGGAAGTTCTTCCCTTCTTCTTGGCTGTAGCAACTTGAGGAGTCCCCTTTGTCACACTTTGAAGCAAAATCTCTAGATCATCCAGCTGGAATCTCAACACCATGGTTTGGTAGTTTGGGTAAATTCGCCCAAAAAGTGTAGCTATTGTACTCCAAGAACCAAATCCGTATCTTCATTACACCTTGCATAGAAATCATCACTTACCCTATGTTTGCTTCCAGACATAATTTTCATAGGCTCGGCACCTACTCTCATGGTGGCAATTAAAATGTTGAGTAGGCTGGAAATGAATGTGAAGACAGTTCTAAAGTTGGGAACAACTCCCAACCCAACCCATGGATCACAATTTTTGTCACCCAAGCTCTTCCCCACCATGCAAGGTTGATGAATCATGATCACAAGATTCCATTTTATCCATGTTCCACTTAGAAACATGCGATGTTGAATCATCCAATGAGAGTAAAATTTATTTGGCTTACCATTTTCTCACTCCAAACTTCTTGTTGTGGCAACTCTGATTATCTTGATAACCTTGCCTTGCAGTGTAGAACTTGGCATCAGGGAACACTCTAGGAGTAAACCCTTCACAACTTTGTGAGGATACGTAACAAGTTCAATACAATCCTTCATAAAATTTCTTTCTAGCCATATGCATGGAGTAGCAATATTGAATTCAACAAGGACTTTCTTTTTCTTATAACTCAAAGAATCAACCGGAACCCAAACTGTTATGTTCACATAATCTTAAACTTGCACAAAAAGATCTATGTGCCCTATGTTACTCAACGAGTTTTTCACATTATCACCAATTATATTATGAGGCATCAAACATGACATATGATCATTCTTTTCCACAAACTTCCAATGATGACACAAATATGGCAGCGACATAGGAGGAAACAAAATGTGATCATTTCCATCATACCTTGTGCTACCAACAAAGAGCTCGCCCTTATTTTGTTGGTACTTGTTTGGAACATCTTCGAAATTCTCTTCAAGGTTATGAACTCCCTCAATCTGCCCATCATTGACTGTTGTTTGGGAAATTCCAGCGAGTTGAAAGTAATCATGAAGAACTGAAATTGCCCTTCCTTCATGGACATACCCTTCCATAATGTCATCCTCATATGCTTCATGCAAATCTGATTTTTCCTCCATTTTTCTACAACATGCCATCATTAGAAATCAATGAATCATCATTAAATATCTAAGGATTTTTACCTTCCAACCCATGCTTCATGATTTCCTTCTCTTCCCTAGGCTCGTGCTTCAAGATTTCATCAAACCCTTGGCCCTTCATATTGATCTTCTAAAAATCAGTCAAGGGCTCATCCTTAGGGAAAATGATAGGTACTTCTACCTCTTTCTTTGGAGATTCTGCTGCATCAAAAACCCTTTTTGGTTTTTCATCTAGCAACACCTCTTCATGTCCTTCAACATGGTCTTCTTGGGACTCTACCTCAAATCCCTCTTGTAGATGTGATTTTTCTTTTTCTTCTTTCAAGAGAAACCTATTTGGGTTTGGCTCTTTAGAGCATTCTTGTGGTCTAGGGTTTAACCCTAGCATCTTCATCCACGCTCCGATAGTCGCCTTGTTGGAACCATCAAATGTGGAGAGCGTGACCTTCCCAAAGGCATTTTGAAGATCCTCCTGTGGCGCTTGAGATCTAGGCTTGGGCCTTGACCTACCCTTACTTACCCCTATGAATTTGGCAAGTGAAATAGCATCACGAATCTCATTTGGAAGAGCCCTATATTCTTCATAGTTAGCCACAATGTTATGACCCACTGAATGTTGTGTTTCCGCAACCAGAATGACTTCTTTCTTTGGTAAGAACCTAGGTCGCCAATCCATGTTTGGCTTCTTTGTTGCCGCCTTGCATGAATACCCTCAAGCTAAGAAGATCAATGCTCTAATATCACTGTAATGTCCCTTTCTAGGGTTGAAACTTGAAATAAGGATTTGGCGTTAAACCCAAATGAATCAAACCTGAAATTGCACCTTCAAACACACAAACATCAATCTAAAGCAGCTAAGAATGCTCCTCAAACAATCAACACACAATATCAATCAACCCTCTAGGGCAATGAACTGCACATGAGATTCACATCAACATTTAACCAAGCAAATAGAGCTGAAATGCCACTAAATAATTTATAAAACCACGACAATATTTAACAATTTCAAATACATCAAAAATATGGAGAAACGAATGATAAATCATAGTTGTAATTAATTTTCAAGACAGCAGCAGTATAACCAAACCGAGGTTTGAAAAAAATCGATAACCTTCTCCAAAAATCACCAAAATGTAGATTCCAGCCTTATCAAATATAAAGAACAAGAATATCATCTCAAAATACTAAATTGTGCCCTAGATGGCACCACACTCAACCCCCAAACAAGTCGCCTATTAAAGTGTTTCGTCCTCAATAGGTGACCAAGGAAGTGTTTTCGTCCTTCAATGGAGAGAAGAGAAGCTACTTGCTCCACCTCCAAGACAAATCAATATCCAAAAATAGCATAATCCTCCTTTAGCAAGTCGAACCACCTTATATAGGCCTTGAAGATGTCAATGGGCAAATAGAATCCTCTAGAGAAGACCAATCGCCTTAATGAAGGAAAAGAACATTAAATTCACCGTGTAGGCCTCCCACAAGACCGACCTCCATAATGAAGAAATAGAAATCCTCCTTGCATTGTTTGACAAGTCTTCCACCACCTAGTCAAACCACTCTAATGCCATGATTAGTAAATAAAATAATTCATTAAGAAAGTACAACACTTACAGCCATGGCAAGTTCCCCTCCTTTGCTCCTTCCTTGATGCCCATGGGAAGAGGAATGGGCTAAAGGTCTTCCATAGCAAACTAGCTTGGAAAAGAGGACATTACAGTAGAGATTGCCCTTTTGTATACACTCTCATTTGCAATAAAATACTATTGGTTTTGCAATTATTGTTCTATAATTTCAATTCTACTACTACAAAACATTAAACCCCATAGTTAGCGTTGTCCGCCAAATTGCGTGCTTAATTCAAATCAGTGGTATTGGAGCAATTCATTCCATTCTTGCATGTCCCACCCCACAAGATCAGAATACAAGAAGCACAGTTTTGAGACTCATGAACCTTTAGATTATCTCCCTTGCCAGTTCAAGTGACTAGCTCAAACTAGGGGAAGGAGGAATAGACCATCAAATCCACTTTATCAAGATATGCTTGATTAATCCTTCGAAAAGCAGAGAGAAACTACATAGCTACAAAATGGGAAGCTTTAGCTAATTCACGTTTCAAGATACACCCCAAATAAATATTAAATGAAGACAAATAGACATTGGGTACACCTGAGCTCAGTCAATCTATCGAAGTTTTTCACAGATCACCAGGCATTACAATATCTAGTGAATAAGCCGCTTTTGGGAGGAACAGATATCAAGATGGTTGATGTTAAAATTTTGGCAAGAGTACAGTGATGTGCAAAAGAAACCGAGAAATCAGCAGGGGCACGAGAGAAAGTTGCCTAGTAATGTGCTAGAGTTACACAAATAGGATTGCGCATAGACCATAACATAAAGTTTTTACAAGGCACAAGGGCAAGTGCTTAAGAATGACTCAGAGCGCGCGGATCTTTCTAAGGTGGGCGCACAAGAAGATCTACAGTAAGAAAGCTTGCGCAAAAAAGGATAAAGACAAAGATAGAAACAACAAAGAATGCAAGCTGCCATCTCAGCAGTGACGTGGAGCTTCTAGATGGAATTTTGTCACCTACCAAATTAGACAAGGATGAGGTATCGCGTACCAGTAATGCACTAGAACAGTTCAAATTTGAGAATTATTACTAGCGCGAAGCTCCATGGAGGCATTTCTGGAGCACATTTTGCAGGGGAAATCACTGCGAAAAAGATAGTGTTCAAGAGAGGAAATAAGTTGGTGGAGTCAAAAACTCATTGTCCCTCCAGGATGCGCATCATATGAAAAAACATTGCGACATTTGTCAAAGAGTTGGGAAACCAATTAGAACGATGAAATGCCTCTTAATCCTGTTTTAGCAATGTAACCATTTGAGCAATGGGGAATAGACTTCATTGGGCCAATTCACCCTCCATCAAGAAGGTCCAAAGTATATAATTGCAGCAAACTATTTTACAAAAGGGTAGAAGTTGCAGCCACACCGAAGCAAGGGATTAATTGACATCTTCTAGATTATTTTACGAATGTAGATGGAGATGAAGTTGCTTTAGCTTCATCACCGAAGCTAAGGGATACAACCAAATTTCTAGTATGAAAACATAATTAGATTTGGATGCCTGCAAAAATTAGTAAGTGATAGTGGCACACACTTTTTGAACAATACCATCAAAATCCTTACAGAATAATTTATGATTGCACACTACAAAAGTACAACATATCACCCGCAAACGAATGGACTAGCGTAATCTACGAAGTACTAGAAAAATTCTTAACAAAGATTTGTAATGTGCAAAGAGATGATTGGGAAGATTGAATACCCACATTTCTATGGGCATACAGAACCAACTACAAGAGAAGTACAAGATAGACACCATTTCAGTTGGTTTATGGAATTGAAGCAGTCATGCTATCATGTCCCTTTTTGGAGACTAGCGAATTTGAAGAACTTAACCCATTTTCTTCCCCGTGGGTTTAAGGAAGCAAGGGGAAGACTTGAATGACATTTTTGTCATTATCTGAGCAAATATTTGTATTATCATCATGCATTTCCTTTTGGGAAGCCTAGCGCTCCAATAGAACTTATTTATTTAGAAAATAAAGTATTTTGAACATGTAGGCTCCAAACACAAATTAGATAGTTTAAAAGTACTTTTTATTTGGGTCGGCCATCATTTGAAATGTAGCACCCCTTATGGTTATAAAAGGATGTCGCTTGGCCATTTGATAAATATATGTGAATTCTATTATTTCGGAAAGATTGCTTGTGAAACATCTCTCTCCCTCTCTTAAGGATGAAAACCCTTGGAGAGCCTTGTGTGAGGACAAAACCCTTCACCAAGACCAAGGAAGACTTCAACACGGGAGTCTCCACCCTCTTGAGGGATCTCTTTGTTGTTGTAATCTTCATTTCCAGCTCTAGACAAATTTCCCTAAGGAGCTCAATTGATCATTAATTAGAGATCTTTGCGCTACTTGTGATTGTTAATGCATATTTGGCCTTCCTAGAGTGGAAGCGACCAGCTTTATGGTGTAATTTGGCATATGCATTGGCTGTTCCAAGTAGGGAAACCAACTTGGAGGAATGAGTTTGGTGTGTTCTTGCAACAATTTCGTGGATTTGAGATTAGAATCATGTTCTTCATATTTTTAGAGGCCAAAATCAGCTGGTTTGCATATTTTTGGGGCTGAGAAACTCCAATTTCAGCTAAGTCTATAACTACCATTATGCAGATTTTATAATAAAACTCCAGCTCTCTTATTGGTCAGAAAATTGGTGTTTTCTCACTGTTCTTGCATATTAAAAATTTCTGATCTGTTTTATATAAGATTTGAGTGAATTTATTTCAGTTTTTGTGGGGTAATAACTCCTTGGGCAAGTCACATTTTCTGAGTAATATTCAAATCTGCATTTTATTATTTTTGTATATCTTCTACAACTTGCTATTTTGGTTGGGATTTGCGCATAATCCGTTTGGGGTTAGAAATATGTCCATTGGGGGCATTACATAATGCATGAGGACATGACTTAATTAGTACTTCTTTTCCTTTACATGTTTTGGTAAGTTTGTAATATTGTCATGGCAATTTTATAATGTGACAGGTTGACCTTAGATGGTGTGTGATTCATATTCTCTCATAAGAACTTTGAGCTTTGTAAGTAGACTGAGACAATGCAGGTGGATTAAGGAATCATATAGTGAGAGAGACACAAGCAGCTGGATGAAGTAGATTGGACAAATACTATGCCAAATCACAGGTTTGAGAAGTTGCAGTCCAAGCTTTGATTGTTATGATATGCATTCTTGATACTCTCTGCCATTCAAGTTGTTCAAAGGAGAAAATAGTGAAGTTTATTGTTAAATATGTCTCTACCTGAGTTCAAGAAATGTTTCTAATAGCTATCAAGAGTCCAATGAAGCTAATTGTGAACAAGAAGCCTTGTGGTCATAGTGAAGACTATCAGAGCTTTTGCCTTTTCCAGGTATTTCTACAGAAACCTCATTATGCAGACCTAGGCAAAGGGTTTCAAGCCAAGAGTGTTGAATAAGAAAGTTTTATAGGAGTCCCACAAAGCTTGGCAAACCAGTTTGAGGTCTTGAAACGGATGCATAAGAAAGATACATCAAATTCTCTTCCTACAGGGTTATTGTAAACCCTGACCTAGGGTTTGAACAAAAATCACTGTATCTTTGTCATTTAAGCGAGTTTAAAGCTGAAAATTAAAACAAAACATCTTCATAGGGTCCTCTAGAAGATTCAAAAAGATTTAGAGTGTTTCATGGACGCACGTGAAAGATCTCTGACAGTTTTTAAGAGAGTAAGTTGAAATCTGCTGAGGCCTAATTTGTTTCATTATTTTATGAACTGGAACAAATGTACATGGAGCTGGAAACTAAGACTTGGTAGAGCTCTTAATGGGGATAATGGGTATTAGAAAATCTTAACAGTGCTCAGAGAAACCAAATTTTGTAAAAATTAGACCTAGAAAAGGTCTAAAAACAGGCCTAATTGATAAGGAAAGGCAGGGTATTAGTAACAAAAGGAAGAGATCTTGGCCAATGGGGTTCTAATTTGTTTTCTATCCATACATGATGATAGTATTGACTGTAATAAAGTGTATGAGATTGTGATATAAATTTAGAAGGTGATAATGATAATTCTCATTAATAGTTTCCTAAACAGTGATGAAAGAGATGAAATTGAGGTTATAACAGAAGCTAGAATAATCTTGGGGTATTATATTCAGAAGAGGTGGACCTGATACTCAAAAGGAAGATTTGAAGTCTCCCAATGTCATGAATCTTGAAGAGACAGTGTAAGGTTAATGGAGAAACCGAACAATTATATTCAAGAAAAGATTAAATTATGATGAAAACAAGACAGTGGGCAGGTTGTACTTATAGTTAGATTCTAATGTGTGAATGAAGATTGTGCAGGTGAAAGGACATCAAGAAGGTGAATTCAAGAGTAAAAGAGGGAATGGTAACAGTCGGGAGAGAGAATAGCAGTCCAAACGCAGCAAGAAAGGAATCTAAGTATCCTAGAGTGAAGGTGTGATACGTGCACATGATAATTTTTGGATTTCTTACTAACTTATTGTTGATTTGCCATTTGTTGGAGACACGATGGTGGAACTAAGAAGACTATAGGTGATGCAATTGGTTGGAAATATCAACCAAAGGTCTTAAACACCAAAAACATTGAATGAATTCTGAAATTGATTGTTTTTCAGTATGTGAGTTATAGAGAGCGTTATAAGACTTATGATTCAATTGCAATTATTTTTGTATTAAAGATCCTCATCTTGGCACCTCGGTTCAGTCTTAAACTTGCACAAGAAAAGGGATTTGATCTCCCTAATGAATCTGTTGCTGTTTTTGAGGTAGCCCTTGTCAAAGAACAAGTGAAATTCAAATAAGGTGTCCATGAATTCTAGAAGGAAATTCAAATTCCAAACCGGCGGGAATATAGATCTATAAATACCTTCCTCGCACCATGTTTAAGGGACTTTTGGGGAAGCCATTTGGGAAGTTAAGAGCACAAATCAAAAACAGCGAAGGTCATCACCCCTATAGTCCTATAAGCCTTGATAACTTTGTAACTGCCCCATGTAGAGGGAAATTGATTGTTGATGTCGTAAGGCTTTCAAATTTATGAAATCCGAGTTGTATTAGAATACTTTTCCGTTGTGTTGACTCTGAAAAGCGGCAAGCTCGGGGAGCACCCAATAGAAGCACCTACGGTCCACATTCAATTGGTATCACAGCGTGGCTATACACCTTGGAGGTAGGTTAAGAGGTACAAGGACTGGTAGAAAGCCAACCATGAGGCAACTAGTCAAAGAAGTGGAAATGCCACCCAAAAGAGTCGTTAATGTGGAAGTAGTGAACGCAACCAACGTAGCTGTTATGGGAGAGCTGAAACAAGTAATGATAGAACTAATGGTGTAAAGACAAGGCTAGAAGTCGTTTGAAGAAAATAGGCGAAGAGGATTTGCAACGCCAGATGCACAAAGTGACAATGAAGGCATTGCGGGTAGCAGGAGGCACATGCAACGAAGGAGTTGCCGAAGATGCACAAGATGAAGCAAAAGCCCATAGGCGCGGGGAGAAGCACAATGATTGCAAGTTATTTCAAGGATGGGTCGTGGACCGTGTAATGTCCCCTTTTCCCAATCAAAGACCTTTGGCCCATTTTGTCAAACCGAAGGCCAAAGGAAAAATATAAGGGTGACTTAAGTCACAATAAGTTATTACAAAGTGCAAAATAATATTAATAAAGCACTTGTATTAATTTATTTGACTTAATAATAAATTTGTAATCTCTAAATGGGTGCATTGGGTCTAATATTATGTTGTATCCTTTCTAGGGAGAGTAGAAAAGAGACCCATGCTATTTTTTGTGTCATCCCTAGGCAAAAATGCGACCTTGGACAAAGGAGGGAAAGTAGAGTTTAGAAAGGATAAAAATTATTACTCTTCCCAAGAAAAGTGCGACTTGGCATGGGGGGCCAAAATAGACATTAGGAAAATCATAAAACATTATTTAATGTTTATTTTCCCAAGGAGAAAAGTGCAACTTGGTTTGGGCATGCTTTTAGGGTATTTTGGTACTCTTTTCTAATTGGAAGGTTGAAAGGTGATTTTGTAATATTTTTCCTATAAAAAGGAGAGGGGCGGCTTGGGCAGATCACCATGTAATCATTTTATCACTTCTGAATCTGATCTTAAGCCAGGTGCTTTTGTATTAAAGTATTCTAAGGACGAAATCCCTTAGTATATTGCCTCTAGAGGACGAAAACCCTCTTAGAGATTAGGAGGAATTTCTACATAGGATTTTCCACGGAGCTTACAAAGAATTTCAGTATTTGCCAGCGGTAGTTGATGAGTTTTTTGTAATAACGAGTTGAAGATCAGTGTTGCAGCAGTGTTGTACTGTCTTTCTCTAATGGAACAACCCATCTTTGGCTGTCATGTTATGTTTTGAAGTCATTCCAAGGTCTGTACTTTGCTGCTATCTGTTGCATTAATTTTTTACAGCTCAAGAGAAGGCTCTTTCAATATTTTGGGCGAATTTATATTGCTGTTTCAGCCTCTTTAATCTGCAGCATTCTGAGTTGTCTTTCTAAGTCGATTCATGCCCATAAAATCTGATTTCATCCTTTAAAGGTTTGCTAAAATCATAAGATCGGTTTAATCTAGCAAATATGTTTATTGGTCGCTGATTTTCAAAGCTTTATCCAACACCATGAGTCGCCATTGCTAGAAATCACCTGGAGTTATATTTATTACTGCACGGTCCTCAAATCAGTTTGGGTTCAGTTTTAAACTAGATTCTTTTCAAAACCCTAGTCGCACTTCTTTACATAAATTCAGATCTGTATTAGTGTGATTGCCATAATAGTCATTAATCAGCTTTTGGGTGTTTTTAATTGATTTAAATTGTTGGAGAACAAGAGAGATCCATTTGGGGATCTTTCAGACCGAAGATGGACATTTCGTTGTTTTCTAGAAGACCGGATCTAGAAGAGTTCGTAGATTGGCTCACAAGTATGGAGGAATATTTCGAGTTTGAGGAGATAATCGACCCACAGCGCGCCAAAGTGACACAGACTAAGTCAATGGAGCATGCAGCATTGTGGTGGAATAATGTGCAAAATGAACAGAGAAGAAGAGGCAAGACAAGATAGTGCGCTAGGATCACATGGTTGCCAAAATGAGAAGCAAGTTCTTGCCATCCAACTACCAAATGAGTTTGTTCAAAAGATTGCAAAATTTGGGACAAAAGGTTGTCGATAAAGGACTACATAAAAAAGTTTCACAAGATCATGATAAAATCTGGACATGTATAAGTTGACCAGGAGAAGGTCGTGCCATATATCAATGGCTTGAGGTTTGGAATTCAGGAAGAACTCGGCATGTTGTACATACAAATTGTGGAAGAAGCTTATCAACTAGCCCTAAAGGTGGAGGAAAAATTGGCGTGCAAGAGCCAAAGTGCAGCTAAAAGAGGAAGCCGCAATGTGCACGATAAAGGAGGAAGCGGCTGAGGATATAGTAGACCACAAGAAGACGATTACAGTAGTACGCAAACGCGCACTTAGAGTAGTGTGCAAGAGGATGGAGCGTCGAACTCTTCAACAAGCTGCAGATGATGTAGTAGAGGAAGGGGGAAGAGGATTCTCCGGAACAAGTTTCAAGTGTGGATCCGTTGGACATAACACATTTGAGTGTTCGAACGCACAAAGCGAAATCACGAGTACGTGCACGGAAGCAGGAGCACATGTGGCACATGGCAACGTTGAGTCGGTGGGATCTACGGGACATGCCGAAGACCCAGAGCACAAAGAAGCTTTGATGATAAGAAAGGTATTGCTCAAGACAACGCAGAAAGAAATCTGCGTAAAGAAAGAATTTATTCATGACCATTTGTAAGTCCGGAGGAAAATGTTGCAAGGTGATTGTCAATAGCATAAGCACAAACAATCTTCTTTCCTGCAAAATGGTGGAAAAGCTAGAAATGAAGAGGATTGTGCATCCCAATCCTTACAAAGTTTCATGGTTACAAAAAGGGCACCAAGTCCTCGTAAATAAGTAAAGCCTAGATAAATTTCAGATAGTGAACTATTGTGATGAAATATTATGTAATGTGATGCAGATGAACATATGTCACAACTACTAGGGAGACCTTAGCAGTATGACCGGAAGGTTGTTCATGATGGGCGCGCGAATATTATCCGGATTGAGAAGGATGGGCACAAGTTCAATCTATCACCATTAAAGGACAAGGTTGCAGGGGAGAAGGTGCGCAGTGGAATTTGCGCAAGAGTTTTACTTGTATCAAAAAAGGAATTCTTGCGAAAAGAGGAGCATGCATGTTACGAGCTAGTACCAAAAGAAGTGCGCGGGAGATTGTGCAAGGAAAAGGTACCCGCAGAGGTGCAAAGAATATTGGAAGAATTCACGGACATCATAGCAGAGGAATTACCACAGGGGTTATCACTGGTGCGCAATATCAGTCACCAAATTGACTTGATACCCGAATCAAGTTTACCAAACATGGCAACGTATAGAATGACCCCAGACAAAAATGAAGAGGTGCGCAAACAAGTACAAGAATTGCTTGATACAAGATTAGTGCGTGAAATCTTGAGTCATGTGCAGTACCAATAGTACTAGCACCCAAGAAGGGAGCAGAATGTGCATGTGTGTTGATTCCAGAGCCATCAAGATAACCATCAAGTATCATTGGGGTTCTTGATCAAGTATCCTTTCCTTTTAGCCTTGTATCATTGGGGTTCTTGATCAAATCTACGTCCTCTAGAAGACAAGAGGTAACATGCATTCACTTTCACAAAAACGTATGTCAATATAAGCATATTTCAATTTGGTTGAGCCCATATTTTATAGTACTTATTACTTCACTTACAGTCATTTCTTTTGGTTTTGTTGTACTATGTTTCTTTTCCAAACATCAATTCGCACTACACTATTGTGACGCATAATGATCGTTGTTTGAGGCATATGTATACACCTTATTTTTCACTCTTACTAATGATTTCTCTTTGCAATTTGTTGGCATCTTAATATCCCTAAGTATGTGCTTTAAATGGCGACCTCGAGATCGAGGTTAGGATGATTAGTATTATCTAGTGAGAGATTCAATGTGCATGGCATTGCCTAGCTTTCCCTAGCATGCATCCATATTACCTTCCTTACTAACCTCTTACTACCTCCTTACTACCCTCTCACTACCTCCTTGCTACCCTCTTACAACCACTTGATACCCTCACTATTACCACCTTCACATCTGCTTACAGCACCTTCAGATCAACTTCATACCTGCTCCAAATGTTTTGTTTTCCTCAGTGCTCTTTCCTCTCCTTACCTTTATGCCAGACTATGTGTTGCCAACAGCACTAGCAAGCCCCTTTTCTAGTCTATGGCATCAACCACAGTGGATGCCAACAGTTAAGAGAAAACATGACTTCGGGTCATGTACCCCTGTATAAGGGTGTCATTGTTGTCATTTCTTTATGAACATTTACTAGCTTGCTCTACTTTCACTTGCAAATCTACCTTTAAATGTTTTAAGAGGTTTAGGGCTTAATGGAGCTTATACTTAGAAGTCTACTTTGGAGAATTGGGTTACTAGAAGCAACAAGAATAATGAGAGTTGCACCAGCAAGGTCTACCAAGTCTTTGGAGTTCCCAACTTTGGCCTACTTAAGTCTTCTACATATCCCTCTTGTGATTCATCCATGACAACTCTCTCACGAGGTGCTATTAACCCTTCTCTTTCCTTTACATTGGTATGATTGATTATGTTTGATTTATCATGTATTAGACTAAGACAGAGTGGCATATCTTTGGTTGTTGTATTATTCTATTATGGCCCTTGCCTATTATCTACCACATGGCTTCACAACCCTTACCTTAGATATTTTAAAGTGCTTGCTTATTACCCTTTATTCTTGCAACCCTAGGATTCTAGTAAGATCTCATCCCCTATCCTAGACATAGGCTTTGGAACCCTACACCTTCGGTAGAATGTGGATTACTATCTTCTAGATCCACACCTATTACGGCTCTTAGCATTCTATCCTTGGCATGTGAGTTGACCCTAGTATGGTCTTTCTCGTTATATCCTAATCTATATTATTGAGAAGAGAAAGAGGATAATCATATTGATCATCTTAGCTAACATGCAAAAACCAGTCATTATAGAGATGCACAAACAGCACAAGTGACAAAAACACAAACCTTGATTTATTTAAAAAGTTCTATAGCAGCACACACAAAGTTATGAAAGAATATCAAGAATATACATTGAGTGTAAATGTTATTTATGATTATACCTCAACCTTTAAGAACTTACAATAGCTGCATACTTATTTTTCTAGTACTTTTTTTTAAACAAAAGAGATGAAAATTTTTGCTACTATTTCAGCAATTCCGACAATAACAACAAAGAAGATTTTAGGGCAAACATTTGGTAAAGATGATAAAAAGCCTTCATATCTTGTTAGGGTAAACATAGTTTACTACAAGTAATTATGTATTGTACCTTAATTAATTAATTTTTACTGAGGTAGTTACTTAGGTAATTAGGTGGTTTAATATTATTGTTGTATGGTTATGTTTGTACAACTAGCTATATTATATTCACACAGGTTTTATTGTTACATAGTTGTAACAATCATATTTATTTTTATTGAGTTTCCTGAATCTATTTTGGAAGCTATTATAGTTTTGTTTATTAATGCATAGCTGCAACATTTTATTTTTCTATAGTATATATTTTTGCACTTGTGCAACATCCAGCCTATTTGTATTCAGATATACAATATCTATAAATATTACAGCCATATCAATTGTATCTGATTTCACTACACATCAATATAATTACGAGGTTTTTGTACCTCTTTCATAATTTGGTATCAGAGTAGCTTGGAGAACTTGTGAGTAGGGAAGGTGTTGAGAGAGTGTATAAGAGATGGAATATATTGGATAAGCATTTGCAGAAGTTTGAGAGCTTGTGCATCCTCCTGTAACTTCCCATCCCTGTCCCTACATCGCCACAACCTCTTGTTCAATCTCCAGGTGTTTGGAAAGATTTTTTTTTGCATTGGTGCCCCCTACACAAGGAAAATGTTTCTTGCTAGAGCATATATATGGATTTTTAAAAAAAATCAGATTCAAACTAAATAAAAATTCATTTTTCCCCATTAGGGGTTTTCTCTCTACATTTAGAGAAGCACTATAGTGATTGTTAATGCTAGTAGTTTGCTAGATCTTGAGGCTTTCCCCACCAATATCCTGGCTAATTTGTTTCATAGGTGATCCATCTAAGTTGGATGTGCTTCGAGCCTTTACCATGGTGAGAAATCGTACTTCACACCGATCGTCCCCTTTGCATCAATCCACGCTGCGACCGAGTTAAGTGTCATAGTTATTTTTTATAACTAATTTAAGTAGGATGAGTTATATTCATTGGAGATAGTCCCTTCCATAAAGGCCGAGTCATGTATTTAGGTACATTAAAGGTGATCCAAAGCATTCAACATTGAATATCATCAAGGTGAATCAACGAGTTCAGATTAGGCCTTTCAAAGAATTTGCATTCAGCGAGGAGACCAATCCCTTGTGCTAAGGACAAGCCTCCTCCCTCCAAGAAAATAATAATCCGTTGCATCCATTGACAAAGTAAATTGAGTCAACCCCCCAACGTAGACCTACAAACCCTGCAATCAAACAATACACAAATGGTGGTTCAAAAAATTGCTAAAGTAGTGGTGAATATAAATCCAAAACAAAATGTTCAAAGAAAAATCAACAACGAAATAGGATAAAAAAACGGTGGCCAAAAGGAAATAGCATAAAGTAGAGATAAGAGACTCAAATCCTTTCTTTGTGGAAAACCTAAAACTACCTGTGGAAAACCTAAAACTACTCTACTCTGCCTCCCGCCACGTGGACATCCCCAGGTCACTACCACGTGATTTTATCAAAAGGTCAGATGTTTGTTGTCTTTAAATTTAATTTTGTTCAAATTAGTTCATATTTGCCTAAGCGTTCAGTTGGTTAAGTGGAAGCTTATAAATCATTGGCATTGGAAGTTTAGAGTTCGATTTTCCCCTTTGAAATAGCCTTTTGTATAAAATGTTAAACTATGATTTTTTTTAGCCACACCGTCATCCTTAGCGGTAAAAATAGTGGGAAAACCTCTGCTAAAGCCGCTAACCATCACTAAACCCACACCTATTTTTAGGGAAAAAAATTCTCCCATTTTTCTCTAAATTTCATTCTGAGCAACTTTTTCCAAGGGGGGGGGGACATCTAAAAACTACATTTTCATCTTTTTTTTTGTTGTTTTTCAGTTTTTGAGTGCCATTCTGAGCTCTATAGGCCACCAGGGCCTCACAAAACAAAAAAATTGCCTGTCATTCAATTTTTCTACATATTGGATGTAATATATATATTTTCAGTGGATTGTACTAATTTGCAGGTTGTCATATTCAACCGCAAACATTGTAACTGATAAAAACTGGCAGAGATTTGTAAACAAAATCAGTGTAAAATTTGGTTCTGTAACACTCACGAGATCTTTGGATCTCTTTCGCAGCGTTTAGTATATACAGTGCCTCTAGGAAGCACTTACGGGTAAATTCATCACATGACTACTACTGCACTTAACACCTAATATAGCTGCAACAATGTCGTCTGGGCATCGTCCCTATAAATCGACGGGGAGTAATAAGGACACAATGCACACACTTTGAGCCCTCCCATCCATCTGTGAACGATTGCACAACATAAATCCAAACACTGAAATTATCCAAGTATATAGCAAAGTTACGCGCACGTATGAGGATATTTCTTTGAGCCGGTGTCAATAATCACACAGACCCCTTTCAGTACTGTCTTGGTACCACGTATCGAATTATTTCACGTATGTTAATGCCTCTTTCACGTACCACCGGGTATATCAAAAGGGTGAGTTTCTTCCACATACCGATGGGTATATCAGAAGGGTGCGTATATAGAAAGGTTCAGTATATCGAACTGACAGTATATAGATTGGGAGACCTTATACCTGGAGTGATAAGAGCCTTACCCTTTGTCAATGAATTCAGAAAATGGGCACCAATGCCCCCAAGTTCTTTCTTCCAGACTCACAGCTCCTAAGAGGAGATAATTATGCTGCATGGAAGACTAAGATCAAAACACAACTTGAGTTTGAAGAGATATGGCCTGTTGTGAATGGTTCCACAACCAGATCACCAGATGATGTAACTCAACAAAGACAGTTTGACAGGGCCAATCAGAAGGCCAAAGTCATAATCTTGTTCACAATGTCTAATGAAGTGCAACCCCACATTCGAGATGCCACAACAGCCAAAGAAGCGTGGGATAAGTTGAGCACAGTGTATGAGGCCAAAAACAAGAACACAATTCTGAATTTGCAGAGTCAGTTACACACACTGAAATTCAAACAGAATGAGAAAGTGGAAGCTTTTTTTAAGAAGAGTTACAGAATTGAGGGCTTCACTTCTAGCCCTGGGAGAGGAGGTCACTAATACAGCTCTCATTCCCATTGTTCTGAGAGCACTCCCTCCTTCATACCACATTTTTGTGACGACACTAAACTTGTCAGATCAGACAGTTAGTTTTGACAAGTTAGTGAATCTACTGCAACAAGAAGAAGCTATGTACAATAAAGATGATGAAGAGGAGCAGGCACTACTCTTCTCATCAGAAAGGAAAAGGAAAAGGAAAATTCATTCTTCTCAAAAGTCCCAAAAACAACATCAGCATCAGCATGGGGACAAGAACAAGAAGAAGTGTCCTATCTGCAACAAAGGACATGATGTGAAATATTGTTGGTACAATACATATAAGAAAGGTTCATCAAGTAATTTTGGACCTCAAAATCAACAATCTCATAAGGGACATTCACACTACAATCAAGGGCAGAAGAAGGGGAACTGGAAAGAAAACCCCATCAGCAAGGAAATATAGTTGAGCAAGAAGAACATTCAGAAAATGAGGACTTCTTGTATACTTCTCATTCTAGTGAACCATCCATGTCATCTAGTGTTGTTTGGTATGTTGATTTGGGAGCCACTCAACACATGACCGGGCACAGAGACTGGTTTACTACAATGAGGGACACACCTTTGAAAAATCATGTTTCGTTAGGTGATGATTCTTCATACACAGTATAGGGGATTGGGAACATTTCTCTACCTCTTGGTTCACGAAATTGTAGATTATCAGATGTACTATATGTCCCTGGCTTAACAAAGAATATACTATCAGTTAGTCAGCTTCTAGATCACAATCTGAAGATTGACTTTGATAGTCATTCTGGTAAGAAAGTGTGTTTGATTCGAGACAAATCAAGAGGCTCGAAAATTGTTGCAAAAGCCTCCAATGTGGGATGTATGTTCCAGCTTGACTTTGTCCACAGGGATGATCAAGCACTTGTGGCTAAGAATTCTTCATCAGCACAGTTGTGGCATCAGAGACTTGGTCACATCAGTTTCAAATATCTCAAAACACTTCACCGGTACAACATGGTGAGAGGTTTTCCATCTCTCCAGAAGGATACAGATAAGTGTCCTCACTACCTAGTAGGTAAACAACACAGAGCTTCATTCCAGAAGAGTACTTATCGAGCTCATGGTAAGCTTGATCTGGTTCATATCGATCTTTGGTCCGATGCAACCTAGTCATTCTAGATTTCAGTACTTCATGCTTTGTGTTGATGACTATTCAAGAAAAATGTGGATATTTTGTCTTCGTAAGAAAAGTGAAGCTTTTGAGAACTTCAAAAAGTTCAAAGTGGCTGTAGAGAACAAGACTGGTCATCATATCAGATCTCTCCACTCAGATCGAGGGGGGAATTCACCAGTAATGAGTTCAAAGCCTACCTACAAGCTCATGGGATTCATCGACAGATGCCTCCTCCACACACACCGCAACAGAATGGTGTTGTTGAGAGAAGAAATTGTACTATCATGGAAATGGTGTGTTGCATGATCGATGATTCTGGACTAGCGAGGACATTTTGGGCAGAAGCAACAAAGACAATAGTTTATTTGTTGAACAGAGTGCCCATAGTTGCTCTTGATGGAGTGACACCACATGAAGCATGGTCAAAGAGGAAGCCATCCATTGCACACCTCAGAGTATTTGGGTGCAAAGCTAGCATGCACATACCCAAGCAAAAGAAATAAGTTGGATATGAAGTCACAAAAACTCATCTTCATTGGCTACAGTGAAGAGACTCTTGGGTACAGATTGATGGATCCAAAGACCAAAAAGTCTACACCAGCAGAGATGTTGAGTTCTTTGAGAAGAAGGAAGTTGAGACTCCTCCTCCAGACTCACCTGATGTAGATATTTCACCTATTGTAAAAACAAAAGTTGATGTTCCCGTTGATGATGACAATGATGATGGGGATGATGGTGATGATCAGACAGGACCACGACCCACAAGAGCAGTACAATGTATGCCCAAGTGGTATACTAACATGATACGAGATGCAAAATTGGATGCTCCACCGGATACATCCACCACTGGACCACAGACTCGCAGTAAAGCACGAGAAGAAGTAAACTTTGCTTTGATGAGTAGAGTTGTTGAATCTATTGAGCCCTCTACTATCCAAGAAGCCCTACAGTCGAAAGCTTGGAAAGATGCCATGGATGTTGAGTATCAGTCAGTGATGAAAAACAACACTTGGCAGCTTGTCGATCTTCCACCAGGGAAGAAACCCATTGGTTGCAGATGGATATTCAAAACAAAGTACAAAGCAGATGGGACCATAGACAAGTACAAAGTGAGACTGGTAGCAAAGGGGTATGCACAAAAGGAAGGCATAGACTATGAGGAGACATTTTCTCCCACAGCTAAGATCAAAATGATTAGGATGATCTTTTCTCTAGCTGCACAGTTTGGTTGGAAATTCCATCAGATGGACATGAAAAGTGCCTTTCTGAATGGAGATCTACAAGAAGAAGTCTACATGACTCAACCTAAGGGTTATGTTGTACCTGGAGAAGAAACAAAGGTATGCAGACTCAGGAAATCTTGTATGGCCTTAAACAGGCACCCCGGGCTTGGTACATCAAAATTGATGAGCATCTCGTTCAACATGGATTCATCAGAAATCCATATGATCCCAATCTCTACCTCAAAAAGCAAGGGGGGGAGATTGTGATTGTTGTTGTCTATGTCAATGATCTAGTCATCACTGGTAGTTCAGTGAAGATGATCGATGCAACAAAGAAAGATCTTAACTGATCGTTCGACATGACAGATCTCAGGCTCATGCACTACTGTCTTGGATTGGAAGTATGGCAGAAAGAGAATCACATATTTGTTTCTCAGTTGAAGTATACCAAGACAACACTTGAGAAATTTAGGATGATGGATTGCACACCTATTGCTACACCTATGGAGATGAGACTACAATTATCTCATTCAGATCCATCTCCTGTGGTAGATGCAACTCTCTATCGACAGTTGATTGGGAGTCTCATTTACCTAACTTATACTAGACCAGATATCAGCTTTGCAGTGAGCTATCTTTCTAGGTTCATGCAAGAACCCAGAGTTTGTCATTGGAAGGCAGCAAGGTGGATCTTGAGATATCTCAAGGGTATAGTAGATCTTGGTCTAGAGTACAAGAAGAATGATAACTTCTTCTTGACTGGATATTCAGATTCAGATCATGCAGGTAACATTGATGATAGGAAATCCACTTCTGGATTTGTATTCTTTTTGGGATCTGGACCGATATCATGGGGAAGCAAGAAACAACACTTTGTTTCTCGCTCTTCTACAGAAGTCAAATATCATGTTGCAGGTGAAGCTGTCTGCGAAGCGATATGGCTACGTCGCATACTGGAAGGACTTGGAATACCACAGGATAAACCTACCACCATGTATGTAGACAATGAAGGTGTTCTCAAACTTGTTTGCAATCCAGTGTTTCACGAGAGAACAAAGCACATCAAGGTACATGTTCATTTCATACGCAAGCATGTCTTGAAACACAACATACAGCTTCAGTTTTTCCCAACAGCTGAACAACGAGCAAATATCTTCACAAAGTCACTTGCACGTGACAAGTTTGAGTTGTTCAGAGAGTTCCTCTCCTCATCCCTTGAGGCAATGCAAAATTAAGGGGGGAATGTTAGGGTAAACATAGTTTACTATAAGTAATTATGCATTGTACCTTAGTTAATTTTTATACTGAGGTAGTTACTTAGGTAATTAGGTGGTTTAATATTATTGTTGTATGGTTATGTTTGTATAACCATCTATATTATATTCATGTAGGTTTTATTGTTACATAGTTGTAACAATCATATTTATTTTTATTGAGCTTCCCAGATGTATTTTGGAAGCTATTGTACATAGTTACAACATAATGTTTCTGTCTGTAGTATATCTTGTTGTACCTATGCAACATCCAGTCTGTTTGTCATACATCCAACTGTCCAATATCTATAAATATTATAGCCCTTCATATTGTAACATGATTTTATTGAATATCAATATAGTGGTTAGGCTTCCATCCCTGCTCAAAAGGGCCATAGTGACCACACGCTAAATTGATTGACCTGAGCTACTTTGGTCCCTCTCCCACCAATTGTAATTTTTCCAATATAAAATCTATTTGGTACACTTAGGAGTCAAGACAATGTTCGATGTGCTTCTTTGCTATCTATCGAATAGCATATATAAGCAAGTTATTCATGCTATCATTGAGGAGTGATTCTAGTCTACTTGAATCCTAACATTCCAAAAGTGAGTAATGGGGCACTGAAGAAGCATATCACAAGAAATTTCGCTACTCCAAAACTCCCTAAAAGCCTTCACATACTAATACAATACTCATTTTAGGGTAAGTCATCCACTTGCAGTTCATTGCAAGAACAATAGAGACATCCTCTCAAGTCAAGCTATGGAAAAGGTTAAATTATATTTCTATTGAGTTACAAGGTCATAAATTACCACAAACTTTTGGCATACATCATATTATAGACATCACATGCTAGACAAGAATGATGTCGTGGGTTTGAGCCATCTTTAGATGTAGTCCACAATGTATTATAGGTGCCTCAAGGGTTCCCAACTGCAAGGAACTAACTCAATATTTGGTTTTACTGTAGCAACTCCTATGAGCATGCTGCATAAGAGAAGTTTAGGAAATGCATTCAAGCAACAGTTACACAATGAGCATCACACAGTGTCCACAAGGTCCACAAATTGCTGATCACAGAGAAGATTAGGAACCTTAGTAGCACAGATCCTAAGTAATTCTTTAGGAATTGAAAGTGCCCTAGAGGGAAAAGAGCATAAGAAAGCACCATAGTGGGGGTATGCTTTGGGATGTACTTCATCCTGACTTCTTTGGTCCAATTACGTATACCTAACTCCTTTGACATAATTGTGACACATAGCGAAGCTCTGTGACTTATCATTTCCAACCTTTTCTAGTCAATCGATTGTACACTCTCACAAGATTAGCACAAAAGCCAAAACTGAATCAACTATTTCAGGCTCCTCAGTCCCTCTCTATTCCCCATAGATGAATTTCACTTACAATTTTTCTAATCATTATTTGGATTTAAATCCATATGATTATGCCTCATGTTCAAAACTTTCTACATTTAAGCACTTTGAAAACTAATGTGAATTAGGATAATCTACCATCGATTACTATCCCCTTCAAATATTAATCATCCAGGTTAAATCATTTGGTTTCGAACTTTCACATTGGATGAACCCTAGTTTCCCCTAGATCCCAAACACATTTTCTTAATCTCACTAACATCTGCCGTTACATGCATATGATATACTTATTTTGTGAACTTTCATGCAGTCACTTTGTAATGGATACCTCTTTACTAAATTATCTCTTAACCAGGTCAAGCCTGATATGCATGAAATTACTCTCATGTATGCCAGCTTCTCACCAGATTACTCTACACTCCATTCAAATGACTTACATGTGAACGTATATATCATCTTGTGTCATAGTTGGCCTTACGGATGTAATGAGAAAACATTATTACCTTCATACTAGCTAATATTCCCTGGTCAAGCTATCGTTGATAAAGCTCCTCCATTGTATATTCAAACCAAAATCCTTACATGTATTGGTAAAATGTGCTCTTGTTGATAATGGATCTAACCTTAACATATGTAATGCTTAATATTATGCTACATCAAATGAGCAGCATTTAACATTTATTTTTTTGCCGGTAGAAGGGATAATTTAACATTGTGGTCAGCGTGTTAATGTAGCATGAACTCTCTCTTCCCTAAAGTATTCATACGGTACCATGACAATATGCCTAAGTGTGTATTAGAAGGGCAGATCACTTTGCCCTGATTATAGTACGAGTCCAATCTGTACCCTTGCATAAATCCATGTCAGGTCATGCCTGAATAATCTCAACCCTTTTAAGTTATTTTTTTACTTGGTCCTAACTTGGTTAGCATGCCATTAGCATAGTCTGTCGCCCTCTAACTCTATCCATGGACGGGTTAACTTATTTATACCATGTTGAGTAGTATACGATGTTATGGCATGATCCATCACCCTTCAATTGGGTATACAGACATTGTATGAGTATGAGACAGTCCACATACCCCCATTATCAAACCCAAAAAGTCATATTGATTCATTCATAATTTCACCTGCTGAGATTCTAGGTTCATACACCATATTTTTTATGCTCATGCAGATTATTATGCCGCCCACGTATGATTTGTCTTAGCCAAAGATGGTCAATAAGGGATAAACTCCGAGCTTATGTTCAAATATCAACAGAGGACATCTCAATAAGGCCTAGCTAATTGGATAATAGGTCCTTAGTCAATCCTCAATAGCCTCTCCTCTGAACTCATGTTTGACCTTCCCACCAAGTGCATCATAAGAGGTATGTACACTGGAGTCTGTCTACATCCAAGCTTCATATTGGTCAACCACATACTTTATTGATTACCCTTGCCTGCAGACTTACATAGTGAGATTATGGATGTAGTTTCTTAATAGATGAGGCCCTCCAGAGGGCAAATACACCCAGGGGATTATGAGAATCTTAAGCATGCGGTCCCCCACTTTTACCCTAAAAAGCCTTAAAGGCCTCCCCAACCTTACTACACAAATTTACCCGGTCACAGAGTGAAACCTAACAAGATTTACCATAATAAACAAGCTAGAGCTAAAAACATAAAATCAACCCCATAATTAAATCAAAAAAAATAGCGACAATCAAACATTTAACCTTCCTTCACCGGACCTATAACATAAAATCAACCCCGTAGTTAAATGAAAAATAATGGCGATGATCAAGCTTTTAACCTACCTTCACCGGTACGTCTTCTAGAAGGGTCCTTGTTATAATAGGGCCCTCTAATTTTTGAGCTATAAGAAGGCTCTTCCGTATCAGATTCGTCTGCATCTTCGGGCATTGCAGGTCCGTACAGACTCAGCTGTTCTCCATGAACACAGAGATTTTGTATTCTCGTTTGGAGATTGTGAATGTTCACGATGTCTCTGATGATGATCTCCAAACTTTGGGTTGCAGGGCACTCGTACAGGAATTGGCGTTGATCGCTCTGCGAAATATGAATTATCACCATTTGAGGCTCTGAATAACTGCTAGGGAGAATATGTTCTTCTCGTTCAACAAATTCAAGCGTGGTAATGGAATTTGAAAAAACTGGTGCCGGTTAGGTTGAATTCCGGAAAGGAGATATGAATTTCTTAGAGAACGGTTATTTAAAAACGATGGTGATTTGCTCGTCCCTCTAATTAAATTCGAAAAAGCCTCCTACTGTTCACGATTTTAAGAATCTTTCGTTAAGAGGTTTAAAGACATCGAACGGCTTGTGGTTTAAGGTGTATATGATGGTGTGAAAGGTGTTGTCTAGTTATCTACCACGGAGTCACTCTTAAGAGAAATGAAATGAAAAAAAATTGAAATCTGCAAGACTAAAAATAGCCTATGAGATAGTAAAATCAGTCTCTTTTAATTTCATCAATTCTAATTTTTTTTTATTAATCTTGATGATGAAGTCCCCTATTTTAGCTATTAACTTCTCATCGAACATAACATATAATGACAATGTCAAGAAATTGATTGCATATCTTGAACGAATGTCATTATAAGCATTGCATTCTATAGTAAAGTGTTTTTCTAATTCCACTGTCCCATCCAAAGACACAGAGTCTCTCTTCCCATTTTTCTTTAGACCTTTTTCATCTACTTGTTTCGCATTTAAGCCGATGGGAGTTAATCCTTAGTTGAGGTATGAGGATCTTAGCTCTCCACAAGATGAGGGCTCCAATGTAGGCCTTTTGTTGATGATCACAAGTGTAGTTAAATTCTTTGAGGTAATACCTCTTTTTTCTTCCTCTTTTATCCCACGTAGCTTTGTTGACCTTATGTATTACAAATGCTTTTATTTCTTTATTGTCTTTAAGCCATCCATTCCATTCAATATTCCATCTTTTCATCCACTTGACGTTTTGATTCACCCATGAATTTTTTCTCCTACATAGTGGCTCTTTGAAGACTATGTTGGGCCATCTGTTTGTTGTCATTTGTTCAATTTTGTTGAGGTATCTTAGAAGTCGAATCAGCAATGGCTTTGATTGGAACTGTACTTGTTTCAGCTAAAAGAATCTTCAAAGGGATAGAAACTTTCAACTTGAACTTGTTTGTGATCGTATGTTTTTGAATTCTCTCAATTTGTTTCCATTTTGATAATGGTATGCTGCTAGCCCATATTTCACACCCATAAAGTACAATAGGAGTAACTAATAATTCAAAAAGGGTCTGAGTAGTTTTCCAATCCCATAACTCTGCTTTTTTGCATTTGTTTTGTAAAGCATAAAGGGTTTTCCACCCTCCTGTCATTCTTTTTTTTTACAAGTCTCCCAGGTAAGTTTGTTGCTAAAGTCAATCTCGTCAGTTACTTCTTCTAAAATACTACCCTCAAAGAAAAATTGTTATTGATTTCTTTTCCTTTTATTACTAAAGATCATAATCTTGGCGGTGTTGATATTAATTTGCATACCCACTTTTTTGCCAAAAAAAACAAGTGTGAGAAAAAAAAATTGCATTCCTTGAGCAAACATAGCAATCAATATAAGGTCATCATCATATAGAAGAAGCCTTATAACATACTCACCCAACCGAATACCATCACCCCCTCCATATTTAACAATTCTTCAAGTTGGTCTATATATAAACCAAAGAGTGTGGGTGATAAAGGACAACCATGCTTAACACCAATGTCACTCCTAAAGCTCTCTGAAATTCATGTTTGAGTTATATTTTAACACGCACCTTTTCATCAAGTATATAAACAATTGTTCTAAGTTGCACTAGTATACCAAGCTCTTGCATTTTGCACCATAACTTATCCCTAGGGACCATGTCAAAAGCTTTCCTGAAGTCAACAAAACAACAAAAGACTTCTTTCTTTTCCCCCCACGCTTTTTCAATGATATGTCTTAAATTAATACCATGATCAAAAGTGGAGTGCTTAGGTCTGAAACCAGCTTGACCTTTTGCTCTCTTCTTAATTTCTTCTGCCCAATTTTTGATTTTGTGTTCAACCATGCTACCAACTAACTTTGCAAATAAGGGATTGATCATGATGGTCATGTAATTGGTTGGGTTGTCAACATCTTCGCTCTTAAAAATAGGTACATCCATACTAGTAGTCCAATCATTTGGGAAACCACATTGAATGTGTTTTTGAATATATTCAAAATGTGAGGAGCAAGAATATTTGATCCCCATTTTAGGTACTCTGCCTGTAACTCATTTAAGTTCTTGGCCTTACCTGCACCTAGCTTTTTGATACATGTTTTAACCTCCTATAATGTGAATAAATTTGTTGTTATGTGTGCTAGAGGTGGAGCCTTAACCTCTTGTTCCTATTCATATAGTTATTTTACATATTCTAGCCATTGATTCGTAGTAATGTTATTTATTGTTTGCTTCTTTCTTTGTTGAAGTTCTCTCCAAAATAACTTTGGCATATTTTTCCCCAAATATATGAGTTCTTCTCTCATATTTCTCATGAACTTGTCTTTCTTTCTCTTAATAATTTGCTTGTATACCTTTATGTATGTTTTCTCTTTCTCTGAAACCTTAAGAGCTTTCCTTACAGCTTTGCATTCCTCGTCAAACCACTTATTTATTGGAAAACCATTTGATTTTTTCCTCTTGTTTTTGGACCTCTTGCAACTCCCAAGTGCTTCTTGAAAAAATTTTGTCAGCTCGTGACTTTTGAAGTCCTGCAAATCTATTCTTTTTGTCTACATTAGACATTCTAAAGTTTCTTTGAAGACAACACAATTTTCTTGTGTTATGAGAATTTTGCCCTTTGTTAGAGATTGTTTACTAGTATGCCTTTTTTTGTATATTGATTTTGAGATCCCCAAGATATCACTATGCAAATTGAGTTGTGGTATGATTTCAAATCATTCATGGGCTCCTCGAACAAAACATTTGTTATATTTTCAATCAAGATTTGTGAACAAATGACATAGTCAACAACACTTGCACCATTGTAGGTTTTGATGTAAATTTTCCAAACGTTTTCCATTTATTCAAACCATTGTAGATAATTAGATCAAACATGTCGTAAACAGCAATTTGCTCTTCGCCAAAATGATTGGTGTCCTTTTAATCCTCTAAACATCTGTTTCATGAATGATTTTCTTCCTCGGCGAGCCATATGGGATTGTGATCCTCTTTGTTGCATAAAATATTAGATTGTTCGTTCGTTGTCTCATCATTGAAATCACCCAAAAGAAGAACTTCTCCGAGTTGAGAATACACTGAGATATCATTTTTAGGGCTACATATGGATCCTTGCCATTTAATCCTTTTTTTAAGATTTTTGAGCCTTGTGGTGCAAAGTAACAAGCTACAATTCTAATGTGTCTCCTATTTTATGATATTTTGAACCATATATATTACTTATTTGTGTCTTCTTTTTCCAATTGGATCTTTCTACCTTCTACTTCTCTTATTAACAACATTATGCCACCATAACCTTTTCCCTTACCCGATGTATTGTTCCAAACTATGAACTTCGCATAGCCATCAAAAGGAGTCTTGCAACCATCATGTCCATGAATTTCTGTGAGGCATATCACTTCTCTTCCTTTTGCAACCTGGCCTAATCATGGTCCCCTCCTCCAAGGATATCCTCTACAATTCCAACATACCAATTTTAAACATTCTTGGTGAGGGGAAAGCCATGTTTGTTATTTATTTTGTTGTTTAAGACTTATAGTGAAGCCTTTCTACCTCGCAACCCACACTTGTCTTGCCACATTCCTTGTAGTTATATGTTCTTGTGGTCTTCCTTTGTTGTTACCTTGCTTTGTTGATGTGTTTAAAGGCATGAAATTGGTAATGATATCTTTTCCATTATATATCCATGATCTTTTACCTTCATCTCTTGTTGCTCTTACTTTGATCAATTCTTTTCTTTTCTCTTCTTTTATTTTACCAAGTAATAAGGGATGAGGTCAAGATCATACCCCAAGAAAATTTAGCAGAATGGAAACCCCTCAATCCTTGGCAGCTAAGCCTAAGATGCACCCTCTCCTTATGTTATGTCATTGAGTTGACTAAAATTATGTGATTTTTTCTCCCTATTCCTCAACACATGCCTACAACCAGATCCAAAAAAGAACTTAGCAACATATTTTTTTTTATCTTGTGTGCTCTATCATTTGCTTCATGAGTGTTTTAAATTCATGCATTGTAATGGTAATCATTATACCATAGCGACCTCTCCATAGTCAATTCCTCACTATGGCTACATGAACAACATGATCTTTATCTTGCCAAAACTGCAACAACGGGTAATAAAGTAAATGAAATGCTAATGTGTGGAGAAATCATCGATGTGATCTTTGGAAGAGGAATGGATAAGGTGTAAGGGAATCAATTCCATTTTATGGTTTAGAAGCTAGTGTGCACGTCATTGTGCCATTATAGTGAGGATAAATGAACTTGAAGCATAAGTGTCATAATCTTCACAAGTCAATGGTCGTCCAAGCACTATTGATCCAAAAATTCATAAACGACTAGTGTGATTTCTATAATTAACAAAAAACACAAAAAGGTATTTCAAAATGCAAAAGAAACTTCATTGTCATAAATTATATTAAATATATTGTATTATCAACCAACCTCTTTCCATAATAAAAAAAATACGCCTGTTGACATAATTATAATGAAATTTCTCCATATCTTACACCCTACCCTAAAATTGAAATAGAGATTTCTTTCCACAATTTCTTTTAACCTTTTTTTTCAAAAAATTCAAGTGTGGTAATGGAATTTGAAAAAACTGGTGCCATTTTGTTGAATTTTAAAAAGCAGATATATGAATTTCTTATACATAATGGTTATTTAAAAACAATAGTGATTTGCTCGCCCCTCTAATTAAGCTTGAAAAAACCCTCGTATGGCTCAAGATTTTAAGAAGCTTTTGGCAAGAGACTAGAAGAAATTGAATGGTTTGTGGTCCAACAATGTGTATGATGGTGTAAAAGGTGTTGTTTAGCCATCCACCAAGGTTCCACTCTTAGGAGATACCAAGTAATAAGGGATGAGGTCGAGATCGTACCACAAGTGACTTTGGCGAAATGGAAACCCCTCAGTCCTTAACAGCTGAGCCTAAGAATTATGTGCAACTAATCCTTACAATTTCATATTCAAATAAAAAAAAGTTTAAAAGAAATTGTGGAAAGAAATCTATATTTCATCTTTTAGGGTAGGGTGTAAAGTATGGAGAAATTTCATTATAATTATGTCAATAGGTGTATTTTTTATTATGGGAAGAGATTGATTGATAATACAATATATTTTATAATTTATGATAGTGAAGTTTCTTTTGTATTTTGAAATACCTTTTTGTGTTTTTCATTAATTATAAAAATCACACTAGTCGTTTATGAAGTTTTGGATCAATAATGTTTGGATGGCCATTGACTTGTGAAGATTATGGCACGTATGCTTCAAGTTAGTTTATACTCACTATAGTGGCACAATGGCGTGCACGCTAGCTTCTCAACCATATAATGGCATTGATTCCCTTACACCTAATGCATGAACATCATCTCCTTCTTTGTAAATATGACATGATGTCATCAAATTTTGGCTTGAAGTTGATTTGTAGGTCTAATAAGTGCTTGTGAGTCACTTTGGGTGCTAGTTTGGACTTTTGGCTTTCAAAACTTGAAAATTTGTATTTCCCTCCAAAATGTAAGATTCAAAATTCAAGCATCATTTTTGGATTAGGACTAGTTAGTCTTCTCTTGAGGTCACCAAGGAAATGTCAAGTTGGTATGAGGGTTTAAAGGAGAATTTATGGCTTATGACATGAAATTTCTTTAGCTCTGGTATAGGATTAGACTTAAAGTGTTGAAATAAAGGAAAATTTGTATGTTTAAAAATATTTAAATGGCCCTATTCAGTGGGAAACTAACTTTTGGAGGTATAAATACCTATTTGTAACTAATTGGTATTCATCATTCAAATGGTAAAGGATAGAGGAAGAGTATTTCGAGAAGAAGAAATCAATTTTTCTTGTGTATACACATTTGATAATTGAACTAGCTCTTTTTTTACAGTTTTGTGAGGATTATTATACATTTTCTTAATGAATTATGGATGCATGCATTCAATGTCTATGAATTTATGATTGGCAAGATGCTCAGTACTGTGTGATTACATTATTTCGGTAAAAATTTTAAATCTTTTGAATAGATATAACCCTGAGTTCTTCATTCATTCATGTCTCAGTCTGTGTGATGATAAGATCAACATTACTTTGAAGTTTTGAAGGTTTTGGAGGACTGGAAAGTGAGGGGAAAAGTCTTTTGTAATAATTTACACTCTTATAAACAAGAATTCTACTTTGGGAGTGGTGTTCATCAACACATGGTGTTTATATGTGTTGTTTGTAGAGCTTGAATATGGGTGTATGTTAGGATCCTGATTGTATCTTCATGTATTGAGTTGGTTATAGCCATTAGAATCCTGGAAAGACTAACAATCTCTTACTTTTGTAAGCAAACTGTGTGAGAGCCTTTAGTTTCCATAAATGCAAAAGGGAAGTGGAATTGGAGATATTTCAAAGATTCATGTGTTTATCTACAGGAATCCAAGTGGTAGGTTATCTTTTCTCAAGGCTTGAAAGGTGAGTGGCATGTGAGATTCTTTGCATGTTAGAAAACTCTCTCTAAACTATGGTTGTACACATGCTTGATTGTAATTCATATAATAATGCAATTTTGTTGAGCCTTCAAAGGCAAGGCTGATAGGGAAGAGTTGCATAGAATTTTAGAGAAATAGGTGTCAACTCAGGTTGGTGGTTACATGGTTCTGATGTAAACCTATAAACCATTCTAAATTGTGATTCTGACCTATCTTGTAAACTGGGACAATGGAAAGATGGAGTAATGGGATCCTTAACTCAAGCTTCAAGCTTCACTATTGAAATATAATTGTGCATGGGATCAAAATAGACTTGTAGAAAAAAATTGAGGATTTGGGATAACGTTTGGAGGAAGTTATGCTAAGATTTCATTCCTCAGGCTAGCACAGTCATGCCCAGTTAGGGTTTCATGGAGACAAGCCCTAGAACCTCTAATACTTGGAATTTTGTCATGGAAGTTGGAAGATACCATCCTCAACATCCCTAGAAGGAGACTATGATTTCATGACTTTATTGGCCAACTTTGGAGATTATTTTGACAGTTTGGTGTAGGAGCATTAAAGCACAGTCAGAGGACTAGTTTGGAGAGCATTTTATAAAGAAAGTGTTATTTAGACTTAGAGTTAACCCTTACCACTCTAGAGGAAATACAAATGGGTTAATGGGTACTTAGAATTGTATTGTTTGTACCTTGAATATCTCTGACATGGAAGATAATCTTACTAGTACATTATGACAGTCCTAGTTTGGGCTTGTTAAGCTTAGAAGGAAAAAGTAGAAAAAGATTATCATATACAAGAGTGGGAGTTTAGGTTTTTGTAAGAACATTGGGGATCATCAAAGCGAGCCAATAAAACTTACAGAACCTTTAGAGCAGACCTAGAAATCCATATGCCTGATTGTTGCAAGAATACCCTATCTTAAGGGCATAGAGAGATCAGTTGTGACAATCAAAGGGAGTTGATATTTTTATGACTTTTGATTCTTTTACCATCAATTTTATGGATAATCTAGTAATGTTTGAAGTGCATTTGACAGGGTAAACAAATAAAAGAGGATGTTGACAACTTAAAAGCTAAAGAATCCTATCTTGGGTGAAGGGCTATTATAGGAGGATGTAAATGAAGTTTAAGGTAATTTTAATGGAAGTTTTTTTGAATTCTAAACACTATATATGTTAAAATGACTCAAAATGCAGGATATGAGGCAAAGAACACAAAGCATGGTGAATGATGAATCAATTTAGGTGAACTAAGCCAAAATTTACACGTGAAGCCAAATTGGGCATTTGTTAAACAACTTCATAATGTAGAGGTGTGTAGTTCTTGAATCTTTTGAATTAGTTAAATGAATGACAAAATGTGTATCCTCACTACATCAACACCTCACCTATTCCTCTTCCAAGAACCACGACGATGATTTCTTCACACATTAGCATTTCATTCACTTTATTTCCCATTGTTGCAGTTTTGGTAAGATAAAGATCATGTTGTTCATGTAGCCATAGTGAGGAATCAAATATGGAGATGGCGACATTGTATAATGATTACCATCACAATGCATGAATTTAAAACACTTACGAAGCAAATGATAGAGCACACATGGTCAAACAAAATATGTTGCTAAGTTCTTTTTTGGATCGGGTCATTGGCATGTGTTGAGGAATAGGGAGGAGAAATCACATAATTTTAGTCTATTCAATGGCATAACATAAGGAGAGGGATCATGGTAGATGAATTGATGATGTTCTATGGCAGAAAGGTATGGTGTGTCAGAGCTCCTAGTTTGGGATTGTTTAGGTTGTCCGCCAATATACACTAATGTTTTTAAGGATGCTCATAAACCATATTCAAAAGATTTATTGATGGCATGTAATGAGATAAATGAATTGATCAAATTTAATAGTTGTTTGTGGTATTTAATATCTTTAGAACGAGGTATAAACATGTCCACTAATGCATGATAACAATGGGATTGTGTTCAAATGTGAACAAATATATATATATATATATATATATATATATATATATATATATATATATATATATATATATATATATATATATATGTATGCTCTAATCTGGTAGCACGCATGCAAGTGAGTTGTTTGATAAAATATTTCATAGATATGTTTTATGGGATGTTATGATTGTAGGATACACACAAAATGGTGGTTACTTACAACTAGGCAATGTTTACCACAATAAAACATATGTTGTAATCTCTTGGACATGGTGTGTGCCAAAATAGAATATTAACAATGATTATTGTCTTCTCATTAGATGGAATTTGACTACTATTCACTTTTATTACAATCAAATATTTCTTTAGCAAAAAAAATTGTGAATAAGACTCCTTAGAAGTTCAGAGACTATGAATGAGGAGATCCCCCTATTGGCGATTGTGTTAAAAGATATCATGTGTCAAAATTTTCTAAATCTGACCCTGAGTAGGATTTTCCTCATCTTGATTCTTTGGTTGCTTTGAATCCCCCGCCCGATTAGTAGACAGTTGTCACAAGATCTAAAGAGAAGAAGGAGCGCTTTGAGCCTCCTTGTTACTCGGTCAGCTACGGTGTTGACTTCCACATTTACTTTTAGTTTTGCATCTATTGTTAGGCCCACATTTCTGTAGTTCTTCCTTCGTGGCACTTCTTTATGTCTTTTGTGCCCTTTGGGCATTCTGTGTTGCCTTTGTGGCGTCTTCAAGATCGTGAGTTTTCCGGTCACCCCTTTCTATGTAACTCATATTATCATTAATATAATGTGCAGTTCCAATAGTAAATTATGAATAAGATATCAAACACCATAAATTTTAAGAAAGCTTTATAAAGTAGGCCCACCTGCATAGCTTCACGATGTTCACATATATACTTTAGATGGATGTTTTATCTTGAAATTCTTTACATTAAAACTACAAATTCCATTGTGGCCTCGATTAAATTTTTAACACATGAATTTTATGTAAAACTGATATATTCCACTTATTTTCAACATATTTCTAATGCATTACTCATATATTTTAGCATTGGTATTATTCTTATTGCTTTATTGATACTCCTATAAAATGAATGTCATGAAATATCTTCCATTCTATTAATGGCTTTAAATTTTAACAATATAATGAAACTTACTTTTCAATTTTGTAGTTGATAGATTTTACATCCTAATCTGGATAGATTTTGAGAAATTGAAAATGAAATTTGAAGAGTCTACCAACATCGGAGATGGGCCTTTTAAATTGAACTTCTAAATTGGAAACTTCATTGGCACAGGAAAACACTTACTTAGACAATGGTTAATATGAAGATGGTGTTGTTCTTATAGAAAAGGTCTTAACAAAAATTTATTAGTTTGATGTTTATGAGGTAATATCAATAGTTATAGTTTTCTTTGTTGCAATTAATACATCTTGTTCTTGTATAAAGTCACAACAGACAAAGACCTCTAATTGGTACTACATTTTTAATGTTTGTGAAAACACTAATTTTGATGTGTGACACACTTGAAAAATTAATTCAAATTAATAAAAGAAAATATTACTGCAATGTGAATTAAGTTAAAAACGTGATATTTGAATGTTTTATCTCTAAAGATACCAAATCATTAATTAGGGCATGGAAATGGAAAGAATTTGTTAGTACAAGTTGAGAAATGATGAAACACGATTCTCAAATGTTGAACAAAATTAGCATAGACCATCGGGAAGGCAATTAGAACAATTTAAGAGATGGTAGTGTGATTTGGATAGGCTAAAAAAGGCAAACATGTTTGGGAATGAGCTTGTCTGAGGCAAACTATCTTGGGTCTAAATCTACTTGGAGGCTATGAACCAATCTGGGAGTGATCAAGTGTGGAGTTGAAGTCTTCTATGCATGTTCTCCTAGATGTATACTTTTGATTTCTAGCATTGGAATGTTGCGATGTAGTTGAATTTTCTCTTTTTTCAAACCATATCCTTGAAGATGAGAAACATTTAAAAAGGGTTAGTTTTTTAGGTTGGACCAACATAATTATCCCACAAACCTATGATGAGGTTCAACAAACAATATAAAAACAAATACACTTAACACAAAACCCTTTATTTTATCTTAAAACTTAATGACATGACTCTTGGCCTTTGTGTACATATTTCTACTCTTCGTTGATCTAGGACTACTCTTTGAATATTTAGCTATTTTGCATAATGTCTCTGTGTAGATGATGTTTAGATATATCAAAAATGATTCTTATAATGCTTGAATGGCCTAGGGATCCTTTGTAAAAAATAGTTGATGTTTTGTTTTTTTG
Source organism: Taxus chinensis (assembly GCA_019776745.2). NCBI lineage: Eukaryota > Viridiplantae > Streptophyta > Pinopsida > Cupressales > Taxaceae > Taxus > Taxus chinensis. The sequence continues at coordinate 713,492,097 of CM034147.1, read as the reverse complement.
TGTATTTGATTGATCCTTTAAAACCCTAGATAGTCAAAAAGTCCTGCAAAACAAACATTAGGTGGGTTGTGGGCACCCCTATGCACTGCTGACATCGCCACTACTCTGAAGAGGGCTCAAACCTCACATTTTTCTCACCTAGCATGTGATCTCTAGAATGTACTCAACCAAATAGATAACCATGACCTTGCAACAATAAGATGGTACGTGTACCCTTTCCCTAGCTTGGCTTGGAATGATGATATGATCCGTCTATTTGTAAATTTGGGTGGATGATTACCCTATAATGAGTATGCAAAGTATATGAAGCTCGAGGAAGTTTTGGAATGACTTTGTTTATGATTTCTCTTAGTGTAAGCTCATTAGGATCGTTGGGTGTGAAGTGTGCATGATTTCCTCTTTAATAAGAGATGAATAACTAACTTATACATGTGTTTTAGGTCTGGAAATTTCAGATAAGGCCAACTAGAAGTGTCCCAAATGAATTTTAATTTAGAAAGGTGTTGTTAGAGGGAAAGGGACCAAACCATATGGGAAGTGCCATAACATAGGGACGTTATGACCCTTTTTGGGTGCCTTGGTCAAGGATGCATGTGTGATTGCTTTGAAAACTAGGATTGTATCATGTGAGGGTTTAGCCTGATTTTGTGGACTAATCTCACAAAGGCATACTAGTCAATTGGGTAGCGAAGCAATTCCTATTTTGTTCACTTGTTCTCTCAAGATGTGAACTACTTTAGGGTTCCTGGAGTAATCCTCACAATGATTTTTATGGCTTATGCCAAGATACTTCCTCCATTTTAAAGTGGACGAGCCATAGCTCTTAACCAAAACCTACAAATACAATGTGTTGAAGAAAGGTGGTGTGTTTTTTATCTTTTGGATTAAGAAATTTGGTTTAGACCACCATCAGAAACCTGCAACACACGTGTAGTTAGAGTTTTGTTTAGATTCTCCTTTCTTTAGCAATCGTTAGGTCTTACACACAAATAGTTAGTAGTTATCTAAAAGATATACAATATCATGAAAAGAGGACTAAATGTTATTTTTGGTTCTCAAGATCATCCAAGGACGCAAGAGAAGAGCATACACAACAAGCAACCCAACTAGATAATAATGAAAAACTTGTAAATAAAATAACTACCACAATGCTTTGTATAACTTTCAATCCCAATTAATCCAAGTGATTTTTTACCGAATAAAAACTAAAGTTGCTTTTGATTCTCAAGATCACACAGTGGTGCAAGAGAAGAGCATACATAAGCTTTAGCTTAATTGTTTATCAAATGAAAATCTTTTAAATCAAAGGATCATACAAATGCCATATGAAAAGTTCATTCCATTGAGTACAAAAATGAATAATGAAATTTCCTATTTACTCTAATGTTAGAAAAAGAAGCTCTAAAGTTGCTTTTGATTCTCAAGATCACATAATGGTGCAAGAGAAGAGCATACACAAGATTTTTCCTAAACTCATACAAAGCATGGAAAAATAAAAAACACATTTAAAGCACAACTATATGTTAGACAACTTGATCTAAATAAAAAACCTGCAACAACAAAAGTTAAAAACCCTGTAAAATGACAAAAACACAAAAAAATAGCAACTAAAACCTTGAAATTAGTGCCAAATTTAAATAGATCGCGATAGTGCATCCCTTTGAACAACAACGTGGCCCACATAATAGCAACACATCCCTAGTAAAACTAACATGACCTTTAACACAATAGTGTTCCTCTGATTAAAAAACATAGATTGTCAGCAGATAGTACAACACCAACGCGACCAGAGAGACACATGTGCACCCCTTATGGAAAATAAGCAGGTCTAAGACAAAAAGCTAGAAGATATGGACAGAGAAATAATAACGCGGCTCTGGTAATACCATCGCGACACTTGTGACACCAGCACATGAGTTATAACAGTAGCGCGGAGCAGAATAACACCAACGCAGTTCTTCCTGTAAATGATCAAAACACAGATTTTGACAAGGAAATATTCAAAAAGCTCAAAACTTTAGCAATCTGATCCAAATTGGAAAGCACCTCACCTCCTTTGATCCTACAAAGAACATAAAAACAAAGCAACTACAACTAATCTAGTTGAGAAACCTCATATTTATAAAAAATAATGCAAAATAGGGTTATTAAACAAAAAAGTTGAAACTAATCTAAAAAAATTGAAATCTAATACAAAGGACAATGGAGTATGTCCCACCGGGCATGCCAAATATGCACTACCTAAACTCTTGCAAAGCTAAATAACTAGACTAACACCAAATACCCTAATAGCTAAGCTAAAAATCTACAATAGTAACATCGTGATTATAGCTTATTAGAATTCTTAATGAAACTAACATAAAATCAATCATCCAAGTACAAACATGCCTACTAAGTGTTGATTGCTAATTAAAATGGACCTATGAAGACAACAAGCAAATCAAATTGGGTTTTGCTACTTTAAAATGGTGAAAGGATCTCTCTAACATTGTCTACAAGGCTATATTAGATATTCCTCTACTAACTAAGCATGAAGATTGGATGCAAAGATAAGCAAGTTATTCCATCTATGAAAGTAAGGCTCTTGGTCATATGTCTTATATGATCAATACTATTCAAAGTATGGTGTAAAGTGTAAACATGTATGAGGGTTCCTTTATATAGCTTTTTATTGTTAGAGAAGCTTGCATCTTGGTGCATATGGGACTAAAGGATAAAGTAGATTAAGACTTGTTAACCTTTATTAGTGGAATTAATAAGTAATTAGCATGTGGGGTGCCCTAATTAACCAATTATGATCAATTAAGAGGCTAGGATAAGCTTTTGAAGCCTTTAGAGAAAATTTGGAGGGAAATGGGGTGATTTTGAATGGTTGGAAGAGGGGTTTTAACCAATAAAAGGGTTTATTGATTAAATACAAGGGTCAATAGGCTTAGTTAGCTAATAATAGCTAATTGTTTGCTCGAAAGAGGATTATAACTAACGATGTGTCGTCAATTGGCATCTGGAATGTGATAGAGGTTAATTAATCAACAAACAATTGTTAAGTAGCCAAAATAGAGGGAAACGTTAATTAATTAGTGAAAACTCACTAATTATAACACAAATGATAATAATTAGGGTAATTAGTGCACTTTCAACAATAAAACTACATAAGTGGATTTTAGGTGTCTATAGTGAGAGCAAGGGTAAGTGAATTTATATGGTGGAAGATGAAGGAAGGGGTGCGTATGGAGAAAATAGAGGAGTGGAGAAGTGAAAGGTGGAAAATGGAAGCCTCCTTCCATTTGGGCGCACTTTTTGGGTGAAAATGCACCTCAAAAATGTGCCTTAGGTGAGTGAAGGGGAGAAAATTTTGCCATGGGGATGGGGATGAGGAAACATGACATGCATACAGGGAAGTGAAGGATTTTCTTTATGTTTTAAGTTTACATGACATGCATGTAATCAAAAATTCTAGCTAATGAGATCATGACACACTTATGGGGTAAAACCAAACCTCATGAGTTATCCCAAGGTGCAAAAGAGGTTTGAAAGTGTGCTTTGGATGGGAAATGGTTCCCACCACAACTTAAGCTTATAACTTAAGCCCTTCACATCATGGTTCATTTTAAGACCACTCTAAAAATTGTATAGATTCCTTGGCGAATATGTAAAAATGAATTTTGAAATGATGGTGAATTTGAAGAAAACGGGTTTCAAATGGTGTCGGCCAGTAGCATTATTTGACTAACAGTATATACTATCAGTTGTTAGTATATAATGTCAGCCAAAAACATATGTAATTTTTTGAAAAATCTTTTTTTGACAATAGCAGTTAAAATGATCGGCTCAATGAGAAATCTATCCTCACAAAATATGGCACAAAGAAAAAATTCAAATAAATCATTTTTCCTGAAAAACAAAATGCAAATTTAGCTAATTTTGTATGGTTTTTTTTTTTTAAAATTTTTTGATGTTAGCAGTTAAAATGATAATCTTAATGAGAAATCTGTCCTCCCAAAATATGGCGTAAGCAAAAAAAAACTCCCATACTGTTTTTCTAACGGCATTACCGCACAATAGCATTTTCAATGCTACCATGCAGTAATGTCACTGGCAAGTATCATGGAAAATGCTATTAGTTGGTAGAATTTTTCATGTTACTGTCCGATGACATTATCGCATGGTAACATGGTAACTACTATCGGCCGGTAACATGGAAAATGCTTCCAGCAAGTTGAAGACTACTAAAATTTCAAGCAAAGCTAAACTAACAAGACTAACACCACGTAGTCTAATTAACAAATGCTTATTGAATCCAACAGTAGTTACATCAATGATAAACATTTAATGGAATGTTAACTAACATGAATGTAATTCAAAACCTACCTAAAACATGCCTACTAGTATGTTCAATTAACTAACATAGACCTAAATAAATCTAGGAGTAGTCAAATTGGGAGTTGTTGCTACTCCAAATAAGATGAAATTATGAGTTTTTGATACCGATTTACTATCCCCATAGAATACTTTAGGCAAGGATTGAGCTTGGCTATAAATCATATTTCTTATATGAGATGCAAATCAAAGCATGGTGTAAAATTGGAAGGAAGTACTTAGTTTATTTTATAGTTTTCCATTTGAGGAAAACTTGCATCTTGGTGCATGTGGGACTAAAGGTACAAATTAGATTAATAATTGATAATCATGATTAATCTTTGTTAATCATAATTAGTGAATTAACAAGTGATTAAGATGTGAGGGGCCTTAATCAATCGCTTAGGGTCAATTAGAAGGCTAGGATAAAATTTTGAAGCTTATTGAGACGTTGTGGAGGAAAATGGGGTGATTTTGAGTGGTTAGAAAAGGGGTTTAAGCCAACAATAGGGTATATTGACCAAAACAAGGGTAAAATAGGCTTAATTAACTAATAAATGTTAATTGTTTCCCGGAAGAGAATTTTGACTTACTATTCGTCATAAAGTGGCATCTTGAATGCGAAAGAGGATAGAAAATCAACAATGTGTTGTTAATTGGCCAAAATGGCAAGAAACACTAGTTAATTAGTAGAAATCACTAATTATAGCAGAAATGGTAAGAATGAGAGTGATTTGTGTGTGTTTGGCAATAAGATTGCAAAAGTGGAATTTAGGTGTCTACATTTGCTCCTGTTTGAGGTGAATTAAGTGACTTCATTTCAAATATAGTAGACAGGCATAAACAAGTAATTTTTTGAAGAAAAATCAGTAGAATGAAGGACGAGTGTCGATGGGGTGATAGAAGAAGTCAATCGACGATCAAAAATGTAATTGAAACGAATAGAAAAAAAGGATAGGGATAAACATGGTTGTTTATTGCCCCAGGTGGTTTAGAAGAAAAATTAGTAGTGATAATAAATGATAATGGAGAATATAGGACAAGCCCAATCTTTTCATCCAATATTTCAATAAGCAAGTTTGTTGTATCATTGTGTCCCTAGATCTACATCATCGACCTTTATTGAAATTAACAAAAGTGTAAGATAACATGAAAAGTTAAATGACGAACATTTGTTCATTCCTAAAAATATGTAACTTCATGCAACATACATAATGCAATGCAATAGGAGAAAGTAAAATTATGCTTAACTCCATGTAATATACATAATGCAATGCAATATGAGAAAGTAAACCAGCTAACCTAATAGAGAAACTAGTACAATCACACGTACTCAAACAAAAAACGTTCAAGACAGTTGCACTAGTTTTTTTGTTACCAAGCTTCGTTTCCTGAATGTTCATGGTGTAACGAAAAGGGTTAAAAATGGTGCCCCAAGCAAGGATACATGGGAGGGGGAAAATGGAGGATGCGCGTAGTCCCATGGAAAGCATTTGTGCACTATGACACAGTCTCTGGCAACTCACTATTGCATGGGATTACCAACATAGCAAACATGTGAGCTTTGTTAATGGAGGTAAACGACAATGATCCACGAGTTGTTTGAGACACAAACAAGTAAATACCTAAGAAATATATAATTTTAGGACAAATTTTGATGTTCGAGAAGAATGCATTTGATATAGGCTTCAACTGTGTGCATCTTGTTTACCAATTTTTGATTTTTTTTGAATTTTTACAATTTTTTGAATGTTTTAGCTATTTTACCAATTTTTTTGGATTTTTTTTTGAAATTTTTTATATTGTTTTAACTTTTGAAACATGTTTGAATGTTTTTATTTTTCTGACTAACATATTTGAATGTTTTGGGAGTTTTGAAACATATTTGAATGTTTGTGATGATTTTCTAGAAGTTTTCTAAAACTATCTACATGAAATAAAGAAATGTGGATGCCCCCAGCGACAGATGGGATGCATAAGGGCAGAGTACCATGTGTGTGTGTAAAAAAGTGAAGATGGGAAAGTTTCACCCATCGATAGAGGGGAATATACAAAGGTAGACTCTTCACGCATAGAAGATAGGATCAGGGTCAAGATAGATAGGTTCAATCATGATGACGAACACAAGTCAAATGAATGATGCTAAATCTGTAGATTTACATAAATAAATTAAGTAATAATTAATTGAAATAAACACATGAAATGAAAACTACAGAAGATAGAAACCAAATGTAAATAGAATGGAGCAATTTCTATTGAATATGAGAGGGCATTTTATACAATTGCTTGCTCCTAAAATCATGGAGTCAAGTCGTATCATTTTGTCCCCATATCTCTCCTTTATTCCCTAGTCTTACTCCCAATCCCAAGATATTCTCACACATTTTTATCTCTATGAGTTGTGCATGACGACTAATTGTGCACACTCACATATTATTTAAATATTAAATAATACTAATATTCAAACCATATGTTCACACTATGAACACTAATTTCCAAACATTCATCCCCTTAGTGTGAACATGGGTGAATCCTGTCTAGTACCTACTCATGTTCTATAATACGATGGTTTTCAAAGAGTACCATCAACTCTAACAGGTTTTCTAGTGGAACCATTAACCACTCTGTATATGATTTTCTAAGATATTCACAAACTCTCAAATTGGTTTTCTACTGAACCACCAACTACTCCAAAGCAGCGTACATGTTTCCCCATCCACATTTTACAAAAGAGAACAAAATATAGGAAAATATGTTCCTAACTATGAACATGAATTATCCATCTGTTCTTATTTACTCTCACACATGCTAAAAGCAAACACACAAAAAAGTAGAAAATAAATGATCACCAATACAATGAAGCAATCTCTTTGTTGGTGACTAACAAGAGATGCTTATTTTTCCTCCATCCTCCTTTGCCTCCAGGCTCCACGAGTCACTACTCAGTATAAGTAGTCATCTTCATCCGCCTTCTGTTCAGGTTCATCTTCTACTTTAGTGCTTTATTCATCAACTGCATAGGCCTCGTCCATCTTTAGCTTACCAGATAAAATATCTTTGGCATGAACAGTACAGAAAGAAGACTTGTGTCCCTTTTTCTTGCAATAAAAACATTCTAATTCTTTATTGTTTCTTGAAGAACTAAGATACTTTTTCTTTGTATAAAGGGTAGTTTCTTCCTTAATATCTTCTTTTGTTCTTTTCTCTTCAGCCAATAATGCAGAAATCATACCTTCAAGTGAATGAGAAGGCATTTGACCAAGAGTAAAAACTACATTATTGTATTTTGGAGGTAAGCTATTTAACAAAATAGCTTTTGCATCTTCATCATCTACCTAAGCACTTACTTTTGTTAGTTGTCTTAGAAGAGATCTAAGATCATTAATATGACTTGACATAGTTGCACCCTCATTCATTTTCAACTTGAATAACTGTAACTTAAGTGTAAATTTAGCATTCACAACTTTTGCACCAAATGTATGACTAAGCAAATCCCATATGTCTTTAGACTTTTTTTCTAAGTCTACATAGTGTAACTCAATGTCAGATAAAGTAAGCCCAATAATGGATTTTGATTTATCATCTGTGGTTTGCCACTCTAGTAATTTTGTTACATCAGTTGGTTCAACTTCTTTTCCATTTACAATTCCCCATAGATTTTTGTTCACTAGTTGCATTTGTATTTTCACCTTCCATGTGTGAAAATTTAATCCATTTAATTTATCTAGAGGGATTTCCATGATGGATGTTGAACACAGTAAAAAATGCACCCTTACAATAATAATTAGCTTTATATTTAACCAAATAATAAAGTTTATCAGAGTTTAATTATTGGAAATCATTGACTATTTTTTACAGAATAATTAGAAACATCAGAATTGTTTCCACGATTTCTCTTAAAATACGAAATGGGTTTCTATAATTTTTTGATATAATTTTTTCATAATACAAATAAACAAACCCAAAAAATTTCAAAAAATTCCAAATCTGGGATTTTGATAAAAATATGAATTACCAGTCATCTTTTGGAAGATCAAAATCTAGAAAATTACAACAGAAGCTTTAAACTCTTAGATCTGCATCCTTGAGGCTGAAAGAGTTTGCGAGAATCAAATCAGAAACGATGCACCATGAAGTAGTTGCACTCAAATGGAATCATGATAGCTCCAGTATAATCACAAGGATCGATCAACAATGGAAGAACTTGCTTAACAAAAATAAAGCTTGCACATAGAGGAAAGACAATCGGAGTGTCTTGGCATACTCATAAATCATAAATGAAAGGGTACATATAGGGTGTTGAGTAACCCTAGTGCATGACACACAAGCAAACCCTAAACCTAACCCATGTGAGATGACCCTCCATATGTGAGTGGAGGACACATAGGATCCCACACACCAACACCCCCCCTTCATCGAAGCTGGGGTAGCGGCTATGATGAATTAGAGAGAACAAGAAGACACTCCTAAACAACTAAGAAAGATGTGTCAATGGGGCCCAACAACTAAAGGCCTGATAAGGTGCCCATATACAAACAACATCTTCCTAAAAGAAGAAGAAGAAGGACTATATAGCCTGAAGAAGATGAGCAGCTGCATAAGACCTCACCCTAAGAAGAGACCGTAAGTGAAGAAACTTCACTCAGTGAAGGGCTTGGTGAATATATCTGTAATCTGATCAGTTATCTGAATGTATTGAATGTCGATGATACCATCATGAATAAGCTCTCACATGAAGTGCATATGGATCTCAATGTGCTTCATCCGCTGATGCTGAACTAGATTTCTACAAATTGAGATAGTGCTCGTGTTATCACAATAGATAATGGTAGGCCACCGAAAGTGGATGCCAAACTCTGTCAGAATACCCTGTAGCCAAACAACCTCTGTGGCAGCGTTAACTGCTCCTCCTCCTCTGTAGAAGATATCACAATTGCATTCTGCTTCTTTCTAGACCAACTAACAGGACCCGAACCAAGAGAGAAATTGTAGCCAGAGGTAGATTTCCAATGATCTAAGTCACCGGCCCAATCAGAATCTGTGAACCCAATCAAGTCAATATCCACCCCTCCATAATAGTGAATTCCATCAGTATAGGTGCCACAAACATAATGAAGGATCCACTTAGCTAATTTCCAATGTAGCTCATGTGGCTCCTGCATGAATCTAGACATGATCCCAACAACATAAGATAAATCCGGTTGAGTGTGAGTCAAGTAAATCAAGCTCCCCACCAACTATCGATAAAGGGTACCATCAACCAAGGGAGTAGAGCAATCAGAAACCAACTTAACCCCAGAAAGAAAATGAGTAGGAGAAGACTTGCAATCAGACATTTGAAAATGAGAAAGCAAGTCAAGAGCATACTTAGGTTACGAAATCAAAATTCCCGAGTCAGATTGTGAAATCTGGATCCTAAGAAAGTAATGAAGCAGACCTAAGTCAGTCATGGAAAACCTGTTGGCCAAGGCAATCTTCACAGAATTAATGATAGAGGAAGAGTTTCCTGTGATCAACAAGTCATCAACATAGAGAACAAGGATGAGTATGGAGTCATCTTGCCATAGAATATAAACATTTGGATCAGAGTGACACCTAGTAAACCCTGATGTAAGTAAAAAGGATTCCATCTTGGCATACCAAGCCCAAGGGGCTTGTTTAAGGCCATAAAGAGACTTCTTTAACTTACAAACAAGGGAGGGATCATGGACATAACCCAGAGGTTGTTCCATGTAGATCTCTTCCTCTAGGTCACCATGAAGGAAGGCACTCTTAACATCCATTTGATGGAATTTCCATCTGTTTGCTACGGAAATGGCAAGGTTCAGTCGAATAGAAGTCATCTTCACAACCAGAGCAAAGGTTTCAGTATAATCAACCCCAGCTATCTAGGAGAAACCCTTAGCTACTAATCACACTTTAAACTTTTCGACGTCTCCATCTACTCCATACTTTGTTCAGAACACCCACTTACACCAAATGATTTTTCTTCCTTTCGGAAGAGGGGTGAGATCCCAAGTATCGTTCTTCATGAGAGAGGAATACTCCTCATCCATGGAAGAATCCCACTCAAGAATACCAGAAGCCTCCCAGAAAGACTATGGATCAGAAGTCAGAGGTGAAGAAAGAGTGGGGTCCAACTGAAATCTGAGCGAGTATGTCTCATATCCGAAGTATCTCCAACTAAATCTCCAGCACTTTGCAAAGTTTTCCTAGCCCAAAGAGGACCAGGAGGATCAGGCTCTGAGTTGGAAGATTCCTCACTCAAGTGAGAAGGGACATAGTCCTCATCATCAAAACTATCAGAATCAGAAGACTCAAAGTTGTGATGGTCGGGAGGATCAGGAAGAGGAGAATGCTCAACAACATCATCATCTGATGAGTCAGAATCTGAATCAACAAGCTGAAGAACCTCAATAGGTAGAGAAGTAGAAGTCAAAGAAGACTCATCGAACTTAACACTTCTCTCAATATAAAGCTCATGAGAAGTAGGATTCAATAATCGATATCCCTTCACGCCATCAAGATACCCTACAAAGATACAAGGTTTGGATTGTGGTTCCAATGCCTTACATTTCTTCTTGGGAATCCGAGCCATAGCCTTGGATCCGAAGACTCGAAAGTGCTCAACATCAAGCTTGGATCCAAACCAAGGCTTCAAAGGGTGTCATCCCTCTTACTGCCTTGTGTGGAACACGGTTCTGAATGTAATTAGCACAATTCATTGCTTCAGCCCAATACTATGGAGGAAGAGACTTCGAGTGAATCATACAAGTGGCCATCTCCTTAAGAGTACGGTTCTTTCTTTCTGCTACTCCATTCTGCGAAGGTCTATAAGCAACTGTATGCTGCAAGGAGATCCCTTCAGAAGTACAAAAATCCATGAACCTATTGTTTACATATTCACCTCCATTGTCGGTTCGAAGAACCTTGATAGACCGTTCCACCTATTTCTCAGCAAGAGCCTTAAAGTCCTGAAAATGTTCAAAGACTTCAGACTTAAGCTTAAGAAAATATACCCAAGTATATCATGAATAGTCATCAATGAAGGTGAGCACATAAAGAGCTCTAGTAAACGAAGGAGATGGAAATGGACCAGAAATATCATGTGAACAAGATCCAAGGGATGAGTAGCTCTCCAGGATTTTCCTTTGTCAAAGTTATTTTTAGGATGCTTTCCAAGGGTACAACCCTCACAAAGACCCTTAGAAAACTTGACGTGGGGTAACCCGTTGACCATTTCATTTTGGCTCAATTGTTCAAGGTAGCGATAATTTAGATGTCTGAAACGCTCATGTCATAGCTTACTAACCTCATTTGCATGAGTGAGCAAGGCAGTGGGCATAGAATCAGAAGTAAAGTGGGAAAAGGTATACAACCGTGAACGGTGATCCGCCTTTCCCTTAGCCACTGTAGTGTCATCATTAAGCTCATGAATAATCACCGAGTTAGGACCAAATTCCACTCGCATTCCTTCACCAAGGTGAGTAATTTGGTAAACCGATAGGAGATTGGTAGAGAGATCAGGAACACTCAACACTTGGTTGAATGTTCCCCCATCCATCTCTACCGATCCACTACCAGAAAACTGACACTGTCATGTCATTACCCATCGTGATTTGGGACATACCACAAGGCTCGATGTTGGAGAACTCAACATGCAAAGAATTCATGTGGTGCGAGGCACCAGAATCTATAATCCACATCGATGAAGGAGAAACTTTGGCTACAAGGGCCTTTCCTTTCTTCTTATCAGATTTAGACCCTTTTACAGTAGAAGACTTGGCCTTTGGAGCATTTTGTTTGATAGACTTAGGAACACCTATTTGATTTTTCTCAAGTAAATGAGTAAGGTGATAAATTTGTTTTCTCATACACATATGCTCTTTATGACTAGGCTTCTTGCAATAGGAACACAAAAACTTGTCTTTCTATGCTCTAGGCTCAGAAGTTGAAGCGTTCGTGTTAAATTTAGTTTTGGTCTTGGTTTCCTTCTTAGGTTGATCCTTTTTTTCTTTCTTCTTTTCAGTCTTCTTTTCCTTACTAGTACTTGCTACAAGGGCATGTGACTTGGACTTGAGAGACCCCATTTGAATGAGTTTGTCCTGTTCTTGAATGAGTTGGGATGAAAAACAGTCAAAGGAGGGCATATTCCAATCATTTGCCCAAGGCAGTTTTTGTAGCATAAAAAGTTGACACAAAGACAAAATATTTGGGACCTAACTTAGAGAGAATCGACAAGATCAATTGAGAATATTTCTTCTCTACTTGACATTCCTTTAACAACAATCTAGTGTGGAAAAACTTAGAGAAGAATGCTTGTAGGTTTTCAAAATCACTAGGATTTAACCCTAGTAGTTCATTTTCCAACTCATGCGCTCTCATGTCATCTTGTTGTCCAAACATTTTATCCAACGTTGTCCATGTAGAATTAGGTGTTTTGGATGACTCAATGTGGAAGAGACAAGTCAGGAGAAACAGACATGCAAAGAAGACCTAAAGCTTCATCACTACGGTTTAACCACTTAGATTTTTCAGGGTCATCATCTGGTTCAGTATCAGTTCCCATGGTGATGCGGAATAACCCTTTACCTCTTAGTTTCATAATCATTTTTGATCTCCACTCTAAAAAGTTGAACGGCGTAAGCAAAGGAATTGAAAGTGCATCCATAGTGAAGAGAGAGGAGAAGGAATGCAGAAAAGAAACTCAATAATCACAACCACCCAGGACAATATAATAACCCCCCTACTTTTGGCACTTTATAGTTTAGTGCGTTGAATACAATCTGGTCCGAGCATGCGTCTTGAAATAGTTGGTAACTCACCTTACAATCAGCGTAATAACGCACAAGAGAGGAGACCACAATCATGTTTTGTGGAACACAACAAAGTGACACCGTATACAAGCACAATTTGCAAAAAAAAACTAGGAAGGAGGTGAAATCAAATCCTGGTTGTGAGAAAGAGCGTCTCACGTTGCAAAGGATACCCCCTTGCTGCAAACTATGGTGGATGCGCTCACTAGTCGCAAGCAATAATAAGGGTAAATACAAGTTTTAGATGAACTCAAGATGAGTCCTGATGATCTTCAGAACACTGGAAAAGTGCTCAGAATAAAAATAGGTGCTCAGAGTGTCATTGCACACTTGAGCACACGATTAGTAAAAAAATGACAATAACGCCTAAAAAATTATCGCTTTGAAATGTCCAATTTAACTAATTTAAAGCAATTAGGAGTTTTTTTTAAACGATAAAAAAAACGTTAATTAAAAGACGATTTTAAATTACTACTAATCGTAATGAAGATATCATTAAGGTCGTAATTAATAAAACTAGATTTAATATAATTAAATCTAATTAATTATGAATAATAAGGAAACACTAATTAAGATCTAATTAAAAATAAATCCTAATTAACTATTTAAATTTATTTCCCTTTTTTTAAAAAATCCACCTAAAAAAGGCACCCCCGAAAAGAATTCCCACCAAAAAGGAAATTTTAAAAAAACTTACCAAAAAATGAAAATTTGTTTTAAAAGACTTACTAAAAAAAACTTACCAACTTACCACACTTACCAAGAAAACACGGGCTCGATGGAAACCATTGGAGGAGGATCCCGAGTTGAGTTGCAGTCAGTTGCGGGGAATTAAGGGAAGAGTGGATCTCGGCCAAGCTTTGTAGAGGCTATTCGGGCGTGGGAAGACAGGGAGGAGGGAACCGTTGGAGTAGGTAGACCTAGAGCAGGCTCGTACAGAAGGCAAGCAGGAAGAGAGGAGAGAAGGCTCAAGGGGGTAGAGCCAGGCAGGGACACCACATAGTTGTAGTCCAAGCCATAGATGAGGGTTGCCAAGCACAAAGAACTCAGAGAACATGCACGAAAACCACAGAGGAGATCCTGAAGGCTCGAGCCAGGAGACACAACACCCACAAAGGAGAACATGCACAGGGAGGAGCTTGAGCTCGGGGCAAGGTAGGAGTTTGTTGAGGAAGACCATGATCCAGCCAACATGAAAACAAGGCTCATAAGAGCAAGCACGCCAAGGGAACTCAGTTCAGGGCAGAACGAAAAGAAACGAGCTGCGAGACAGGCTGAGCATGAGCCAGGGAGCCATGACGAGTTGAGGAGCCTGGGGCAGAGAAGAAGGAGCTCAGTAGGTGAGTTGAGGAGCTCAATGGAGAGCTCAGTTGGGAGCAGTACACCAAAAAACACCAAACTTCAAACTGAAATACCAAATGAACCTATATTCTGTAAAACCACCATGCAAAAAACACATAGAGACCAAAAAAATCAGAGATCTAAAAAAATTTCCAGTTTAATAATAATTTTAAAAAAACCAAAAAAATAACCTCTTATTTTAACTGATCTTACCATATTTAGCTGTAGTTAGCTAAATGTAGCTGTAATACCCCTGAAACGCTTCAGGAAACCTACACATGCATGAAGAACACAACAAAAAAACTTTCCAAGAATAGCTTGTTAAATACGTTAGCAATAAATTTCCAGAATATAATGATCGAAAAAATTGCACACGGAGTAAAAAATGAGACCAAGAGTAATCGCAACTCAGATGACAAATGCACGTTTACCTGATCTCATCTCTGATACCATGAAAGAGTTTGTGAGAATCGAATCGGAAACAGATGCACCATGAAGTAGTTGCACTCAAACGGAATCGTGATAGCTCCAGCGTAATCACAAGGATTGATCAACAATGGAAGAACTTGCTCAACAGAAATAAAGCTTCCACATAGAGAAAAGATAGAGGAGTGTCTTGGCATACTCATAAATCAGAAATG
Source organism: Taxus chinensis (assembly GCA_019776745.2). Classification (NCBI taxonomy): domain Eukaryota; kingdom Viridiplantae; phylum Streptophyta; class Pinopsida; order Cupressales; family Taxaceae; genus Taxus; species Taxus chinensis. The sequence goes on along the minus strand of CM034147.1, from coordinate 713,476,940 downwards.
AAAGGGTACATATAGGGTGTTGAGTAACCCTAGTGCATGACACACAAGCAAACCCTAAACCTAACCCATGTGAGATGACCCTCCATATGTGAGTGGAGGACACATAGGATCCCACACACCAACAAAGGCTATGGTTTTGTCCTGCAATCAATCTCATAAATATTCCTAACTTGCTCTGATACCAAATGATATTAAATCTCTAGATTTGCATAAATAAATTAAGCAATAATTAATTGAAATCAACACATTAAATGAAAACTACAAAAGATAGAAACCAAATGTAAATAGAATGGAGCAATTTCTATTGAATATGAGGGAATTTTATACAATTTTTTTCTCCTAAAATCATGGAGTCAAGTCTTATCATTTTTTCCCCATATCTCTCATTTATTCCCTAGTCGTACTCTTAATCCCAAGATATTCTCACACATTCTTATCTCTATGAGTTGTGCATGAAAAGTAATTGTGCACACTCACATATTATTTTAATATTAAATTATACTGATATTCAAACCATATGTTCACACTATGAACACTAATTTCCTAACAATGAAGTGCTAGGGAGGAGCAAAGATGCCCCCAGTGTAAGCTGGCTAAGAAGTACATGATATAAAGAAGTAGAAGATTGTTTTATTGAAAGGGGATAAAGGTTATCGTAAACATGGAAAAATGTGATCTTATACACATGGATGTTCTGAACAAAGTAGAAGAATTATGTGAATGTAGCTTAGAAGCCTCACGATGAAGAAATGATTAGCCAAAGGCATGAATCGTGAGACAAGATACAAATTAGAGTAAGAGTCTAAACAAGGTAAAAAAAAAAGACACTTGGTAACATACTAATCATGTTTTCTCATCGAGATCCAGTGTGTGCATGTGGAATTTTATTACCTCTTGGAGGGAAAATTTGATAGACAATAAGTGAAGACACCTAGCCAATGTGTAGGAATGATTGATTTTCAAAGTTGGTTTTTAGGAATAGATTGTGGAAGGAGAGCTATACATTTCTATACTACCAACCAGGCGTCCATAGCCTCGACAGACATGTATTTGATTATAATTGTAACATTATTATACTACCAGTCAGACATCCATATCCCCGGTAGAGATTATTGGAAATACCCCAAGAGAGAGTTATATATCAATTTGCTTTTGATTTTTGATTGATTGATTCTTTTGTTTTCTGAAAAATTATTTCAGCTCTCTTGACTTGACAAGGGATTAAGAACCATTGATGTCTTGATGGAAGGATACATAAGTGATTGTGATGATGACATTTTCTAGTGTTAAAAAATATATCCTAAAATTTATTCACAACAAGTTTATTAGATGTAGATTGTGATAGGATCTCTAAGAGGTTAGTTGTTCTTTAATTTACCAAGGTGATGAAAGACCAGGTCAAGCAAATACCATAGAGATAAATGTCACAAAACGCATGCGAATAGACTAACCAAAATATCATCGAAGGGATGAAAATGGTGGATTCCTTGTAGAGGAATGAAAAGAAGGGGAAGAAAGAACATCCCTGTGTATGCAACACTTGATTGCAATGTTTGATCTTTGTACCTTTGATTTTTTGAAATGTTCATGATTTCCTTGATAAGGGATATTAATCATGTTTGTTTATCAAGAGTCATATTATCTCCAATTTCAATGATCATAGTGAGCTCATACTCAACAAATGACTACGTTTTAGCTTGAAACATAGATTTTGTATGTGGGAGGTTGAGTTCCCTATCCAGAGTTTTATACACTTTTCTTCATACTTGATGGTTGCATTGGTGTGCATTTTTGAATTGAGGTTGATTATGAACTTTAAGATCGTTTAAATTGTTGTGAGCTTTATAGCTCTTTGAATTTTTGATCTAAGCTTGATGAAGGAACCGTTTGGGTTTCCTATAAGCTAATATGTGACTTGTCTGATCCCGAGAAGTGGGAGAAGAAAGTGGACGAATAGAATTGATGTGAGAAATGATGGTGGGTTTGCCACAATCGTATATAGAAGAACGATATGATGGATGTGAAGGATATGGTCCAAGTATTGAAGAGGATGGGTTACCAGGAGGTGTCTCATAGACTGAAAATAAAGGACTACTAGAATGCGGCCCTAAGATAGAAGATGAAGGACTGCCTGGTGGTGTCCCATAGATAGAAGATGATGGGTTACTAGGATATGGCCCAAGAATCAAAGATGAGGGGGTTTTAGGATGTGCCCCCAAGTATAGAAGAGGATGGGATACCCAAAGGTAACCCAAAAACATAAGATAAAGGGATATTAGGATGTGGCCCTAGAATAGAAGGTAATATGCTATCAGGAGATGACCCCAAAATAGATGATGAGGGGCTTCTCGGAGGTGGCCCACATATAGAAGAAGATGATGGGCTACTAGGCGGTGACCCATGGTGAGATTGCATTGGATGAATCTTGATAGATAAAGAATGATTGGGTAATGAGAAGCTAGGCCATGGATCAATGTCAAACCCATACATTTCATCACGTAATGAAGAATGTGAAGATGAAATAATAAGAGGAGGATCAAGTGCAATGATCCTAGGGTCTTCCTTTATGATATTACAAACAAAATCAACTTCTTTCTTGTAATACATGAATGTACCGATGTTTAAAGAGAATTCTTGTGTGTGATCCTCTAAGGGAATGTCATCGTGTGACCCCATGATCTCTATAATCACTTCTTCATTTTGAAATGAATCAATCAGTATGGGTAGTTTTTTTTTAACCATGGGAGGTTGACTAAAAGAAACAAGTCCAACTAGTGTGGAAGATTGAGAAGATGGTGACTCAAGAGATGAAATAGATTTGGATCTAGATGTATCGCGAGTAGAAGAAGACATGGATTTGAGATATCTGATTGGTATAGGTTTTCCAATAAGATGACATATTGTTGGGAAATCAATAGGATCATTCATCCAGGTAGGATAATGTGATGTAGGATTCGACTTAGATGATTGTGACGTATGTGTTGACTTAGACGATTACGACATAGGTGTTGAATTAGAAGATTGCGACCTAGGTGTCAACTTTGATGATTGCAACATAGGCGTCAAATTTGATGATTATGACATAGGTGTCAAATTTGATGATTACAACATGGGAGTCGAATCAAAAGGATTTGTATTCACCTAGATCTTGAATAGAGGAAGATGTTGTCGAGGTGGTGAATAAGGAAGGTCCTGTAAAGTAAGGAAGGACCATGACTCAAGAACCAAATTAGATCTTTGATTAGTGAGACTTGGGGTTGCACAGATCTTCAAAGGAGGAAGATGCCAATTAGATGATTGATAAGGGGAGTCATGTGAAGAAAGGGAGGACTATGACTTAAGATTCAAATGCATTGAATAACTCTGGTGATAATTTTTAGAAGACTGAGGTGAATCCAAAGAATCAAAAAAACATTTTGGATTGAAATTAGAAGAAGAGTAGGGGGGACCTGAATAATAATTTGGATCAGAATCATCCAAACCATACCATCGACTATGAGATGAAGGTGGGGGACAGGGTACCTGGTCGGGTTCTCTAGCGTGAAGGACCAAACGAGGCTTAGCTGTGATGGGCATCCTTTGATGGGAATGCGGAAATTTTGATTCCTTAGTGTCGTAAGTATAAGGAACCTTGCAATAGTTGGTAATTGTTGGAATTTTTGGGATAAAAAGGTCTAGACCAAGGTAGTGTGATTGAATTCCTTCAATTGGAAGGAATTCATGTGTCGATTTGGGAAGCACAACAGAAACAGCTAGACATTTAGCAAACATGGGCCCTAACACAAACCAAGCGGCGTAATGACATTAAATTGTTACAAATAATACCACACAATAAATGGCCATGAATTTGAAGGATCAATTTGAACCCAAGGATACTAAATAATGATAAACACTAACAAGGTAATATACGACAAGACGATTAGGCACAAGACTAAAAACCAATCACAACAATAGTTTACTCTTTACGATTTTCTAAGATAGGTCGAAAGTAAATAGTGACAACACTATATCAACACTTAGGTCGAGTTCGAGATAAACAAGACCTAATTGCTAAGAAAATGTTGACGCAATCTTCCAACAAAATATACTAAAACCAGTTTTGGACAAAAACAAATTCCATGTCTTGGGAAATAGAAGTTACAAATGTGGGCAGTGTAACAACACTATTTAGACACATGAATCAAGCTTTACAATAAATAAATATTTTTAGTATCAAAATTATGTTGATCATGATGTAAACAATGTACCCTAAACAGTCTAAAAACTCAAGGAAATGTTTAGGATCAAAAACTAAGCCTAAGTATACCAAGGATTTGTTATGCATGTAAACAACGTAACGATAAAATATGGAAACTTAGACCAAGTTTCACAGTGGAAAAAAGACGTAAGTATTTCAATTGTATGGCTATAATGCGGGCAACATAGCACTTCAAAGGAATATGGTGATAAGACAACCTAGCTACAATGAATAGCAATCTCAATATGGGTTTTGAGACTAAGGGCCTACTAGAGTATTACCACTCATGCTTTCAATACTTGCATTCTTGCCGCAACATGGTCATGCAAGTGACTACAAAAATGGTGGACATGATTATCTCTAGTATTATCTGTGTATGTTCTTTTCCTTATGTCCCAAATGGGCAAGAAGAGAAACAAAGGAGTAAAAATGAAGTGGTGATGAAAATTACTTGGTATAACTTTGATAGAGTTTCACCTTGTCTTAGGACAAGTGAAAAACTAGGAAAAAGTAACACTAAATATATTTCATGATGAAATGTCACGTGGTTTCAAATTTAAGATATTTTTTCCCTTCTTCAAATAACAAGAGTTTTAATCCAACAAAGTTGTCACTTTGTGAGAGCTCTCAAGTATAAAAACTAAGACAAAATTGGCTCCAAGCCGGTAAGCTTCCTAGTGGTTCTCTCTCTAGGTGTCACAAGATATTTTTGTGACCTCGGTTTTCCAAGGGTTTTAAACCGTGGAGTATCCTAGCTTTACTTTGCCCGCTTTGAATACAATGAGAAATTAATGCATTCACGTGTATTCTCACTGGGATCGCAATGGAAATAACTTTTACTCTAATCTCACCCACACATACTAATCAATTGGGTCGTTGGAGCAATTTCCCATTTCATCCACAAGGTTCCCTCTTGTGTGGATTACTTTGGGGTTCCTAGGACCACATATTTTGTTGTAGCTTAAGGCTTATGCCAAGGAGGTTATGACTTAGTTAAGAGGATGAGCCATAGTTCTTAACCAAAACATGTAAATACAATGTGTTGAATAAGTGGTGTGTTTTTTATCTTTCCGATTAAGTAATGAAGTTTTAGTCCACCAATGGAAACCTATAACACACGTGTGATTATAAAATGTTTTGATTCTCCTTTCTTTGGCAAGCGTTTAGGTCCTATAAACCAAGAGTTGTAGTTTTAACAAGATTCACAATATCATATATAAAGAGGATTAAGTTTTGTTTTTGACTCTCAAGATCGTCTAAGGATGAAAGAGAAGAGCATACACAACAAACAACCCAACGAAATAATAATGAAAAACTTGTAAATCAAAGAATTGCCATAATGCGTTGTAAATCAAGGTTTATTCCCAATTAATCCAAGTGCTTTTTAGTGAAAAACTAAGGTTGTTTTTGGTTCTCAAGATCACACTAGGTGCAAGAGAAGAGCATACACAAGCCTTAGTCGTGGTTGTTTATCTAATGAAAAGTACTTAAACTAAACGATCATATATATGCCAAAATGAAAGTTTACTCCTTTAAGCATAGAAATGAATAATAAATTTTCCTACTTACTCTAAAATTAGCAAAAATAAGATTTAGAGGTGATTTTGATTCTCAAGATCACACAAAGTGCAAGAGAAGAGCATACAAAACCCTATTCCAAACTCAAACAAAGCATGGAAACAAAATCATTCATCAAAACATTTAGATATGTTAGAAAATGGCTAGTTTTATAAAAATGAATACCCTAAATTCTTGGTAACTCTAAAACCCAAATTTATGTTACCATTACGTAGTTCACTTCAATACCTTTACAACATAAAAAAAGGATTCATTTCAAGGTCAGGAGAAAACTTTATGGCTTCCAGAATATAGGTTATGCACTCAATGTAACATAGGCGCGTCCCTGTGAGCACTGGTGTATACGTGCCCTTGCTTGTTCAAGCACAAGCACACCTCTGTCAAATTCACAAAGTCCAGTTTACACAGGCATAACTAGAGAGGCATGGGCGCACATTTTTAAGCACATATGTGTCTAGTAGAGCACAAGTATGACCTTTGAAGCGTGGGCGCACCCTTTTGAGCGTAGGCGCAAACCTTCCTGTAAGTGGTCAAAATATGATTTTTGACAATAAAATTTTGAAAAAGTTTAAATCTTTGGTCTTTTGAGGAAATTTTGATATCACTTCACCTCCTTATATCATGCAAATAATATCAAAATGCAACATCTACTACTAATCTGGTTCATACAACTATCGAAATTGAAAATTGGTCTACAAAACTTTGAAAATTACTCTAAAAAAACTTGAAAGTAATATAGAAAAGTTGAAACTAATATAAAAATCTTGAAACTAATATAGAAAACTTAAACTTAATCTAGAAAGCTTAAAACTAAACTAGAAAGCTTGAAATCTAAAAACTTTGAAACTAAGTTAAAAAGCTTAAGAATGAATGATATGTTAGAAAATGACTAGTTTTCTAAAAATGAATACCCTAGATTCTTGGTACCTCTAAAACCCAAATTTATGTTACCATTGCATAGTTCACTGCAATACGTTTCCAATGCAAAAATACGAAGTCGTTTCGAGGTCGGGAGCAAAATTTATGGCCTCTGGAAGATAGATGATGCACTTAGTGTAACATAAGCGCACCCCTATGAGCACTGGTGCATACGAACCCTTGCTTACTCAAGCACATGTGCACCTCTGTAAAATTTACATAGTCCAGTTTTCACAGGCATGGGTACACACTGTGAAGCACAAGTGCATCCAACCGAGCACATGTGTGGCCTTTGAAGCGTGGGTGCACCCTTTTAAGCATAAGCGCATACCTTCCTGTAGTTGGTCAAAATACGACTTTTGTCAAGAACATTTTGAAAAAGATCAAATCTTTGGCCTTTTGAGGGAATCTTGACAACACTTTACCTTTTAATCCTACAAAGAACATGAAAACAAAGCAACTAAACCTAATCTAGTTTAAACAACTATTTAAAATTGAAATTGATCTAAAAAGTTTGAAAATGTACTCTAAAAACTTGAAATTATTGTAGAAAGCTTGAATTTAATCTAGAAAGCTTGACTTTATTCTAGAAAGCTTGAAACTAATCTAGAAAACTTGAAACTAATCTAGAAAGCTTGAAATTAAAAACTTTGAAACTAAGTTAAAAAGCTTAATAATGAATGCAATGGGGTAAGGTCCCACCGGGCGTGCCAAATGAAGACTAATAAAAGTTCAAGCAAAGCTAAACTAACAAGACTAACACCACATAGTATAATTAACAAATGCTTATTGAATCTAACAATAGTTACATCAATGATAAAATCTTAATGGAATGTTAACTAACATGAATGTAATTCAAAACCTACCTAAAACATGCCTACTAGTAGTTCAATTAACTAACACAGACCTAAAAAGATCTAGGAGCAATCAAATTGGGAGTTATTGCTACTCCAAATAAGGTGAAATTGGGAGTTGTTGATACCGATTTACTAACCCCATCAAATAATTTAGGAAAGGATAATATGGGAGTACTAACATAATATGGGAATACTATTCCCAAATACAAACCGAATATGGTTGATAACCAAACCATAACAATTTACCAAAGTAATAGTAAATGCATAAATTAACCTAGTAAACTAATTTTACCTAACAGATCTCCATCAGTTGGTTCAGCAACAAGACATCATATATATTCATTAAAATGTGGTTGAGTGGGTGCTTGATCATCTTATGGGGTTGTAGCCTCCTTGTGGACTTGGTGCTTCACTAAACTAGAAGTTGGCGCTCCTTGTAGGGTTGGTGCTCTACTAAATTAGGGGTTGGTGCTCCTTGTAAAGTTGGTGATTCACTAAATAATTTTGATTTGAATAATATAATCATAAGTTTTAGTAGTTTTTCTTCCCCTTGAGGGTTCCCACTTATATCTTGTGTTATGGTGTTCTCTCTCATGTTCATGGTTACTTGAATGTATGTTGTATGATGTTGTGAAAATATTAATGATTGAGTAGTTTATGATTTAATAAAGTAAATATGAAAATGATTAAATTTTTAAAGAATTGATTCACCCCCTCTCAATCCATTGATCTTTCAACACCCTAATTACCTCTATCGTTCACACATAGTCTTGAATTGTTAAATTTTCACACTATGGACCTTATTACACTTGCACATCACTCCAAAGATTAATTAATTAATCATATCACTCTTATAATTCATATCATACCCTATTAGCTAATTTTATTAGCTAATTTCATATCACAATAATTAAGAAATCCCCCACCTATCCATTTTCACCTCATTTGTAACTCATTTCCACCTCACTAGCTGACATCTCAAGTTGACTAAAGCAAGTATAATCATGAATAAAGCTAAAAAACATTAATTATATTCAATATGGAGAGTTTAAATTAAATTAAACCATAGATTTGAATTAACTAAAACATGTCTCTTGAATCATGGCTTTCTAAATTAAATCAAAACTCTTTCCAAGCTAAAAATCACATCACTTTTTAGGTGAATAAAACAAAAAACATGATATATATATATATATATATATATATATATATATATATATATTTGATAGATAAAGCGGCTTGAAGGGACCCATTCCCTATTTACATAAACAGAGGCCCGACCTCAAGATTTCAAAGCAAAACAACAAAATCATAAGAGCAAAAAAGCAGCTAGATAGACACGAACATAGGCCAACAATATCCGAGCTATACTATAACTATAATACTAGGAAAGAGAGGGATTACTCTCCAGACCCCAAGGTGACAACAACACTAGCAGTCTGAGACACCCGACCAAGGCTGGTATCATCTTCCATTTCAACTTTCACTTCAGAATTCACCCAGTTCAGCCATAGAAATTCATAGGCTCTTGCCGTAGATAACCGCAACTCGGTCCATCCAGGTGGGATAGGGTCCAACAGAGCGTAGAGGGTCTTCAGATTAGGAAGCACCAGGTGGGCATGGTTGGTAGGGCGTTCCCGGGCATACACCACCAACTGCTCAGTGAAGGCTAGGAGAATGCCGAACCATTTTTCAAGTTCGCTGAAGACACCCACAACCACCCCCGATGCACTCGGCAAAGACTCATGCATAGCCCAGAATGCCAGACAACAATTTGCCACTTCAGAGGCCAGGTTACCACGGTATGCTAGTTGAAGCCAGTGTAGAGCCAGACTCACAACATCCACTTTAGAGGGATAGATTATCAGTAGGTTCTCAACGAATATAGAGGCAATGCCACTGTTGACGCGTGGCCAACCAACAACAAATAGATAGTCTTCGCCCAGGAATCCTTTAATGGCATCTAAATCTTCGACACAGGAGAGATGAAAATTTCTTTTTAGTCGGTTGTATTTTATCCTAGAATGAAATGCCATTTCACGTAGATCACAACTCAAGGAAATTCGCGGCAGATGAGGGACATCCATAGCTAACAAAAGGAGGGAGAAAAAAATATGAGGAGCCCTTGTCCAAAAAATTATATAGACCCTTCACATCCCACAAGTGTATCATTAGACAATGTGTTCTCTGAAATCTACCTCGCACGAGATCAATATCCCCAATTTCGCTTTGGAATTGAATGCCACTATCTCCTATTGTGCTTGCTTGATTGCTGCATTCACCAACTTGTTCGCTCAAATATTACTTTCCTGAAACACATGCTTAATGTTCCAAGAACTGAAATTCCCAAGTTTCCAAAGGACCTTTTTAACTCCTAGGTCTAGTTTCCAAGACAGGGCTTTCTTTTTAATTATGGAATTCACAATTACTAGTGAATCCCCTTCGATTTCCAATTTCTCTATCTTTAAGGAGGCCACTAGATCTAGACCTTTGCTCAGAGCTTGTAGTTCTGCCAAATTACAAGTGCCATCCCTGAGGTTGTAGGAGGCGGCACCGACCAATAATCCCTTTTCATTTCTTATAATGCATCCAGCATCAGAGATGCCTGCGTTACCTCTGGCTGCTCTATCAAAATTTATCTTGAGGAAACCCAGGGTGAGGGGGAGCCAACGAGCTAACCGATGGAGCAAAGTTGAGGAGATCGAAGGGCACTGAGCACCTGCTCCGGGCTTGATGATTCTAGGCCAGCGCTTCTTGATTTCATTGTTAATGTTGGAGAAGTGATGAAAGCAGGACCAATTTGCATAAACCACCTCAGAGATAGCCCATTCCAACCTGAGAATGACCCTATCCACCAATTTCTGCTCCTCCCTAAATATTCTTTTGTTACGCTCACACCAGATGTTACAAAGAAGTAGTATGATACCACACAACCAAATCGAGGAGAGAGCGCCAGAGTGGAGGTTTACAGGCCAAGCCAAAATGGCTACCGAGAGTGTAGAGGGCTGGACCCATGGGAGATTGAGCCTGGCACACAACTAACTCTAGCATTCAGCTGTGAATGGGAAATGAAGCAGAAGATGATCATGATCTTCCTCATGCTTCTCAGACAAAAAGCACATTTAGGGACCATGAAAAACAAAATCTCTTCCTCCTTTCTTGAGTGAGAATTTTGGCTTTAAAATCCATCTAGGTGAAAAGGCTAGCTTTAGGGGGACACGAGGGGGACCAACATGCCTTCCAGATTAGAGCCTCAACTTCCTACTCAACATGCAATAATTTATAGCCACAGTGCAGGGAGTATTTCCCAAAAGAGGCCACAATCCAAACAATTTTATCATTAGCCCCAGAAAGCACTATTTGTCACTCCTGCAGAGCCGAGTGAAAACTATCCTTAGTTTCCAAAGAGAGATTTACGTGATCAATACTTTTCCTTTTCAATAGAGCAGGAAAATTTTCCAGAATCAGCCCATAGTTGGAAACATATGGTCCCCATTCTTGAACTGAGAGCCTCTTGATTTCCCCAAACTCAGGATTTTCCCCAAGCACAGGAAAACCATTCCAAGGGTCATCCCAGAATAACACCCTATCACCTTTTTCGATTTTCCAGGCCGCATTGAATAAGAAGAGCTCCCGACATTCAACTAAGAAGTTCCGTTTATGAGAACCATAAGGGGGGGATTAGCAATGCAGAGAATTGATTCTGGAAGATGAGCCCCCAATTTTTTTTTTTTCCGCCACTTAGCTACAAAGACACAAAGGTTTTGTGAGGAGATTCTAGACAAGCTTGGCACCCAGGGCCAAGTTTTGAATACCCAAGCTGAGAATGTTAGCCCCGCCTATATCTTTGGGTTTGGACAAAGTTTCCTAGTTGATCAATGGGATTTTCCTTTCCATAGAGGGACCGGTTAGTGCAAAATCACAGCACCCCCAAATGAGTCTATGGATATGCTTTTCTAAGGCATAATCATTTGGTGTGATCCAGATAACATTGAGTCTTCCTCAAAGTCTGGGGACTTTGTAAAACATGAAGACTCTCCAGATTAAAGGCTGGTTCCTATTCCTCTATTTAGGTGTATACGTAGAAACTTGTAGAGGGTCTATTCTTAATCCTACTCTAAAATTTACCAAGGAGATAGGGATAAAAGAAATATAGAAATTAAAACAAGGCTAAACTATGAGGTGATGCACTGAAGGAAGGATGGACACTTGTTTTGTTGATAGACACAAACCGAATAAAATGCGTACAATAATCGAGCATAGAAAACCAGATTAATAATGAGATACCAGATGAGAGCAAAGAAGATAGGAAAGGATCTAGAATCGATCACAAAACATGTTTTATTGCTCTATAGATTGATACAATACATTAATAAATGGCTAAGAGGTTAGAAAGCATATTGCAGTTTTAATGGAAGGTCTGTGCCCCACGAGTCCCTTTTCTAGAAGGAAAGGGGAACCTGTAAAAGACAAGAGAATGTCCAACCCTTTACAATGAGTCCCGAGCCTGTATTTCTAGATCAGATACAAACGGGAGAAAGAGAAAGAAGCGAGAAAAAGGCCCCAAGCTCAATCACCACTCTTAATGCCTCTGATAGAATATGCCCCCCAAATCTGTCTTTACTGCCTCAATCCCTGGTTTAACATCTTGAAGGAAGAGGAAACGATAGAATAGATCGAAGTATGATCTGGGTAGTTGGGAAGAAAGAGATCTTGTATTGAAGGCCCGAAGTCTTTTCTCCATTTTCTCCCACCTAACCTCCCAAAAATTAAAGTTTCAGACCTCCATGGCATAGACGAGGTTGAGATCTTTCCAACAGTGTCATATTTGTAATATTTTGAGCCTTGAGTCAAAATATATGCCCCTCCGAAGTTTGTATCAGGTTCGTATAAATGGGTAGGAAAACAGTTCAAAAAATGGGTCCCTCATTGCTGATGGGACACATGGCGCCCCCTTTTTGAGGCAAAAAATCAGACTCACAGATCTACAATTTATCTTTTTCCCTTTTGTGCAAAAAATGCAAATCTCAGAAAAATCCGGCAGCCCCGAAGCTCCACTTGGATACGTGGCACCCTTTGGCTGGCTGGGGGATGCGCTTCACCTTTTGTCTCTGGGCCTTTTAGTCAAAAGGAAAATTTTCACCTTTTGCTTCGACTCTCCGTTTTGGCTTTAACTCGGGCTTGAATGCTGACTTTTTCCTTTGGGTGGAGTCGGGGCCCATTTTGTGTTTTTGATCCTTTTGGGATGACAAAAGGCAAAAAATCAACTTTCCCCCCAATGGCCCGCATTGAATTTGGACACGCGGCAGTCTGGCACTCATTTGAAAGTCTAGCTCAAAGTTTGGCTTTGGAGGAGCGTCAAGTTGACACTTGTTGGCTTTTTACTGGTCTATGGAGTTTTCAACAGTCCCTCTTTCCCTTTTGCACTTTGAGCTATGTGGCAAGCTCGTGCTCATTTGGGGTCCCCACCCTGGGACTAACTCTTAAAGATGCGTCATACCGACACTTAGCATTCTCCGCTTACACTTCTATACTTAGCCAATTTTGAGGCTCACTCTATCCCCTTTGACTTTGTTTTGACCGGTTTGACCCTATCTCCATTTTTTCCTGGGGACACATGGAGATGCGATGCAAGGTTTGAGTCTCTACCCTTGGCCTTCCTTTTGGATTCACTTTTGAAGAAGCATCGTTAGGACACGTGGCTCTCTCTGCTGGCTCTTCATCCCTAGTTGATTTTAGACTCTTTCCTGAACTGTTTTGAGCCTGAAAACTTCTAGATCTTTGTTGTGTTTCCCCTTCTTGCCCCTAGCCTCTTTGCGGCACTACCCCTTCTTCTCTGACCCTACAATTTCCATTGTTGGGTCTACTTGTGGCTTGTAAAATAGATTTAAGGCATGAAATGGCTTGACAAAGTCATTTTTTCCCGCATAGGGTCGTTTCTTCTCTCCTCAGCCTTTGACACTCCATTTCTGAGTCCTTTTGGCTACAGGTTCTTGGGATCTGAATGTGATTTCTCAAGTTCTTTCTCTACGGGGTCATGGCCAATCCCATATTCTGCCCGAGGGGTGAAATATGGATGACAATTTGGCGACTCACAGGGGTACTCTGCCTACTAGATGAAGAAAGACCAATTGAATTGGTCATATCCATTGGGCATGGAGTCAAGAACGTTTGGTCTGATGCTGATTTTGTCTCTGATTCATGAGCTTGACTATTGGCACTCTCAATTTTTCATAAGAAATCTTGAAACAAAGGTTTTCTAAGAGTAGAAAATTGTTCCGACCTAGGGCTTCATCTATCTCTCTGAATGGACTGCATAAGAGCAAAAAAACAACACCACAACTATATACAAAAATTGAAATCATACATACTCCAAATAGAACATGCAGAGCGTGCAAAGCACTTAGGAGAAAAGTAACCTAAACTATAACAAGACAATGTGCACAAGCACTTAGAGGAAGAGAAACTAAACTAATATGTACATGGTGAGAACTTTTCCTTTTAGTAGCAATGCTTAAGATAGATTCCATTCACTGGAATCTACAACTCTTCACCATCCAACGTAGATAATTGGAAAGCATTGCTACTTTTACATTTTATGACCATGTAAGGCCGCTCCAAATGGCATCAAACTTGGAGTGTCTCCCTAGTTTTGCTCGATCCGCATCCCATTTCAACACTAGGTCCTCCTAATGAAAGGTCCTTGTTCTAGCCTTCTCGTCAAAGCATCTTTTCATTGAGGCTTGATCCTTCTCCATTGTTTGAAGTGTGTGGCTCTCTTGTTTCTTCCAATTCCATCAACTCATGCATATTTGGCCTCCATTGGTTCAAATTCAGACATCTCTAGCTGTTTCATGAGTTCCAATGCTGGGAACTCCAGTGATATAGGCAACACTGCCTCTTTACCATAGACAAACTTGAATGGGGAGCTTCCTATAGATCTTTTGGGTGTTTTCCTATTAGCCCATAAGGCTGATTTGAACTTTGTGTGCCAAGTCCTCCGTTTTCATCAAGAGTTCTTCTGATGATCTTTAGTAGGTTCTTGTTTGTGGACTTAGCTTGGCCATTACCTTGAGGGTAATAGTTCGATGATGTGCTCAAGTAAGTCCGTTCTTAACAACCCATCCTGTGATCTTGGAACCTGATGAATGCTAGTGCATTGTCTGATATATGGTGGTTGGCACCCCAAATCTAGTCACTATCGCTTCATAGAAATCTAGTATACTAGATTCATTAGCTTCTTGAGTGCCACCGCCTTGGTCCACTTAGTGAAGTAATCTGTTGCTGTCAAAATCCATTTGTGACCTTGGCTTGAATTTGATTGATGACTCCAATGAAGTCCAATCCCCATTGCATAAAAGGTTGGTCGACTAAAATTAGGTTGCAATGGAATGTTGCTAGCTTTTCTTTGTGTTTGAAGAATGCACAATTCTTACACCTTTTATCCATGTGTAGTAGTCACCAACCACTCTGGGCCAATAATATCCTGCTTTCATGATTTTGAGTGTTGTCAGTTAGGATAAATTTTATTATCCTATTATTAATTATGCATAGTAGGATTATTTAATTAATTTTATTAATTAAATAATTAATGATTAAATTGTTATATGGTTAAACAACCATATTTGTCTGTTTGCACATTGTTATATTGTTATAAACAATATATTTGTCTTTATGTAATTTTGCTTCCCGGATGTTATTGGAAGCTTGTGAAATCTGGTTTTTGGTTGCACCTGTGCAACTCATTTTCCCGGATGTATTTGGCTGTGCAATATCTATAAATATTGCAGCCCATCCTCTGTAATTGTTTACTGATTGAGATCAATAAAATATACACAGGCTTCCGTCCCTGTTTCTCAATCTACATTTGGTACCAGAGCGAAATTCTGGCCCTGTGAAGGTGTGGAAGAGAGAGCAGCAGAGAGAGAGGAGATTGGAGACGTGTTTGCAGCATTTGAGAGCCTGTGCAGCCTCGTGCAAACTCCCAGCCCCATCCCTGCCTCCCCCACATCCGCCTGTTCCTTCCAGGTACTTGGAAGGCAAATTTTTTTTTGCACTGGTGCACTCAGCACCAGGCAAAAATTGCTACAGGTATTGAATTTAAAAAAAAAAAATAAAAATTTCCCAATCAGGGTTTTGTTTTTACTGCATTTAGAGGTATATTTTGTTTTGGAGGATTGCTTTGCTGTGTATATGCACCTGCAGTGAATAAACAGAGCAAAGAAAATAAAAAAAAAGAAGAAGAGGCGTTTTTCTTGATCTAGCACAGCAAGGTGAAAAAAGAGCGTTTTTTTTTTAGAGCATATACGCCCTTTGCTGTCCCATGCGCGGCCTGCATAACAAAAAATGTTTTTTTTGGAGCTATTGCGCCCATGCCTTTGCGCGGCCTGCATCAAAGAGAAGCGTTGTTTTTGGAGCAAAAAAACGTGCCTCTTGCTGGCCCATTCTCCATCCCAGCCTGACACAAAAGCAAAAACAATTGAAAAAACGCGGCCAAGCATGTGAAAAAACGCCTCCAGCAGCAAAAACAGCAGCAAAAAAAACGCAAAGCAAAGCAAAAACGCCCCCAGGCATGTACAAAGGCCATACAACAAAAAATACGGCCCAAAAAAATGCAGCCAGGGCATTGAAAAAACGCGTGGCAAAGGAAAAAAACGCGCCCAGGGCAATAAAAACAGCGGCCCATACAAAAAACGCGAGAAAAAACACGGTGGAGCGTGCCAAAAGCAAAAAACGCGGCCAAACACTTGCAAACAGGCCTGGAAGAAGGAGAAAATGCGGCCTGAAAAGAAATAAAGTCTCAGATCCGTTTTTTGGGCAAATACAACCCTAAAAACGCCCCTTCACCAGCATGCGCCACGTGGAGGCTCATTCATTTTTTTAAAGGTAAGTCAATTTATTTGACAATAAATACAAATTTCTTCCTTTCATAGTCCAAGCGCCCCAAGTGGCCAAGTTGGTTAGTGCATGTGCCTTAGGAGTGAGAGGTTTGAGGATCAAATCCCACAAAAAACACTCAAAAACTCTCCTTTTGCATCTGGCGGAAATTTTGGCGGAACTGCTAAATTTAGCAGGCTTTTTTGAATTTAGTTATAACTAACTAAATTTAGCGGAGAATCCCTAATTTAGGGTAAAAAAAAAAAAATTCTCCCATTTGGTCTGTTTTCTCATTCCAGACATTTTTTGCAAAAGGAGACCCACCTAAAAATTGCATTTTCAGCTATTTTTTTGCAATTTTTAGCATTTAGGGCTCAGGAGGTCACCAGGACCCCGAAACTGAAATTTTTTGCCTGTCATTCAAATTGTATTGTATATTGTACTAATTTGCAGGTTGCCATAGTCAACTGCAAAACTTTGTAACTGCTCAGAAACTGGCAGAATTGTAATAAAAAATAGTAAATTTGGTTCTGTAACACTCACGAGATCCTAGATCTCATTCGCAGCGTTCGGTATATACAGTGCCTCTGGGAAGCGCTTACGGGTAAAGCCGTCGCGACTACTACTGCACTTAACGCCTAATATAGCTGCAACAACGTCGTCTGGGCATCGTCCCTATAAATCGACGGGGAGTAATAAGGTCACAGTGCACACACTATGAACCATCCCATCCGTCTGTGAACGATTGCAAGACATAAATCCGGACTGAGAAATTATCCGAGTATATAGCGAAGTTACGCGCGCGTATGAGGATATTTCTTTGAGCCGGTGTCAATAATCGCACAGACCCCATCAGTACTGTCTTGGTACCACGTATCGAATTCTTTCACGTACGTTAACGCCTCTTTCACGTACCGCCGGGTATATAGAAAGGGCGAGCTTCTTCCACGTACCGACGGGTATATCGGAAGGGCGCGTATATAGAAAGGTTCGGTATATCGGACTGACGGTATATAGATTGGGAGACCTTATACCTGGAGTGATAAGAGCCAAACCCTGTCAGTGATCTCTGCAAAATGGGCACCAATGCCCCCAAATTTTTTCTTCCGGATTCACAATTGCTCAGAGGAAGCAACTATGCTGCTTGGAAGACAAAAATCAAGACACAGCTTGAGTTTGAAGAAATCTGGCCTGTTGTGACTGGTACTCTAACCAGATCACCAACGGATGCAACACAACAACGACAATTTGATAGAGCAGATCAGAAAGCAAAGCTCATCATCTTGTTTGGAGTATCCGACGATGTGCAAGTCCACATTCGAGATGCTACATCAGCAAAAGAAGCTTGGGATAAACTGAGCACAATATATGAGGCCAAGAACAAGAATGTCATACTCAATTTGCAGAGTCAGTTACATACGTTGAAATTCAAACAGAATGAGAAAATTGAAGCCTTCCTAAGAAGAGTTGCAGAGTTGAGGGCTTCACTTCTAGCCCTAGGAGAAGAGGTCAAAGATGAGTCTCTCGTTCCCATTGTTCTGAGAGCTCTCCCTTCTTCTTACCGAATTTTTGTCACAACTCTAAACTTGTCAGATACGACAATTAGTTTTGACAAGTTAGTAAACCTACTGCAACAAGAGGAAGCAATGCACAACAAGGATGATGAAGAGGAGCAGGCACTGTCTTCACATCAAAAATGGAAAGGAAAAGGTAAAGGAAAACCTAAATCCTATCAGAAGTCCCCACATCAGAATCAGTATCATGGGGACAATCAACAGAAGAAGCGATGTCCCATTTGCAAAAGAGGACATGACTTGCAAGAATGTTGGTTTAACACATATAAGAAAGGTTCATCAAGCAATGCTGGACCTCAACAACAACAAACTTACAAGGGACATTCAAACAATTATCACGGGCAGAAAAAGGGGAACTGGAAAAGAAGACCCCACCAGCAAGGTAATATTGCTGAGCAACAAGATCAGTCAGACAATGAAGACTTCTTGTTCACTGCTCGATCAAGTGAACCATCCACGTCATCTAGTGACGTCTGGTATGTTGATTCGGGAGCCACTCGACACATGACCGGCCACAGAGACTGGTTTATTTCAATGAGGGACACGCCATCGAAAAATCATGTTTCGTTGGGAGATGATTCTTCATATACAGTACAGGGGATTGGAAACATTTCTCTACCCCTTGGTTCACGCAAATGCAAACTATCAGATGTTCTATATGTCCCTGGGTTGACAAAGAACCTTCTTTCGGTCAGTCAACTCCTAGATCACAACCTGAAAATTGACTTTGATAGTCAATCCGGCAAGAAAATGTGTTTGATTCGAGATAAATCCAGAGGCTCGAAAATAATTGCAAAAGCCTCAAATGTGGGACGAATGTTTCAACTTGATTTCATTCACAAAAATGATCAAGCACTCGTGGCTAAAAACTCCACCTCAGCTCAGTTGTGGCATCGGAGATTTGGTCATGTAAGTTTCAAATATCTCGACACACTTCGCCGGTGTAATATGGTACATGGGCTACCATCTCTTCAGAAGGATACAGACAAGTGTCCTCACTGCTTAGCAGGGAAACAACACAGAGTTTCATTCCAAACAAGTACTTTTCGAGCTCATGGTAAACTTGACCTGGTTCATACCGATCTGTGCGGTCCAATGCAGCCAAGTCATTCAGGGTTCCAGTACTTCATGCTCTGTGTTGACGACTATTCACGAAAAATGTGGATTTTTTGTCTTCGCAAGAAAAGTGAAGCCTTTGAAACATTCAAAAAGTTCAAAGTGGCAGTTGAGAAAGAAACTGGTCGTCACATCAGAACTCTCCGCTCAGATCGAGGGGGGGAATTCACCAGTGATGAGTTCAGAGACTATCTACAAACTCACGGGATTCGTCGACAAATGCCTCCTCCACACACACCGCAGCAAAATGGTGTTGTCGAGAGAAGAAATCGTACTATCATGGAAATGGTGCGATGCATGATCGATGATTCCGGACTTGCAAAGACATTTTGGGCAGAAGCAGCAAAAACAGCAGTGTATTTGTTAAACAGAGCGCCCACAACTGCTCTTGATGGAATTACACCACAAGAAGCATGGTCAAAAAGGAAACCATCCATTGCACACCTCAGAGTATTCGGGTGCAAAGCCAGCATGCACATACCCAAACAGAACAGAAAGAAATTGGACATGAAGTCACAAAATCTCATCTTCATTGGATACAGTGAAGAGACTCTTGGGTACAGACTGATGGATCCTAAGACCAGAAAAGTCTACACAAGCAGAGATGTTGAGTTTTTCGAGAAGAAGGAAGCAGAGACTCCTCCTCCGGACTCGCAAGATGTAGATTTTTCACCAGTTGTAAAAACTGAAGCAAATGTTCCCTCAGAAGATGAAAGTGATGATGGGGATGATGGTGTTGATCAGATAGGACCACAACCCATGGGAACAGCTCAACGTATGCCTAAATGGTGTACAAGCACATTACGAGATGCAAGACTGGATGCTCCACCGGATACATCCACCCCTGGACCACGGACTCGCAGTAAAGCAAGAGAAGAAGTTAACTTTGCTTTGATGAGTAGAGTTATTGAAACAGACGAGCCATCTACAGTCCAGGAAGCCCTACAGTCAAAAGCTTGGAAAGATGCCATGGATTCTGAATATCAATCAGTGATGAAGAATAACACTTGGCAGCTTGTCGATCTTCCACCAGGGAAGAAACCCATTGGTTGCAGATGGATATTCAAAACTAAGTACAAAGCAGATGGGACAGTGGACAAGTGTAAAGCAAGACTTGTAGCAAAGGGGTACGCACAGAAAGAAGGCATTGACTATGAGGAGACATTTGCTCCCACAGCTAAGATCAAAACGATCAGGATGATCTTTGCTCTAGCTGCTCAGTTTGGATGGAAAGTTCACCAGATGGACGTAAAAAGTGCCTTCCTGAATGGAGATTTGCAAGAAGAAGTCTACATGACTCAACCTGAGGGATATGTAGTACCTGGTCAAGAAGAAAAGGTATGCAGACTCAGGAAATCTCTGTATGGCCTCAAACAGGCACCCCGGGCATGGTACATCAAGATTGATGAGCATCTCGTACAACATGGATTCGTCAGAAATCCATACGATCCCAATCTCTACCTCAAAAAGCAAGGGGGGGAGATGGTGATTGTTGTAGTTTATGTCGATGATCTAGTCATCACTGGCAGTTCAGTGAAGATGATTGATGAAACAAAGAAAGATCTTAAGCGATCATTCGACATGACAGATCTCGGGCTTATGCACTACTGTCTTGGACTGGAAGTATGGCAGAAAGAGAATCACATCTTTGTTTCTCAGATGAAATATACCAAGACAACGCTCGAGAAGTTTAGGATGATGGATTGCACACCAATTGCTACACCTATGGAGAACAGATTACAGTTATCTCGTTCAGATCCATCTCCTGAGGTAAGTGCCACTCTCTATCGGCAGCTGATTGGGAGTCTCATTTACCTGACCTACACTAGACCAGATATCAGCTTTGCAGTGAGCTATCTATCCAGGTTCATGCAAGAACCCAAAATTTGTCATTGGAAAGCAGCAAAGCGCATTTTGAGATATCTCAAAGGATCAGTGGATCTTGGTCTAGAATACAAGAAGAACGAAAACTTCTTCTTGACTGGATATTCGGATTCAGATCATGCAGGTAACATTGATGATAGAAAATCCACTTCTGGATTTGTATTCTTTATGGGATCTGGACCAATATCATGGGGAAGTAAGAAACAACACTTTGTTTCTCGCTCTTCCACAGAAGCCGAGTATCGTTCTGCAGGAGAAGCTGTCTGTGAAGCGATTTGGCTACGTCGCATACTGGAAGGACTTGGAATACCACAGGACAAACCGACCACCATGTATGTTGACAACGAAGGTGTTCTCAAACTTGTTCGCAATCCAGTTTTTCACGAGAGAACAAAGCACATTGAAGTTCAGGTTCATTTCATACGCGAACATGTATTGAAGCACAACATCCAGCTTCAATTTTGTCCAACAGCTGAACAACGAGCAGATATTTTCACAAAGTCACTTGCACGTGACAAGTTCGAGTTGTTCAGAGCATTTCTCTCCTCATCTCTTCAGACAATGCACAATTAAGGGGGGGAATGTTAGGATAAATTTTATTATCCTATTATTAATTATGCATAGTAGGATTATTTAATTAATTTTATTAATTAAATAATTAATGATTAAATTGTTATATGGTTAAACAACCATATTTGTCTGTTTGCACATTGTTATATTGTTATAAACAATATATTTGTCTTTATGTAATTTTGCTTCCCGGATGTTATTGGAAGCTTGTGAAATCTGGTTTTTGGTTGCACCTGTGCAACTCATTTTCCCGGATGTATTTGGCTGTGCAATATCTATAAATATTGCAGCCCATCCTCTGTAATTGTTTACTGATTGAGATCAATAAAATATACACAGGCTTCCGTCCCTGTTTCTCAACCTCTGATCACTGCCAAGACTTGCTTTTCAATGAAGGAATATCTTACTTCACAGTCTTCTAGACCTTGACTGAAAAAGGCAATTGGTTGTTTTGTTCCTTCTTTATTTTGTTGAATTAAGATTGCAGAGATAATATCACTGCCACCAAAGGCATACAATATGAAATCCTTGGAGAAATCTTGATTCACAAGAGTTGGGGCTTGTGATTTAGCTTCTTTGATGGCCTCAAAGCTTGCCCTTCCTTCAACTGTTCATCTGAATGCTAAGCTCTTCTTCAACATCATTGTTATTGGCTTAACAATGGTAGCAAAGTTAGGGACAAACCTTAGAACAAAGTTGATCTTCCCTAAGAAAGCTTTGAAGAGCTTTCTTGTGACTTGGCAATGGCAATGCTCTTATTTCTTCAACTCTCTCTAGGTCAATTGCCAGACCTTCCTTAGACACAATATGGCCTAAAATCCTGCCCTCATGGGTCAAGAATATGCATTTTTTAGGGTTCAATGATACCCCAAATCTCCTACATCTCTGAAACACTTACCTTAGGTGAAAAAGGTGGTCTGCTGCGTTTTTGGATAACACAGTAATGTCATCCAGATAGATCAACACTATTTTGTTGATTAGCCCTTTGAATGCCATATCCATGGCCCTTTGAAAAGTTGGGCACCAACATTAGACAATCCAAATGGCATTTTTTTTGTAGGCATAGGTGCCCCATTTGGTGGTGAAAGCTATTTTGAACTCATCATCCTCTTTCACCATGACCTGGTTGTACCCTGAGAAGCCATTTAAGAGGGAGAGTCTCTCTGACCCAGACACTACTTGCAAGATTTGTTCCATTGAAGGGAGTGGGTAATGATCTTTGAGAGAAGCTTTGTTAAAGTCTTGAAAGTCTACACACAATCTAATTTCTCCATTCTTTTTCTTGACTAGGACCAGATTAACAACCCAGCTTGAATGTTTTGATTGGAAATATTATACTTGATTCTATCAGCTTGTTCAGCTCTTTCTTCATCAGAGGCTCAATATGTGGATTAACTAGTCTTTGCTTTTGTCTGATGTGTTTAGCAGCTGGATCTAGTTCAATTGTGTGTTGTGCTAGACTTCAGATTGAATCCTCTCAGGTTCTTCATAACTCCAAGCAAATATATCTGGAAATTCTTGGCAAAGTTGTATGAATTCATACCTTTCTTGCTCAGTGGCCACTTTGCCAATTTGAAGTGTTTTGTTTTTCTCCAACTAGGATTGCCTCTGAATCTTCTCCTCTGATCTGCATGTTAGCCTTCTCTTTTCTAAACTAATCATTACGATTGAAGATGAACTCCAATGTCACCAAGCCTTTAGAAAGCTTGTTTGTATGGAGCTTGTACTATTTGATCAAAAGTTGAGCTGTACATGTGCTTAGGAAGTCTTCTTGATCAAAAGCTGAGCAGTTGGCATTGATTGGGCTAGACATATAGGGTTCAATATGATAATCAACAATAGGTTCAGATATGATTGTGGCCTTTTCCCCATACTTCGTTCTAAAGAGCATATGGGACCAATCAACAGACAGTTAGCCTCCAATTTTAATAGTGAAGTCCCTGGACAAACACAAAGTAAAATGTGGTGGCAAATCTATGATGGATACGTTCTGCAAGATAGTCACATTAGGGTAGGCATGCAAAGTGAGGCTCATATCTTTGATGATTCCAATAATTGTCACTGCTATTCCATCTAATTGTACCACCCCTCTAGAGATTACTTCATATTGGAGACCCAGTTGGTCAGCTATTTGCTTGGGCATTACAAAACTACTTGCCCCCAGAATCAATAATATAATTGTGCACCAATTTGTCTTTAATAATCCATGGAACATAGAGTGGAGGAGGTCTTAGGTCCTTACCTTGTTGTTCTCCATGGTTTCTCCCAGGTTGAACTGTATTGGCAAATACTCTCTCTTGCTAGTTAGGGGGTTGATTTGAGATTGACCAATTTTGCATGGCAGTCTGCAACAGATCCCTTTACCCTAGAATGGCCAGTGACTCCCATAGTGAGATGTTCACATTTGTCCTCTTCATTTGCTCAATAATATCGAAATGAGCTATCCTTTTGCTGCCCCTTCCCAGACACATTTCTTTCTTGCACACGGGTTGTTACAACCGGTGCATAGGTGGATTTGGAAGGTGGCTTGGGTTTGGATTTGCATGTTTCAGATTTGCATTTGGGTGGTACCAAAACTTTGTGGAGTGATGGAAGGTTGAGGGTTACCTGAGTTCAGTGTTTGACCTTCCCTAATATTTCTCTTTTTGGACTGTGTATTGACAGCTACACTTTGGGAAGGGAACTGACTCATTCCATAGAAGTCCTCAACTTGCCAATTGACAAGCATAGTTTCATTTGGGGGTCCCCTCTTGCTGAGCTCCTTGCTGCTGAATTTTTTCCTGACTAGGTTCTTGTGACACACCAACGGTTTGGCACCATTAGAGCCTGATTGAGTACACCATTAAAACACATTGATTAGTTATGTGGTTGATTGCATGGGAAACATCAATCATATTCTTATGCCAATGCCCTTGATGTTGAAGTTGTACTTGGATCATATGGCCTGAAAAGTCTAGCAGCTTGAGGTTGTCCTTGGTTCTAGTTCTAATTTACAGTCTGAGATGGTGGTTTATTTTGCTGATATGGGGGTTTGGCCTGATGCTGAGCTTGGGGCTGATATGGCCTAGAACTCTGAGCTTGTTGTCTTTTGATGGTTACTAGCTCATTTCCTAGGTTTTGCAGTTGTTTCATCACTTCTTGAAGCTCCTTTGAGGTATTAGATGATGAGGTGGAGGTTTCAACTAAACTTTGGTTCCTAGGGGTGGGTATAGGAGCTAATGTAGGTGTTTGGCTAGTATATGGGTTTCCCTAACTCAGGGTACACAGGCATGGATGGCCTAGGGGTAAGTTTGCCAGCTTGAATCAAATAGTGCCCAGCTCCTATGGAAAGGCTATAGGATGTAGGTAAGGTTGTGCCCCCCATTTGACTGAATCATCAAAGAGATATCAAAATTTAAAGCCCTAAGAAAGTATAAGAAAGGCACCTTCATTAGTGGGCTTTACTACTGTTGGAATCTTGTTCCAGGTCCGTTGAAACCTGAGGTTGAAATTCATCAGTTGCTCATTCAAGATTCTCTTGATTGTTGTTAGTTGCTCCAACAAAGACAAGTTATCACCCTTTTCTCCAAAATGGCTGTGAAGAGCTATGCACAGCTGGTTCCATTTTTGAATAGAGCCTACCTTAAGGCTCCTGAACCATTGTGAAGCTTTTCGTTTGAGTGAAGAGGATAACAACTTGACTGTAATGTCTATCTCATGGATTTCGTGGATTGTACACACATTTGCAATATCTTGGACATGGTCACCAGGAGAAGTCTGGTTTTCCCTAGTGAAATATGGGATGCTCTTTAATGCTGCAATCGGGACCGAATTTTGTGCATTCAGGGCGAGTGGGTTATGCCAGTGAAGTTGACATATGGATTTGGTTGTGTCATTTTTATTGGCCTAAGAACCCTTGCAAACTGAAAGAAAGGCCTTGCAGGTGGAGGTGTTGACAAGGTTATGCTTGGTGGAGATGAAGACCTCTGAACTCTTCTTCCTCTCCTATCTCTACTTGGGGATAGATGCAAGTATTCAAATATACCTTCTTTCCTTGCTCCAGACTGAATTTTTCTCATGAATCTCGCAAGCTTGGGCTACTGAAACCAGTGGATTCTTCCTCTGTTGGAGTCACCAGATATGTAAATATGAAGCTTCTCATAAGCTGAAGATCGCAACAAGTGCACATCAATCTTGCTGCGATGGAATGGAGACTTCTCTGTCTCACCGGGCATGCCAAAATTGTTAGTGCAAAATCACAGCACCCATAAATGAGTCTATGGATCTACTTTTCTAAGGTAGAATCATTTGGTGTGATTAGCATAACATTGAGTCTTCCTCAAAAGTGTGGGACTCTATAAAACAAGAAGACTCTCCAGATTAAAGGCTGGTTCCTATTCCTCTGCTTTAAGTGCATACGTAGAAACTTGCTGAGGGTATGTTCTTAATCCTAATCTAAACTTTACCAAAGAGACATGGATTAAAAGGAATATAGAAATTAAAACAAGGCTGAACTACAAGGTGATGCACCGAAGGAATGATGGAAACTTGTTTTGCTAATAGACACAAACCAAATAGAATGCATACAATAATAGAGCACAGATAACCAAATTAATAATGAGAGACCAGATGAAGAGCAAAGAAGACAGGAAAGGATCTAGAATCGATCACAAAACATGTTTTATTGCTCTGTAGATTGATGCAATACATTAATAAATGACCAAGAGGTGAGAAAGCATATTGTAGTTTTAATGGAAGGTCTGAGCTCCACGAGGTCCTTTACTAGAAGGAAAGAGGAGCCTGCAAAAGACAAGAGAATGTCCAACCCTTTACAATAAGTCCCGAGCCTATATTTATAGATCAGATACAGAAGGGAGATAGAGAAAGAAGTAGGAAAAAGGCTCCAAGCTCAACCACCACTCTTAATACCTCTGATAGAATTTGCCCCCAAATCCGTCTTTACTGTATCAATCCCTAGTTCAACATCTTGAAGGAAGAGGAAATGACGAAATAGATCAAATCCGATCTGGTAGTTGGAAGAAAGAGATCCTAAATTGAAGGCCTAAAGTTGTTTCTCCATTTTCTCCCAACTAACCTCCCAAAAAATTAAAGTTTTCAGACCTCCATGGTGTAGACGAGGTCGAGATCTTTCCAACGGTTGTCAGATTTGTAATATTTTGAGCCCTTGAGTTGAAAGATATGCCCCTCCAAAGTTATTATTAGGCCCGTATAAATGGCCGGGAGAAAACAGTTCAAAAAAATGGGTCCCTCTTGCTAATGGGACACATGGAGCGCCCCCTTTTTGAGCAAAAAATCAGACTCGTGGGTCCGCAATTTATCTTTTGCCCTTTTGCACAAAAAAATGAAAAATCTCAGAGAAACTCCCGCAACCCTAAAGCTCTGCTTGGATTACGTGGCACCCTTTAGGTAGGCTGGGGTCTGTGCTTCACCTTTTGTCTCTGGGCCTTTTAGTCAAAAGGAAAATTTTCACCTTTTGCTCCGACTCCCCGCTTTGCTTTGACTTGGGCTTAAATGCTGAATTTTTCCTTTGGGGCAGAGTCGTGGCCCATTTTGTGTTTTTGATCCTTTTGGGGATGATAAAAGGTGAAAAAACAACTTCCCCCCCCGATGACCCGCATTGAATTTGGACACGCGGCAGTCTAACGCTCATTTTAAAGTCCAGCTCAAAGTTTGACTTTGGAGGAGCATCGAGTTGACACTTGTCAGCTTCCACTGGGTCTATGGATTTTTCAATGGCCCCTCTTGCCCTTTTACACTTTGAGCTATGTGGTGAGCTCGTGCTCATTTGGGTCCCTGCCCTGGGACTAACTCTTGGAGATGCGCCATACCGACACTTGGCATTCTCTGCTTACACTTCTATACTTAGCCAATTTTGAGACTCGCCCTATCCTCCTTTGACTCTGTTGGACTGTTTGACCCTGCCTCCGTTTCGGCCTGGGACACATGGAGATGCAGCGCAAGTTTGAGTCTCCGCCCTGGGCTTCCTTTTCGATTCACTTTTGAAGAAGCGCTGTTAGGGACACGTGGCTTTCTCCATTGGCTCTTTCATCCCTAGTTGATTTTAGACTCTT
The DNA here is from genome assembly GCA_019776745.2 of Taxus chinensis. Taxonomy (NCBI): domain Eukaryota; kingdom Viridiplantae; phylum Streptophyta; class Pinopsida; order Cupressales; family Taxaceae; genus Taxus; species Taxus chinensis. The sequence goes on along the minus strand of CM034147.1, from coordinate 713,449,258 downwards.
TCCCGAACTGTTTCAAGCCTAAAAACTTCGGATCTTTTTCGTTTTTTTCCTCTTCTTACTCCTGGCCTCTTTGCAGAACTGCCCCTTCTTCTCTGACCCTGCAGTTTCATTGTTGGGTCTACTTGTGGCTTGCAAAATAGATTTAAGGTATGAAACGGCTTGATAGATTCATTTTTTACCACATAGGGTCGTTTTTTCTCTCTCAGCCTCCGCCACTCCATTTCTAAGTCTTTCTACTACCTGTTCATGATATCTGAATGTGATTTATCAGGTTCTTTTTCTACGGGGGTCATGGCCCGATCCCATATTCAGCCTAGGGGTGAAACTATGGATGACAGGACCTTGCCATAAGAACTTTCGCATAATCTCGATAAGCTTTGATAGAAAACTTTTGAGGATTTTCAGTATGGAAAGCATGTATAAGGGGGAGGCACTGAGAACAATTTGTTGAGGACCAGTCTTCTAGTTAGTGATAGCCATTTTCCTTTCCAGGAGTTGAGTTTCGAATTAACCGAAGAGAGGAGATCGTTCCACATTGAGGTCTGACCCAAGCCACCAAACAAAGGCACACCAAGATATTTGACCAGAAGGGAGCCTTTTTTGAAACTAAAGATGTCAAGAATTCTAGCTTCTAGAGAAGGGGGGAAGTTAAAAAAGAAGATGAAGGATCTGACATGGGCCAACCTCTTGTCTGACAGCTACTGCATAAGCATCGAGTAACCCGTTTAGTTCTCTTACCTCCTGAATGCTGGCTTTGCCAAACAAGAAAGTGTCATCCATGAATTGCAGGTGAGAAATAGGATCCACCCCCTCCGTAATTCTTAATCCCTACAATTTTCCTTCTCAAACTTTATTACTGTTGGCCTTACTCAGCGAGTCAACGACTAAAATGTAGAGAAAGGAGGAGATAAGGTCGCCCTATCTTATACCCCGATTACCTTCAAAGAAACTTTCAACATTACTAGTAATTAACACGGAGGAAAGAAGGCCCAGTTATGCAACTGAACACCAAATTACAAAACTGAACCGAAAAAACCAAACTTTCTAAGGATTCTGATTAGAAAACGCCAGTTGATCTTGTCAAAGGCCTTTGTAATATCGAGTTTTAGTAACATACCTGGGGATTATATTGTAGGAGAGAGAATGAATGAGTTCATGAGAGAGAGAAATACCATAAAAATTGACCTCCCCTACAAGAAACCAGATTGCTCTAGAGAGATCATAGGTTCCAGCAGCCCTTTGAGTCTAGAAGCAATGGCTTTCGAGATGATTTTGTAGGAGGTATTACACAGAGAACCCAACCTGAAGTTCACGAATGAAGAGGGGTTGAGGGATTTTTGGGAAGAGACTTATAAAGGTACACTTTAGTGATTTAAGCACTAAACGGGATCTGTAAGATTCTTCCACAGGCCACCCAAACATCATAGCCAATGATGTTCCAAAATTTCTGAAAGAAATTAACCTGAAAACCATCCGGACCCGGGAGCTTTGTTCTTGGCCATAGAGAAAACCACTTTCTCCACTTCACTCATAGTGAAGGGCTTAAGAAGGGCCACATTTTGAGCATTAGTGACCAACGTCAGGATATTTTCAAGGAAAGAGGATTACTCTTAATCAAAGGAAGTGATGTCACCTTGAAGGAGGGAAGTAAAGAACCAGATCCCTTCATCAGAAATCTGTTTTTGATCATAGAGGACAATACCATCACTACTCTTTATCTCGGAGATGAAAGATGAGCTCCGCCTTGCTTTTATGGATGAATGCAAAAAATTTTGTGTTCCTGTCCCCAACCTTGAGCCATAATTCCCGCAATTTTTGTTTCCAGAATACCTCCTCACGCAAAAGCAATTCATCAAGTTCAGCTAGTAAAGACTTCTCTAGAAGAATCTCCGCCTCCCCCATGCCAGAGAGAAAAAAATTAACTCATTCAGAGCTTTTAACTCGGCTTCCACTCTAGTCTTTTCTTGGAAGATATTCTGTAAAACAAGATTTGTTCCAATATCTTATATCCTTTTTGAGAAGTTTTAGTTTTTGTGCAAGCACCAACATTTTTGAACCTTTAAACTGATAAGAGTGCCACCATTGTGAAATGTTGTTTTCCAGAGAGGCATCCTTTAGCCACATAAGCTCAAACTTAAAAGGGGATTTGCGAGGGGCAAAGTCGATATTGACTGATAGGGAAACCTGGAAGTGATCAGAGCCAGACCACGGCAGAATCAAGCATTCTAAGACAACATTATTCAGAGACCACTTAGGGCCAACTAATAACCTATCGAGCCTTTCAGCAATATTACTGAAGCCCTTCCTACAATTGCTCCAGGTGAACCAACCTTGCTTGGGCTCGATATCTAAAAGAGAGTTGTCAGAGATAAAGGAACAAAAATATGCCTGGGGATTGCCGATTTCTAGAAATACCACCTTTTTTTATCTTTCTCAGAGGTGATAAAATTGAAATCACCACCAAGAAGAAACAATTGATCCTCGAGGGGGAGCAAAGACCTGGAGATATCTTGCCAAACCTCTCTTTTGCCAATTATGCTATTCGGACCATACACATTAAGGAGGTAGAAGACCGAATGAGAATGTTTCGGGAAAACCCGACCCAACTGCTAACTATGATTCTGGTGGATAAGATCAACCTGAACCTGACATTCCTTCCACCAGAATCCCAAGCCCCCTGAGGCCCTGGTAGCATTGGAGAAGAAGAAATTCCAGCCCTTAACTAAATTTTTCCAGAGTGCAGCACCTTCCACCGTGACCATCTTTGTTTCTTGAAGCAACACCACACTTGCCTCTGAGGAGAAGAGACAACGCTTAAACAAGCATCATTTATCAGGGGTGTTGAGACCCCCTGATATTCCAAGAAAGTATTATCATTTAAGAGAGGGAAGGACATTCACCTTCCCAGACATAGCTTTGGAAAAGTTCAGGACACTTTGTTTTGCCAGCATCCACTTCCAACAGTGCCAGTTCTTGTTTGGATTTTCTACCTTTTTTACTGGCTGAGCCACATATGGCCTCCTTCAACCCTGCTTGAATTGAAGCCAATTTTTGAGGAAGCTAAAGCTGGTACCAGGAGATCCGACTCAAATTCTTCTTCCTCCAAGATGCCATCACCTAAAAGGGATTGAAGCTTATTTGTCTCAACTTTATCTAGGAGCCAAGATTGTAGCGAGTTCAGGGAAGCCACTTTCCCTTGATCGAAACCTTCCTTAATAAGGGAAATTAATTCGCCAGAGTTTTTATGCACTTCTTCAGTTTCTTTTAGAAGAGAGAGAGGTGAAATATCCCCCACCAAGGGTGATGCCATTTCACTCTCCTCCAACCCTTTTCATCATAGAGCTAACCTTTTGAGAATCCCACTCCTTGGAAGCCTTGGCCAGTTTCAAAGAGCAGGCCTTACTCAGATGACCCAACTACCCACAATAAAAACACTTTACATTTAGACCCTCATACTCAATGGTAAAGCACTTGGGGCCGGAATTTGTTTGGAGAGTCAAAGACGGTGACAGATGGGTAGTCAGGTCCATCGCCACACAGAGATGCACCAAGGCTTTTGCACCAAAAATTCAGGGTAGGATTACGGATGGGCACGAGGGTCCTCTAGGGAGTTTGCAATTGGCTTCAGAACAGACCATTTTCAGAGATCCAAAGGTAGATCATGAATGCTTAACCAAAGCGAGGCCTTGGAAATTTTTTCCTTCCAGGGGTCAAAATTTGGTGACCAAGGACGAAAGTATAGGTTAGAAGAGTTCATGAACCAGAGGTCCTTCTTTAAGCACCAAATTCAGTAAATCAGGGGAGGGGAAACATACTTGGAAAAAGTCGTTGGCATGGGAAACTGAATTTTGGTTTAGCATTTGAGCCCCAGAAGCATGCGACCTAGCTTGAAATCCTCCTCCAAGAGAAATGGGTGCCTAAAAACTTGTAAAAAAATCTCCCTTTTCACAAGTGAATCAAAAAAATCAGCTTTGGGAGGAGGAGGGAGGCATCGAGAGATGCAAACTTCCTGCAGTGATTTTGAAATCGATCTCGTCAACCTTGAAGTCTTATGAGCTCTTCAGCCTATCAGACCCAACCGGGGATGAATTGAAAGGGACCCTCTTGTATCACCTCAAAGGTCGGCTCAGCCTGCACCAGACTTTTTCTACTGCCATGTTTTTCCAGTACCGACTCCTTGAACAAAGAAACTAGGGTTTTGACAACCAAACTAGGGGCAAAAATTGTCCTATCAATTCAAGCACAGCCTATTCTGCTTCAAGTTCACCAGCTGATCCACGGGTGCCACGTCACCAACCATTTCCCACTGGGATCTTGTTCGCACTAGTGAGGACCCCCAGCACATGGTGTGGGAAACCCATCTCTCGCCACAAACCTTTATTATTTTTGAAAAAAACAAGCTTTTTTGCCTTTTTCACTTTTTTTGCAGATTTCACGATTTTAGCGTAATTCGCAGTTTTCGCTAGTGTGACATTCCATTCCCTCCTCACAATATAATTATTCTCCCAAAAAAAACACATGAAATATTAATTCAAAACAAATTTTGAATTATTCAAAAGATATGCAACCTTTTTTCCAAACTCAATAACAATTCACTCAATCAAACTCAAATCAACAACTTATCTTGCCAGTTAAAATGGAAAATTCTAGACAAATCATTCTAATCATGATTTAGTCAACCTCATGTCAAAAAATCAATCACAGAAGTCAAGGCTTTGGGATTCTCTTACCTCAACTATAAATAAAAACTCATTCCTCTCCATTTATCATCTTTTAAAGCTTAAGAATCCACATTGTTATTGTGTCAAATTACCATTTAGTTTTTACATAATCGTTATGTTGTCCATTTGAACATGAATCTATCAATCAGTTCAATCATTCATTTGTATTTCTCGTAGCTGAAATCTACTTCCATTCAGATTTTTTTTTCAGCATCCACATCTAATTGATCATAAATATTCAACAAGCTTAGTGCTTCATTTCAATCTTCAACCAACCTCATGTATGAGGTTACAAGGAGATATAAAAGGAAGGATCAAGTTTGCACATTGTGTTTATTTTCTTCCCTTATTTAACATTTTCTTTGTATAAACATGGAATCGCTTGTATATTAATTTTTTCTAAAAAAATTGGGGGCCTCTACATTGAATAGAAACATGTGTTTAACTCTTTATTCACAAATTTTAGTGACAAAAAAATGCTAAAAATGGTGTCTCTAGGATTGTTTGTATGATAATTTTTTCAGATAAAAAGGTACCCTCTAGATTGGATAGAAATTGGTTCGTATCTCTTCATTCAAAAAAATTAGAGATATTTTCTATAAACTAACAATAGTATGCCTTGTTAATGACATCAATTCATATTTCTACTTGATATATAATGTTTTTTTTGAACAATCATTTCTATGTTACTCAATGCTCCCTTTCAACAGGGTTTATTTCACTATTGGTGCTCTATCTTTTGGGACCTTGGAGAAATCATTCTTGTATAATGGTTTAGGGTAATTTTAAAGGTATGTTTTGTATGACTCCAATGGGTTTGTAAAGTTCATTTTGGTGTTGAAGGTAAGTTCTAAGGGTATATGTTATATATCTATAAAGGATATTGTATATTTTTTTTTAAGATTGAGTATTTATGATGACACTCTCTTAAATCATTTGTTTACTTTTCTCTGACAATATTGAATTGTTAAAAAAGGAAATATTTATATCACAAGACCAATCTTGGGATTATTAAGGTTTGATTAGTTAGGAGGTTAAAACTTATTGGATAAATTGAATAACTCCCCTTATTTCCTCGCTTACATGGGTCTCATACGAATCATATTTACCTTTAGCTTTACATATTGAATGAAAAAAGGCTTAAAACTAATCTCTTTAATTATATTTCAATCTTTTATTTTAAAGAAAGTCTCTAGTCTCTATGAAATCAACAATGTATAAGTTACCTTTTAGTCCATTTTGCTTACATGTGTGGGTATCAATGTTTCATGGCATATGGAGATCTTGTTTATGATTTTTTAGACTCAAATGTACCTTTTATAAATAATACATTTAAAAACTAGTGGACTGAAGCCATATATTGAGACCAATCAATGGTATAGAATATTAGCAAGAGGAAGAACACATGAATGAAATAAAACAACAAATAGATGAGTAAATGGGGAATTATCACACAAGAGTTCTCAAACACTAATAAGGAAAAAATCATGTGAGAGATAGCTATTTGGACAAAAAAAATTAGATGGAAGAAAGAAAACTATAACATAGAATTTAATCCCACATGGGACCATGACAAATAGGCATACGCAGGAGAAAAAATTGATGGATCTACTAAGGACTAGTTTGCATCATCTTGGTGTGAAACTGATAGGTGGGAAACACCTAAAGAAGAGTGGGAAAATAAAATGTGCTTTTTTTATTAAAAAAAAGTAGTAAAGATAGAATGAACCTGCATCAAAGAGTGCATAACTTAAAGCCACATTAGAAGAAAGTATAAGTGAAAACTGAAAGTAACAATCTAACCTCCTTATTTAAGAACACGATCTAGAGAAAACTAAAATTTAAAATCAAAATATATAGCAGAATTATAACGCCCACCCATGCAAGACCCCAAACATAAGACCAAACATAGCATGATGATTTTTTTTACTCTAACTTACAAGATACAACTTTGTAACACCAAAAGGACTCACCATAAATGTAACGTTCACCTAACATGAAGGACACCCAAATTTTTAAAAGACACACCATGTAACCAACATCACGCTTAAATAAATGAGAAAGTATGAGACTACGACACAAACACACGACATGACCATCACGAATTGGAACCCTCCACACTAACACATTTTCACGGTTTCAATATTTGTTGTGTTTAAATGTTAATTTAAGCCTTAAAGGTATGACGAGCATAAGCATGAAAAAAATATATCTTACTTTTTCACCAGATTGCATTTTCCTTACTTCGTTTAACACTAAATTTAATTTGATTCCCTCTTCACTACCATTTACATTCCATTATTTAACTTAAGCTAGGATTAGGCTATTTAAATCTAAAATTGCTTTTTGAAATTTAGTCCCACATGCACCCAAAGTTCAAACTCTTCCATTTGGAAAACTATAAATACAAGGCTAAGCCTACCCATTCAACTTAGAACTTTACACCCTTGTTTACATAACAAAATCTATCTCACATTTGGAGATATTGGCATTAGACCTCATTTGCATTAGCCAAGCTAATAGGCATTTGATCTTGGCTATCCTCCATTGTTGAAGCTCCCCCATCTTGCATCCATAACTTCATAGTAGGTTAGTAGGGAGGGTATCTAACTTGGCCTTGTAGCCATTTTAGAGAGACCTCTTCACCTCCATTGAAGTAAACAACACACAATTTGATTGCTTAGAATCTAACTAGGTTCACTTTCATTAAGCTTTCATAGAGTAGAGAGTAGTATACATGTTAGTTTTTGATGTTTTTTGTCAAAGTTATAATGCTTGCATGTTAGTTTTCTCTTGTTTAGCTCTAATCTCATGGTGCATGAATGAGTTAACAAAGCTTTGAGGTTCTTTAGCCTCATTCCATAGCTTTTGCTTTTCCATTGCACACATTTGGCATGCCCGGTGGGACATGTGTTGTTTTTAAATTAATGCTAAATGTGAGTAAAAGACTAACACCTAAATAGTCTTAATTAACAAGAATTAAACAACATACTAAGCACCATCATGATAAGAATTAAACAAGGGTTAGATGCTAACATTCATCAATACAAAACTATGAAACTAATAATGTTAAACATCTAAAATCCTATATTCTCTAACAACAAATAAATGAAGGGACCTAAGTAGGCTTTATGGCTATCAAAAATGGTTGTCCTTAGTGTTCCAAGAACCTAGGAATGAGGGCTTGCCAAAGTTGGGCTACGAGATCCTTTTGACACCTCCCATATGACCTAAGCACTTAAGAAAAAGGCTTAACTCTTCAAGATGATGAACTCTCAAGAAAATTAAAAGCAAGCTCTTAATCTATTTTGCTATATGCTTTGCATTTTCTTTCTCAAAGAGTTTAGGTGTAGGTATAAAGGTAGAAGGAGGGCTCCTTATATAGCCCAATGGATAAAGGAAACACTTAATCCTTTTACATGTGGGATAAAGGTAAAACATGATTAGGAATGGATAAGGTTGCTTTATAAAAGGTAACCTTACTTTAGAAGGGTTTAATATATGCTTAGCAAGTCATGGGAGTTGGGGGTGTTTTAATTAATCAAAGGTGATTAACTAATAGGTAGATGTAAGCTTATAGAAGCTAATTAGAGGAATATTAGTACGATTTAGGCTATTTGAAGGGTATTAAATCAATTAAATATTAATTTATTGGTTAAATGAAGTGAAAGGCTAATTAATTAATAATAATTAATTAGTCTAGATAGAAGGGGTAAATAATTAACAGAAGGTCGTTAATTAGGTTATTAGCTAGATAGGCGACTTAATCAATTAGCGTATTGTAATTAATTAAAGACAATAAGAGGGAATATGATCGCTTTTGATGATATGTCGTCGGTTTGTGGGAAAGGAGATAATTAGCGCAATTTAAGTATTTAAATTGCTTGGGCGTAATTATGGGTGTCTACATTTGCCCCTCTTTGGGGTGGTGTAAGTGACGCCACTTCAAAGATAGTAGACAGAAGAAAAATTTGAAGGGATAAAAGAAAAATTAGTAGGAAGGAGCGATGCCCCCTCGAGTGTCGATAGGGTGATGAAGGAAGACAATCGACGATCAAAAAAGTTAAGAGATAGATAGAAGAATGGGAAGGGGCAGGATGCCTCGGTAAGACAGAAGACTAGGGGTGAGAGAAAAGTGATGCATAAGAAATATGGATGAGGGGAGAGAAGAGCGTATCCTCTAGCCGCTGTGTATTGGAACAATTTTGATGTCATCATATTTCTATAAGAGCTATGTCATCGGTCCTTGTGAAAAATATAAGCATATAAGAAAAGTAGAATGACATGAAAAGCCATACTACGAACAATTGTCCAGTGCTGAAAAAACCAACTCCATGTAATATACAAAATGCAATGCAATACGAGAAAGTGAAAGATGCCTAACTCCATGCAACATACAAAATGCAATGCAATACGAGAAAGTAAACAAGTTAAACTAACAATGAAACATAATATAATGTTTTTATTATCGAGCTTCAGTTACGACCTGTGAAAATTAACGAAAAGGGTTGATGATGGTGCCCCAAGCAAGGATACATGCGAGGGGAACAACGGAGGACACTTGGCTTTGATGGAAAAGCAATGTGCACTACGAAACACTACCAGGCAACTCGTTGTGCCCCAGAGTATAGACGAAGTAAGCAGCTTAGCTTTTGTTGATGGAGGTAGATTAACATGATCCGCGAGTCGCGGACATGAACAGGTGAGAACCAAAGAGTGACGTTTTTTAGGATGATTTTTAATTTGTAGAAGGTTTTTGAAACATATTTGAATGTTTTTGATGATTTTTTAACATATTTGAATGTTTTTTATGATTTTTCTAACATAATTGAATGTTTTTTAATTTTTTGAATTTTTTTGAAACTATGTACAGGAAGACGAGGAAGCGTGGATGCCCCCAGAGATAGATGGGATGTACAAGGGCATAAGGCCACATGCGTGCGAGAAAGGTGAAGATGTAAAGATGCCCCAATGATTAGGTGGGAGTATTCAAAGGCAAACTCTTCATAGGTAGAAGCGAGACCCAAGGCCATTATGGATAGGTTCAACATGATGATGAAAATAAACCAATGAAATGCTAGGAAAAAGAAAGGATGCCCCAACGTAAGTTGGCCTAAAAGCATATGATAAAAAGGAAGGAGAAGATTGTTTTTGTGAAAGGTGACAAACATGTCTGTAAACATGGAAAACAAGTAATCTTATACACATGGATATTCTGAACGAAGTAAAAGAACGATGTGAATGATATGAATGTAGCTTAGAAGCCTTGCGATGAAGAAGTGATTAGCCAAAGGCACAAATCGTGAGACGAGATATGGACTAGAGTAAGAGTCTAAACAAGATCCAAAACGAAACACTTGGTAACATACTAATCCTGCCTACTCATAGAGATCTAGTGTGTGCATGTGGAGTTTATTACCTCTTGAAGTGAGGATTTAATAGACAACAAGTGAAGAGACCGTAGCCAATGTGTAGGAATGATTTATTGTGAAAGGTGATTTTGTGAATGGATGGTGAAAGGATAGCCGTACATTGCTCTACTGCCAGCCAGACGTCCATAGCCCCGATAGAGATTAATGGAAATACTCCAAGAGAGAGTAATATATCAATTTACTTTTGCTTTGTAGCTTTTAGCTTTTGATTTTTGATTGATTTTGATTCTTTTTCTTTCTGAAAACTTATTTCAGCTCTCTTGTTTGATAAGGGGTTAAGAACCACTGATGGCTTGATGAAAGGAGGTGGAAGTGATTGTGATGATGACATTGGCTAGTGTCAAAAAATATGTCCAAAAGTTCTTTGCAACAAGTTTATTATATTTTGAATGTGATAGGATCTCTAAGAGGTCAGTCGTTCTTTAATTTACCAAGGTGATAAAAGACCAAGGTCAAACGGATACCATAGAGATAAATGTCACAAAATGCATGTGAATAAGCTAACCAAAATATCACCGAAGGGATGAAAATGGTAGGGAGACTTGTAGAAGAATAGCAAGGAAGGGAAGAAAGAAACATCCATGTGTACACAATACCTGATTGCAATGTTTGATCTTTGTCCCTTTGATTTTTGTTGTGTTTTCTCAATGTGTTTTTTTGTATTTTTGAATTGTTTTATGATTATTTTTTATTTTTTGATAGTTTTAAGAGGTTGGGACTAACAAAGTCACTATGTGTGGTAATATCCAACAACAATGTTTGTGACTTCCTTGATAAGGGAGACTAGGCGTGTTTGTTTATCAAGAGTCATGTTTTCCCTCATCTCAATGATCGTGGCGAGTTCACACTCAACAAAAGACTGTGATTTATTTTGAAACATGAATTTTGTATGCGGGATCTTGAGTTCCCTATCCAGAGGTTTATGCACTTTACGCCATACTTGATGGCTACGTTAATGTGTGTTCTTGAATCACACTTGATTTACAACTTTGAGATTGTTTGATTTGTTGGGAGATCTTGAGCTCTTTGCAGTTTTGATCTGAGCTTTATTAAGAAACTGTTTGGGTTTTTTATAAGCTAACGTGTGACTTGTCTGATCCTAAGAAGGAGAAGAAAGTGAATGTGGACGTTTAAAACTGATGCGAGAAATGACCATGGGCTTGCCACCATCTTTGGTAGAAGAATAATGTGATGGATGAAAAGGATACAGTCCAAGGTTTGAAGAATATGGGCTACTGGGGGGTGAGTCATAGAAAGAAGACGAAGGGCTGCTAGGATGTGGCCCAAGAATAGAAGAATAAGGGCTACTAGGATGTGACCCATAGATAGAAGATGAAGGACTACTAGGATGTGGCCCAAGAATAGAAGAAGAAGGGCTAATAGGACGTGACCCATAGATGTCAGATGATGGGCTATTAGGACGTGTCACAAGAATAGAAGAAGAAGGGCTACTAGGACGTGGCCCAAGAATAGAAGATGATGGACTACCCGGGGTGATCCATATATAGAAGATAAGGGGCTAGTTGGACGTGCCCCAACAATAGAAGATAATGGACTACTCGAAAATGTCCCACAAATAGCAGAGGGAGGGCTACTAGAAGGTTACCCACACCTAGATGAAGATGAAGGGCTACTTGGCATTGACCCCATAAGAGATTGTGATTGAGGAATTATGATAGAAAAAGAGTTATTGGGTGATGAGAAGATAGGCCATGGATCAATAAAAGACTAAGGAGTTTCATCACATAATGAAGAATGGGAAGATGGAAGATTAAGAGGAGGATCAAGTTGCATGATCTGAGGCTCTTCCTCTGTTTCTTGATAAAAGGAATCAACCTTTTCCTCACAATACATAGATGTATCAAAGTCTAAAGATAATCCTTTCTCGTAATCTGCTAAAGGAATATCTTCATATGCCCCTATAAATGCCCTGATTGTTTCTCCATGCTGAAAGAGATCAATCGGTATGAGTTGTTGATCAACCACCAGGGGTTGATTGAAAGAAAGAGATCCAATTGGTGTGGAAGACTTAAAAGATGTTTGATGATGATTAATAGAAGAAGATGACGTGAGAAACGAAGAAGACATGTAGCTAGATGTCTCAGGAGTAGAAGAATGTGGTGTGGACCTCCCCATACGAAGGTATATCATCTGTAAACTAGTGGAATTAAGTCCAAATTTTGTAGATTATGACGCATGGGTCAATTCCGATGTTTGACTTAAAGGACTTTGAGTCACACGAATCTTCAAAGAAGGAAGACTTATTGGGGGTGATTGATGAAGAAGGTCCTACGAAGAAGGGAGAGGACCGTGATTCAAGAATCGTATCGGATGAATAATAACAAGGGTCCTGCAAAGAAACAGAGGATCGAGATTCAAGAATTGTTTTAGATGTTTGATTGGGGGGATTTTGAGTTGCACGTATCTTTAAAGGAAGAAGACATTGTTGAGGCAACTGACAAAAGGGGTCCAACGAAGAAAGGGATGACCACGATGTGGGAGTAAAATTAAATGTATGATGAAGAGGTTCCTGCGAAGATAGGGAGGACCATGACATAGGAGTCGTATTAGATGACTTAAGAGTTGAATTAGATGAATCTGAATAGTAGTTTGGACCCAAATAGTAGTTTGGATCTGAATCATCAGAAGATTCAGAGGAAATATTTGGATTGGAATCCTCAGAAGAAGAGGAATTTTTTGGATTAGAATCCTCAGAAGAAGAGGAAATGTTTGGATTAGAATCAAAAGACGAGTGGGGGGGAACCCGAATAATAATTTGGATCATAAGTGTCCAAACCATACAACCGACTATGAGATGAAGGTGGGGATTGGGTTACCCATATGGGCTCTCTAGCATAAAGAACCAAACAAGGGTTTAGTTGTAATGGGAATATTTTGATTTGAATTGCTAAACCTAGGTTTTGTATTTTTGTAAGTATGGGAAACCGCGCGATAGTTAGTCATTTTTGGCATTGTTTTAAACACAAATGTCTATATCTAGATAGTGTGATGGAACTCCTTCAAGGGGAAGGTAGTGACATGTCCATTTGAGTAGCATAAGGACAACCAACTAGACATTTTGTAAGTATTAATATGCGTGCGTGATTTTCTGAAGAAGGTCTAAGGAAAATAGACATCGTGATGATGCAATATCGATGAGATAAAAAGGGATTGTCCTAGAAAATAAGTTTTCAGAATGAATAATCACAAGGAACAATCATGGAAGTGTGAAACACAAAGCCAATCAACAAGGAAATACACCCTATGCAAATGCGTGTGTAAAGTGATAGTTCACTGCAAAGGTGATCAACACAATGTCAATATTTACGTCAAGCTCGTTATGAATAAGGCGTAACTATTAACAAAGGGTAGATGCAACTCCCAATTAAAGGATACCACGACAAGTTCAACCACCAACAAGACCTAAATGTTAAAAGGGTGAGGTTTACAAATGTAAGCCACGTAACCACACCAATTGGACACGTCTATCAAGCTTCGCGGAGAAGTGAGATATTAGTGTCAAAGTGGTATCGAAACGACACAAACAAAGTGACACCTTTCAATATTTGGGACAATGTTTGAAATCAAACTAAGTCAAAGAATACTAAGGATGTGTTAAAATGTGTGCAGTGTAATGCCACATTGTGGATACTTAGATCATGTTTACGAAAAACACGACATAAGTATCTTAATTGTGTCGAGACAATGCAAACAATGTAACCTGTCAAAGGGAGATCAAATGATGAATTAATCTAAACTATGATGATGATCTTGACGTGGGTCTCAAGATCACAAAGGTCACCAATGATATGAATACGTCTCCACGCACTTTAGACATTTAACTTACCCAGCCATAAACATGGATGGGCGTAAATGAACAAAAAAGTGGCAGAAACAATCAATTGGTAACACAAAGGTAGTCACCCTCCTTCTGATCAACAAAGTGTCAAACGAATGTTAAGGAATCAAATCAAAAATGGGGAGGAAAAATGCTGGCTTTACTTTGGCAGAGTTTCACCTCGCCTTAAGGCAAGTGAAAAACTAAGTGAAAGTAACGCGTCACACGTTTCGTAATGAAAAGATAGTTCACAACTCAACACTATTTTAGAATGGTCAAAGTGGACTCCTGGCCAAAGTATATTATCCTAGGTGGTTCTCTCGTCCTAGGTGTTACAAAGTTTGTTCACGAGTGGGGCGATTTACCCAAATAGTCCTGACTATCTTGGGAGTATCTTGACTTTGCCCCCTTTAAGAACAGTGGGCAATAATGCATCCATCATGTACTCAAAAGGGTCGCATAGGATTAACTTGCAACTCTATCCCACAAAGGAATCACTAGTCAAGTAGGTAGTGCAGAGCACTTCCTGTTTCGTCCACAAGGTTCCCTCTTGTGTGGACTACTTTAGGTTTCCTGGAACCACCCCCATTGTTGTAGCTTAATGCGTTATGCCAAAGGGGTTATGTTCCAGTTGAGCGGATAGGGACGTACCCTTTTCCGAAACCTGCAATACAGTGTTTTGAATATGTTCTTTTTATCTTGTTTAATTAGGTTTGGTTTGATTGAACACCTTTTAGAAACCTGTATAACAACTGTATTAGAGGGTTTTGTGTTTTGTTTTTGACGTCTCCTTTCTTTGACAAGCAATTTTGGTCCTACATACCAAGGTTAGTAAATTTCTAAAACTTCATATAAAGGAGATAAAATGTTGTTTTTGATTTCCTAGATCGTCCTAAGACGTAAGGAAAGAGCATACACAACAAGGGATCCCACTCAAATTTGTAACAAATGGAAAATTACTAAGTACAATGTGAAAATAAGTTCCTTTTAACCAACTTTGAAAGATATTTAAACCGTTTTGCAAGTATGAAGAAAGTGGTGAAACGTTTCTGATTACCAAGATCACTTAGAAAGGTGTGAGGGAAGAGCATACGCGTTTCAAACCTTCACAAATAAAGATGAAAATATTTTTTATTAAGTTAGTATAATGAAGCCTAATGTAAAGGAAACCTGTAAGCCACTTGTTAGAACCCTATAAGAGTTAGAAAAAGAAAATTGAAAAATTCTAGAAATCCAAATTTTGCACTTTTTTAACAGTTTTTAGTAATTTACATTTTTGGAGGTCTCCGGGAAATTTTGGGAGTTTTTTGATATAAAATAGTATACCAAAGGTATTTAACTTTTGGAAGTTCCCTCGCAAAGTACACTTCGTTATCTTTCCAACACTTATTCAAACTCCAAAAACAGGTTAACGAGTCAAAAGTTATGATCAAAATAAGGAGCACTAAAACTTATAACAAAAAACTAGATTAACCAGATATACCTGCGCCCTCTTTTGTGTGTGTGTGCCACCAAAAACATGTGTGTGCCACTTTGTGTGTTTCTAATTTATAGTGCACCTGCGCCACCTGAGAGGCACGTGTGCCACAAAAACAATGTATTTGCTACTCTGCGTATTTTTGGCTTACCATGCACTTGTGCCACCAAAGAGGTGTGTGCACCACAAAAACAATATATGTGCCACTCTGCGAGAAAAATAGATGAAAATTTAGACAGAATGCCTGCGCTATCAGAAAAGTGTGTGCACCACCGGGAAATCATGTGCGTCACCGCTTTGTAAAACAGTCTCAGATTTTGACAGAACATCTGCGCCACTAGAAATGTAACTGTGCCACTAAAACAACATGTGCGCTCAGGTTAGGGTGTAAGTGCCGATCTGACATGTTTTAAATAAAGTGAAGGTACAGTATAAAATGACATCTGTGCCCAGGTTAGTGCATCTGCGCGCTGGTAGGGTGTATGTGCCAGGGTTAGTGCGTATGCGCCAGGGTCGCTAAACAGAGAGCTAAGTTTTGACAGTGCGCCTGTGCCATCGAGAGGCGTGTGCGCCATGAAAAACGTGCTTGCGCTCCTAAAATTGAGCTTGCGCTCTTAAAAATGTGCCTACGCCACACCTACAACCAAAATATGGCAAAAAACCCAAGAAAGCTTACAATATCTAAAATTTTCACAAGTTAGTTTAAAAATGGCAACAACCAATTAAAATGATGGCTATGAACAAGAAGTTACACATCAAATTAGCAAAAATTCCAAGAAAATGGACATTAATTACTACATGTGCATATCAAAAGTTAGCCAAAACAATGAAACTTAAACTAAATTGCCATGGGACTAAGTGTCCCATCGGGCGTGCCAAACGTGTGCATGTGTTGTTTTTAAATTAATGCTAAATGTGAGTAAAAGACTAACACCTAAATAGTCTTAATTAGCAAGAATTAAAAAACATACTAAGCAACATCATGATAAGAATTAAACAAGGCTTAGATGCTAACATTCATCAATACAAAACTATGAAACTAACAATGTTAAACATTTAAAATCCTCTATTATCTAACAACAAATAAATGAAGGGACCTAAGTAGACTCCATGGCTATCAAAAATGGTTGTCCTTAGTGTTCCAAGAACCTAGGAATTAGGGCTTGTCAAAGGTGGGCTACTAGACCCTTTTGACACCTCCCATATGACCTAAGCACTTAAGGAAGAGACTTAACTCTTCAAGATGATGAACTCTAAAGAAAATAAAAAATAAGCTCTTAGTCTATTTTGCTATATGCTTTGATTTTACTTTCTCAAAGAGTTTAGGTGTAGGTATAAAGGTAGAAGGAGGGCTCCTTATATATCCCAATGGATAAAGGAAACACTTCATCCCTTTGCATGTGGGATAAAGGTAAAACATGATTAGGAATAGATAAAGTTGCTTTATAAAAGGTAACCTTACTTTAGAAGGGTTTAATTTATGCTTAGCAAGTCATGGGAGTTGGGGGGTATTTTAATTAATGAAGGGTGATTAACTAATAGGTAGATATAAACTTATATAAGCTAATTAGATGAGTATTAGTACGATTTAAGCTATTAAAAAAGGATTAAATCAATTAAATATTGATTTATTGGTTAAATGAAGAGAAAGACTAACTAATTAATAATAATTAATTAGTTTAGATAGAAAGGGTAAATAATTAACGGAAGGTCGTTAATTAGGTTGTTAGTTGGATATGTGACTTAATCAATTAGCGTATTGTAATTAATTAAAGAAAATAAGAGGAAATATGATTGCTTTTGACGATATATCGTTGATTTGCGGGAAATAAGATAATTAGCGTAATTTAAGTATTTGAATTGCTTGGGTGTAATTATGCGTGCCAAATGTGTGTATGTGTTGTTTTTAAATTAATGCTAAATGTGAGTAAAAGAATAACATCTAAATAGTCTCAATTAGCAAGAATTAAACAACATACTAAGCACCATCATGATAAGAATTAAACAAGGGTTAGATGTTAACATTCATCAATACAAAACTACGAAACTAAAAATGTTAAACATCTAAAATCCTCTATTCTCTAACAACAAATAAATGAAGGAACCTAAGTAGGCTCTATGGCTATCAAAAATGGTTGTCCTTAGTGTTCCAAGAACTTAGGAATGAGGGCTTGTCAAAGTTGGGCTACAAGACCCTTTTGACACTTCCCATATGACCCAAGCACTTAAGAAAGAGGCTTAACTCTTCAAAATGATGAACTCTCAAGAAAATAAAAAGCAAGCTCTTAGTCTATTTTACTATATACTTTGCATTTGCTTTCTCAAAGAGTTTAGGTGTAGGTATAAAGGTAGAAGGAGGGCTCCTTATATAGCCCAATGGATAAAGGAAACACTTTATCCCTTTGCATATGGGATAAAGGTAAAACATGATTAGGTATGGATAATGTTGCTTTATAAAAGGTAATCTTATTTTAGAAGGGTTTAATTTATGTTTAGCAAGTCATGGGAGTTGGGGGTGTTTTAATTAATCAAAGGTGATTAACTAATAGGTAGATGTAAGCTTATAGAAGTTAATTAAAGAAATATTAGTACGATTTAGATTGTTAGAAGGGGATTAAATCAATTAAATATTGATTTATTGGTTAAATGGAGTGAAAGACGAATTAATTAATAATAATTAATTAGTCTAGATAGAATGAATAAATAATTAACAGAAGGTCGTTAATTAGGTTGTTAGATGGATAAGCGACTTAATCAATTAGCGTATTGTAATTAATTAAAGACAATAAGAGGGAATATGATCGCTTTTGATGATATGTCGTCGATTTGCGGGAAAAGATATAATTAACGCAATTTAAGTATTTAAATTGTTTGGGCATAATTATGCATGCCAAATGTGTGCATGTGTTGTTTTTAAATTAATGTTAAATGTGAGTAAAAGACTAACACCTAAATAGTCATAATTAGCAAGAATTAAACAAAATACTAAGCACCATCATGATAAGAATTAAACAAGGGTTAGATGCTAACATTCATCAATACAAAACTATGAAACTAAGAATGTTAAGCATCTAAAATCCTCTATTTTCTCTAACAACAAATAAATGAAGGGACCTAAGTTGGCTCCATGGCTATAAAAAATGGTTATCATTAGTGTTCAAAAAACCCAGGAATGAGGGCTTGTTAAAGTTGGGCTACAAGACCCTTTTGACACCTCCCATATGACCCAAGCACTTAAGAAAGAGACTTAACTCTTCAAGATGATGAACTCTCAAGAAAACAAAAAGCAAGCTCTTAGTGTATTTTGCTATATGCTTTGCATTTTCTTTCTCAAAGAGTTTAGGTGTATGTATAAAGGTAGAAGGAGGGCTCCTTATATAACCAATGGATAAAGGAAACACTTTATCCCTTTACATATGGGATAAAGATAAAACATGATTAGGTATGGATAATGTTGCTTTATAAAAGTTAACCTTACTTTAGAAGGGTTTAATTTATGCTTAGCAAGTCATGGGAGTTGGGGGGTGTTTTAATTAATCAAAGGTGATTAACTAATAGGTAGATGTAAGCTTATAGAAGCTAATTAGAGGAATATTAGTACGATTTAGGCTATTAGAAGGGGATTAAATCAATTAAATATTGATTGATTGGTTAAATGAAGTGAAAGATGAATTAATTAATAATAATTAATTAGTCTAGATAGAATGGGTAAATAATTAATGGAAAGTCGTTAATTAGGTTGTTAGCTAGATAGGTGACTTAATCAATTAGCGTATTGTAATTAATTAAAGACAATAAGAGGGAATATGATCGCTTTTGACGATATGTCGTCGATTTGCGGGAAAAGATATAATTAATGCAATTTAAGTATTTAAATTACTTGGGTCTAATTATGTGTGCCAAATGTGTGCATGTGTTATTTTTAAATTAATGTTAAATGTGAGTAAAAGACTAACACCTAAATGGTCATAATTAGCAAGAATTAAACAACACACTAAGCAACATTATGATAAGAATTAAACAAGGGTTAGATGCTAACATTCATCAATACAAAACTATGAAACTAAGAATGTTAAACATCTAAAATCCTCTATTCTCTAACAAATAAATGAAGGGACCTAAGTAGGCTCCATGACTATAAAAAATGGTTGTCCTTAGCGTTCCAAGAACCTAGGAATGAGAGCTTGTCAAAGTTGGGCTACAAGACCCTTTTGACACCTCCCATATGACCCAAGCACTTAAGAAAGAGGCTTAACTCTTCAAGATGATGAACTCTCAAGAAAATAAAAAGCAAGCTGTTAGTCTATTTTGCTATATGCTTTGCATTTGCTTTCTCAAAGAGTTTAGGTGTAATTAATTAAATATAATAAGAGGGAATATGATCGTTTTTGATGACATGTCGTCAATTTGTGGGAAAGGAGATAATTAGCGCAATTTAAGTATTTAAATTTTTTGGGCGTAATTATGGGTGTTTACATAGAGTTTTCCAAATATATCAAGAGGTATATTAGGAGTAGAGTTGCATATAAAAACAAAAGTAAATTGTTATAAGCCACTACATCTCATTTAGATCACCGATAATTTAATCTACTTTAATTTGATTGTTTACCACGTTAAAATAAGAAAACAAGAATCATTAAAATCATGCAAGAAGGGAAAGATGACCATTCCTGACAATCGAATTGGTAAGGGAAAAGGGTCAATCAAAACTCAATTTGCACCCGTTCAAAACATTTCGTCAAACAATTTGCGGACTCTAGAGAGCTTCCACATTTTCAACACTCCACATGAAATAAAACACACCCATCCAAGGCCATCCACAACCTAACTTATTCACTTAACATTCTGATCCTTTTTCAATGAATCCCAATGGTGTATATCCTACAATCAATTTTGTCCAAAGGTTAAACTTCTTCCAAAAAATTTATTAAAAAATTCATAAACAAAGTGCAGGGATGGTCTCTCTTCTCTATATCGTTCCATTTTTAAAAACAAACAATGGCCTATATTCCCTATCTAGGCTCCCAAATTTTGTAGGGTAGTCACCACTAAAAAATTGAAAAAAATTTCAATTTCAAATATTCTTTGGATCTCCATACCCTATTGTAATGCTCTTATTTTAGCACAAGCTAGTAGAATGGTCGCAAAGGTAAATTCAACAGGTTGGACATCCCTTTGCGGTTTTTGCTTTAAAATCTCAAAGATTTTTTCAACAAAATGATTTTGTGCACATCCAACGATCAATGCATTCTTTGAGACTAATTTTTTGATCTAGTTGGTCCATGAGACTACATTTAGTTTGAAGCATTTCAACAAATAATAACATACCTTTTGCAATTTTCTCCATTTTTCATACATGGCTACAACGGTAAATACTTTGCAATAATAACATTTGTTAATAATCCACTTTAGAGTATTATTTGATACCCAAAATTGAAGGGTACTGCACTGTCGGAACAACGTAACACGTACCCCAATGATGATACAGGTCTCCTCGCAAGGTGTTCGGGATCCAAAAAAGCTCTCCAAGTATGCGTTATCATCCCGCATGCCCCGCTTAGCCCCCGCGTGCTTTGTTTTTCTCTTTTCCCCTCTTTTCTTGGCCTTTTGCTCTTTAGTTACGAAACCGCCGCCCTGCCTGGGGCGGTCTCGTGACCGCCGCCCTAAGCAGGGTGGCCCTGTAACCGCCACCCTGCTCAGGGTGGCGGTCCTTTACACATTTTCCAGAATGCTCTTTTAACATGACTCACGTAAATTTCAATGTTTACCAGCTTTTTTTCACCGCCATAGGCTTGCATTAATGATTCTGGTTCCCTGGAATAGTGTTTTGCCATTGTTTATAGTTTAAGAGATCAATTTGGTTTTTACCTTGGGTAAATGCAAATGCTATAAATAGTTGGCTTGTGCTCAAGCAAATGGCCCCTCAAATTTGCCTCTGAATTTCTCATTGCAATAGATTAGTCTTTCATTTTGCTTAGAATTCTTAGTTTCTTTCATTGCATGCTTAGTTAGTGTTGTTTTGCTGTTAGGAAGCCACATATCCATCTTGTGCAAGTGCTGTTGATATTTCATCCAATCCATTGGAGTAGAATAGTTTGTTTTCAATAGGAAGCCATTAAAGTTGCAGGTTTTGTTCTTCAAACAGGATAGTTTCAGGTTCTGGACATTTTATGTTGCATGACTCGCAATAAATCCCGCTAGGAATTGCATAAGCCAAGCTCTGTACTCTTGCACTATCCCTCTCCTACTCGCATTGTATTCAGTCTGTATCTTAAGCTACCTTTGTCCCAATATCTACTTCTGTTGATGCTAGCATTACATGCTTTTCTGGATCCACGTGAACACGAAGGAACGAGGAGATCACACTGAGGGGACAAGATCACACACACCATCGGATTCACCACTTTTCTGTAGAATCCAGGTTCTAGCTTTCAAAGTTCTAATTAGAATCATATCAAATAGAGTAGTTAATTACTTTATTTCAGTCAATCTTACTTTCGATATTGCCAGGGAAGCTGTGGGGATTGATAGTTTCTGAGAGACTATGATTCTTTCCTCACTTCTGAGGTAGGATCGAGAGTCTTTCAAATAGATTAGATCAGTTATTTCATTGTTTAGAATAGATTTACAACTGCACAGGCAAGTAGCTATACTCGGTTACTTTGTTTGTTTTAAAATTCGACACTAGGTTAATTGTCAATTTCTAGATATATTAAAATAGCTGCTCTTTCAAATTCATTTATAAAATTCATCAGAAAATAACAAAAATATAGAAGTTATATATGTTATAGACATACTTCGCATAGTTAATTTTATTTTGCTGCATTTAGTTTACATTATTGCTTTTGTATGACAATCACGGGACCTAGAGAGCCCAGGGAATACGTATTCGAGCCAATCGTGCCCCAACCCAATCTCGTCACAGCCATAACTGATATAGATCAGAATCTCAGGATCCAAGTCTTCCAAACAATGGTAAACTTACAACAAATCAGTTTCCAACTGCACGGGTTAAACATAGAAGATGACCAAGCACACACATTTTGGTCAAATCAACCAAACTACAGATTACCCTAGATTCATATCCGCATGACTGTAGAAGGGTTTGAAAGAGAGCAGACCTTTGGTTGTGATCCTTTGGTCCCACAGCCAGACGCAGGAGACACTCTCACAGATATAGATACCAGCTTGAGAATTCAGGTTGCACAAACACCTGTAAGATATTCTGAGAAGATCACACAATTATTAATTCTGAATATAGAAGCTGAAAAGGCATATGACTATTGGATATTAGGGATTAGGGATTGATCCCACACATGACCATAGCAGGACCACAACAAATACGAATCTACGGTTGTGACCCACAAATCCCACAGCCCAACGAGCCCATAGGTGAATCAGACATAGATGTTGGCCTACGTACACTAGTATTCAGATCTACTCCACTTCCACCTATCATCATCGAACAGTTATCCTTGCTAGACATAACAGCTAACAAAGCTAAGGAGTTCTGGACTAGGCCAGAGAATCACCCATAGAGTCAATTATATTTACCATCCACCCTATGACCTTATCTGGAGATATACACGAAACTATCCCAGGTCATTTTCCACGTATTCCACAACCTATAGACCGAATCACGCCAGAGCTCGATATTGATTGGAGCCTTCGAGCAGTCATCCTTGCTGATCGATCTATCACACCAGTTCAGGTTAGGAGGGCCTTCTTTGCCTTAGATTCACAATTTCCACTAGTGCGCGTCGAAGACATCAGATTGCCCAATTAGCTTGTCTGCATCCCACACATATTTAATCCCCACCGGCTGTCTCGGCACGACCTCGGGAGGTCGGGTGCGAGGAAAGGTTACTTGTAGATTCCTATGCTCGCTTGTCACTTTTCCATCGTACAAAATTGGTGAACCCGACGTGAAACTTCCTACTTTCTAGTTCGGAGTCATATTATTACGTGTTCTTCCAAATTAGTATACTTTTCATCTTTTCCACTTCATTAGCCTTCACATCAGCTTCACCAACAAAATTGGTGAACCCGACGTGAAACTTTCTACTCTCTGGCTTGGAGTCAGATTTCTACTGGTTCTTTTCTTTCAAATTAAAACAACTCTTTCATCTTTACTACCTCATTAGCTTTCACCATCACCTTCACTCCTTCCCATTATTCTGTGGGTATTCATATACCCCCCGAATATGTCGGGATTCGATGCATATGGTAGGCCTCTCTTAGGTCTTGAGGCATACTACGCTCAACTGAATGGACAATCATCACCCTCGCTCTCAGTATGGGGTGACAACTACTCAACTAACCAATTGTCAACACAAACTCCAAGGGTCAGATATAGCTCATCTTTCCAAACAGAGGAGTTGGATCAACTCGCTCAAACACAACAAACAGAGCCTTCAGGCTCGAACAATATGACGCTCACAGGAGAGTCTAGTTCATCTCCTCAGGTACTACTTAGACCACAAATTAGTAGACAATCAGACTCATACCTAGGTTTAGATGATGAACATTCGGTACGTTATGCCAGGAATGAACAACGTTCTCGAAGTATGTACCCACCTATAGGAGGTTTACAAACACAACCCGAGGTCTCTTTTCAAGGAAATACCTCCATGCCACTACATATAGGAAATGCCCTCGGGGAAACTTGGCAGGGCAGCGATCAATTCATAGCAGGATATCACATGCCTATACAACACCATGATATACAACAGACGCCGCTAAGGAAAAACACCGTGACTTCACCAAATGAAGTCATTTCAACGTTAGTAGAAAAAGTGAGAGGGTTAGAACTTGCCCAGGCAAATCACCATTCTCAACTCATGCAGGAAGGAAATTCCAAACCTAGCCAAATAGACCTCCTCACAGGAATAGGTACGTTAGGCGTGACCCCTCAGTATTCACAACAAACGCTGATTAGAACCACCGTTTCTAACACCGTTCCAATACCTCCCGGTCTAGTACAAAATAATCCATTCTTGGACAATACCCCTTCATACTTAAACATGTACTCCAAATCACCACAAGGGGATATGTTCTCCTCTCCCGGATATTTTTACTCAACCACAGGGGTTCCCTTATGCTCCTACCAATGCATATGCAACGCCATATCAACAACCCATTCCACCTCCACTCCCTCAACAGGCACCATCAATGGTCGAAACCTATGCGATAGGGACATATTCAGAATACTTGAAAGAGCCCTTAGATTTCACCATACGAAGCGTCATGCTTCCAAGACCTCTTCCCGATTTTCCCAAATACAAAGGTGAGGGAGATCCGAACGCACATATCAAAGCTTACGCTACAGCCATCCGAGAACTACTCCCATGGGATGGGGTTGTTGCTAAAATATTCCCCAAAACTTTGGAGGGCATCGCTCTCGATTGGTATTATAGAATACCTGAAGCTTCCATCCATTCGTTCAAGCAACTCGTGTCAGAGTTCATCAAGGCCTTTGACATGAACAAACTATTAAGGACAGGAATCAGGGAATTCTTGCACATTAAGCAAGAACACAATGAATCTGTCACCCATTTCATCCAGAGGTGGCGCACAGTTCTCTATTCTTCGGCAAGTGCTCCGAACATGGATCAGATGGAACTATGTGATCTATTCCTTCATTCTCTCAGTAGAGAGGTGAAGGAAGAAGTCCAGAAGTTCCCACTAAGAACTTACGATGAAGTACTTGAGAGTGCTCTCCGAATAGATCAAGCGGCAATTGATAGTGGTCGCAAGACATATGGAGCAAACGGGAGGTTAATCACCTCCAACCAAAACACTACAACTTATCCTACTACCACGAATGTCAATCAAGGACCTAAAATTCTTAACAAAAATCGCGGAGTGACAACAGATGGAGTAACCGATCAGGCTAGAAAGGTAAATGTTGTGAATACTCCACCACAAATAAACAATCAACGAAACAATAACTTTACTCCAACAATCAACACAGTGGATTTTAATCATCCACAACAACAACAACAACAACAATGGTGAAGCCCTACACGGGATCCAAATCAAAATTCAACTAGGTATCAAAACCAGAATTCAAACCAAAAACAACAAACACAAAACTTTAATAGGCAACGGTTCGATCAAAGTTTTAGGCCACAATATACACCGAGCCAACAAACTAGGAATTACAATCCTAACTCCTATTGTGGTTTTCACAAAATCCGAGGCCATGACACTAGAACATGCCGTGACTACAATAAATTCATGCAACGTTTGCCAGAAGAACAAAGACAACCTTTCATAGATATGTTCTTGGCAGATCCTGCCTCACCAGCACCAAATACTTTTACAGGGGCAGTTTCCCCTCAAAATGCACCCCTCAAGATCTTCAATGATCCGCTCCCAAATCACAACAATAACAAGTTAAATCCAAGTGGGACAAACAAGGGTGTAATTGCAGGAAACAATGATCATGAAGCTTCAACTTCGCTAAATCCATTAGTTGCGCCACAATTAGGAAGTCAGCCACGACCTAAGATAGTCGGTTTAGTGGAGTTAGATGCCGAACTACCCGTAGAAGCTGTAACAAGGACACGAGAGTATTCCTCTCAGCTAAGTCCAAGCTACCCGCTAGAAACAGACAATATCCAACAAGTATTAACAAAACCCGTAGGTGCTTATGATTTAATTAATGATCTAACAAAAACCTTCTCGCACATCTCCTTTTTGGATTTATTAAAGAACTCCCCTGCTCACAGGGCTGCTCTTTTAGAAGCATTGGGTTTAGGTCATCTAATTAGCATCACTCCACCTCCCGAAACACAGGTAAATCATATAGACTTTGATATCCATCCTCTGGGGCAGCCGGATAGGGACACCGAATTCATATTCGAAATAAACAAAATGCCCACAGACGCTGAGATTGCACGCCAAGGTGATCCGGCCTTACACTTGCAAGTGTGGGTCTATAACAATTATGTGAAACACGCGATGGTTGACGATGGGGCAGCAGTTAACATAGTCCCCTTTTCTTTCCTTCAAAAGCTAGGGTATGGAGAAACCAATTGTTCCACGACTCAAAATACGCTAAGAGGCTATGACAGCCTTAAAGCCACTTCAATTGGAACTATAATACTACCGGTCACCTTAGGACCCAAAACAATCCTGACTGAGTTTTATATTATAGATCGGGAAACTAACTATAATATGATCCTCGGCCGACCATGGATACACCGTATGAAGGCAATCCCTTCTACGCTATTTCAAGAAGTAAGATTCTTGCATTTAGGAAAGGTGTTCATAGCCAAAGGTGATCCAAAACCATTCGATGTACACCTGGCTGACCTAAAGAAAAGACCAGGCATACACTCAGAGTTTGAACTCCCAACAAACCAACTTAATAAACCTACCGACGCGAAACCAGAAGAAAAGTTGGTACCTACGACAGATCTCGAAACTATGAGCCTAGCCAAGGCAACCCTAGCCCCCAAAGATGAGGCTAACACTATAGAAACAGTATCATTAGGAACTACTGCAAAAATTGTTGAATTACTAGAACAGGATCTACCAATGTTCCTACCATTTGATTCTGTAGGCATGGGGTGCACCCTAGGTGTTGGCTCTCTTCCAGTAGTGGATCTCTGCATGATAGAAGTAGAGAACGTTAACACAACAAGTGTCCCAGCATCCATGTTCCCAGCTAAGTATTGGACTCTCCATTTCGATGGAGCTAGATGTCGTTACGGAGCTGGGGCAGGTGTAATCCTTACTTCTCCCGAGGGAAAAGTCCTACCATTTGCCTTTAAGCTAAAATTCGAATGCACTAACAATGGTGCCGAGTATGAAGCCCTTCTCCTTGGCCTCATCCTAGCTAAGAGAATCGGTGTTGATAACATCAGAGTGTTAGGAGACTCGCAATTGGTAGCAAACCAAGTCTCTGAAGTATATGAAACCAGAGCTGAGCACTTACAGCTCTACAAAACGGCTATATTAAATTTAAGCAAGGAATTTGACTTCATATCAATTGAAGCAATCCCACGCGAACAAAATCTTCTCACCGATTCAATAGCAACCTCAGCATCACGCTTTACTCCAAACAGTAAGTTAGAGGATACCCGTTTCATGGTATCCCTTCGTGATGAACCATTGATAAAAACAATGTCAAATCCTCTTTTAAATGGAAATGAAAACAAATCTGCTATCCTAGACCACATCGATAGTGATACAACCACTCTTGATTTCTTAAACACCTATGCGGCATTACATCTCACCCATCACGCAGTAGATTTATCTTTGATCCCGCATTCATCTTCCTATTACGGGAATCCCATGACAGAGCTTCCCCCACAAAAGGAACTCAACATATACACAGTCGAGAATGGAGACGAGCTGGAGCTACCCCCAGCCCCACCTGAGTTTGAAGAAGGTAACGCTTCTCTAATCGAAGAAACAATTGATATTAACATCGGAACGGAAGATGAACCAAGGATATTGAAGTTAGGATCCTCGTTAACTCCATTAGAAGTAGAAATACACACTCGGATCCTCAAGGAACATCAGAAGGCGTTTGCATTTAATTATAAGGAAATGACAGGAGTTGCACCCCACATTGCGGTACACAACCTCGTCACTAAATCAGATGCAAAACCGGTTAAACAAAAATCGAGACCAATGAAACCCAAGGTAGCTCTCATGGTAAAAGAGGAGGTAATAAAGCTCCTCCAAGTAGGATTCATCAAACTAGTCGATTACTCTCAGTGGGTATCTAATATCGTTCTGGTTCTCAAAAAGAATGGAAAGATACGCATCTGCATAGACTTCCGAGACATTAACAAAGCATGTCCTAAAGACGACTTCCCATTACCATCCATAGACGTCATTGTTGATGCAACAACTGGATTTGAGCTTTTGTCTCTCATGGATGGATTCTCGGGATACAATCAAATCAGAATATCTGAACAAGACCAAGCTAAAACCACATTTATAACTCCTTGGGGAACCTATTGCTATGTTGTTATGCCATTCGGTCTCAAGAACGCTGGCGCTACATACCAGCGGGCTATGACGTATATATTTCATGATCTTATTCATAAAATTGTGGAATCCTACGTAGATGACTTGTTGGCCAAGGCCAAGAAGCGTTGTGACCATCCGGAAGTGCTTCACGTCATTCTTTCACGTCTGATAGAATACGGAGTCACGCTAAATCCAGAAAAATGTGTCTTTGGTGTGACAGGAGGGAAGCTCCTAGGTTACATTATATCATCACGTGGGATCGATGTTGACCCAACCAAAATTAAGGCTGTTCTTGAAATGGTCCCACCTTCGGATGAATCTGGAATCAGATCATTTCTCAGAAAACTTGGTGCGATCCGGAGATTCATCCCAGACTTAAGTTTCACCATTCATCCAATCAACAATCTACTCAAGAAAGATTATAGCATTGATTGGACCGAAGACTGCAATGAAGCTTTCAACGCAGTTAAGTGTTTCTTGTTATCACCACCTACGCTAATGCCACCTAAGCTGGATCACCCGTTAATTTTATATTCGCGAGCCACCAATGTCTCGCTAGCCTGTATGCTGGCTCAAGAAGATGATGACAATAGAGAACGTGATCTATTTCATCAGCCAGACATTGCTCGACTATGAAACACGCTACACACAAGCGGAACGAGAATGCCTCGCCATAGTCTTTGCAACAAAACGCTTAAGACATTACATGTTAAATCAAGAAACAAAGGTCATTGTAAAAATAGACCATTTACGAACTTTCCTCATGCAAGGGTCCTTGTCTAAAAAGGTTGGGTGCTTTATAACCTTAATGGGTGAATTTGAATTAACATTCGTAAATCAGAAGTCGGTTAAAGGACAAATCATCACAGATTGGTTAGCTGATAATCCATTAGACGGAGGCGATCTAGTAGATCTGGACTTTCCAGATGAGTGCGTATACTACGTCGAAACCCGACCTTCTATCTCTGAGTGTCCTTGGTACACTGATATCATTAATTATATCATGGACCATACATATCCAAAAGGTGCTACACCACAACAAAGAAGGTGGTTACGCATTATCGTAGCTAAATACATCATTATAGAACAAGTCCTCTATCGAAAAGCGTTTGATGGAATGCTTCTAAGATGCGTCGACACAGAAGAATCCAAGAAGATTCTCCATGAATCTCACAGCGGAATGTGTGGAGGCCACTTCGGTGGCCATGCCACCACTCGTAAAATACATCGAATGGGCTATTTCTGGCCCACTCTAGAGCACGACGCAGTAGAGTTTGTACGAAGGTGTCATAAATGCCAAGAATTCTCTCATGAGATTCACATGCCGGCACAAGCTCTACAACCAATCGCTACTCCATGGCCCTTTTCTACATGGGGCCTAGATTTAATAGGGAAATTCTCTCCCTCGTCTACAGATGGCCATAATTTTATAATCACGGCCACCGAATATTTTACCAAGTGGGTAGAGGCTATGCCTCTTACTACTGTACCGGGTTCTGTAATCGCCAAGTTCATTTTGAACCAAATCATTTGCAGGTACGGTGTCCCGCAAGTCATTATCTCAGATAATGGGACTTCTTTTAAGAATGACGAAGTTCACGAATTATGCAATAAATTTAAAATAAGCCATCATACAGCCTCCTTGTATTACCCTCAAGCCAATGGACAGGCTGAGGCGACAAACAAAACATTAAAAGCCATTCTCCTTAAAACGGTGAAAGAAAACAAACGAGATTGGCATTTGAAGTTATATCCGGCCTTATGGGCCCACCGAACCTCAATAAGGACACCAACAGGAGTGACTCCTTTCTCGCTAGTATTCAGGGCAGAAGCAGTTCTCCCGCTTGAGGTTGAAATACCCAGTCTCCGCATTTCATTACAAGGGATTCTGGATGAAGACGCTTATAGAGAAGCACGTCTCTCCCAACTAGAAAGCCTAGATGAAGCTAGGTTAGATGCTGAACAGCGGCACAGAGTCTATGCTGACCGGATGTGTCGGCAGTATAACAAAAAGGTCTATGAACGCGACATATATGAAGGTGATCTAGTTCTAAGGCTAGACAAATGGATCAATAAAAAGACCGGCGAAGGAAGGAAGTTCCGGCCCAAATGGTTGGGCCCATACCGAGTCATGAAGGACTACGGAAATGGTGCATATCTCCTATGTACGCTGGAAGGTGAGGAATTTGGTGAAACAGTCAATTCCCTGCACCTCAAACGATTCTACGCGTAAGCAGCTAGCACTACTTGTATAATTATATCTACATTGCATCTTCATATAGATTAGGATCATTTTGTCCGCTTGTTTCGTACAAAAATTGTGATCAAGGAATTTGTTCTCAAAGCAATTCATTACAAACTCATGATGTTGTTGGCATAAACACTCTAATCGTACTTCTCTATTTCCATGATATCATCAAACTATTTCGGAATCATTTCATCAAATAAAGCTAGATATGACAAAGTCTTAACGGTAACCATGCCAAGATCTGCAGGTTTATTCTCACTTTTGGTTTCTTCTTAGGATGGGTGTCTTGCCTATGGTCTGTTCTTGAAGCTTCATGGTGTCACATCTATCTCGTATGTATATCTCTTTGGAAATAAGAACACACTGACATTTTACTCAAGTAAACAAGTCAAATATAGATCAAATAGAAAATTTTAAATTTACACATTTCCTTGCCCCACCAACCTTCGGTGATGAGCTTGCGTCTCTTACTAGTGACGTAGGGTTGGGAAAGGATGGAAATGCCCTTACTCGCCTATGCCTTGCCTATGGTGATAAACCCATGCTTCTTACTAGTAGCATGGGGCAAGGTGTAGGGGGTCCTCTTGACAAACAAACGTAAAAGGTCATAGACAAACAATTCAAATCTTGAAGTCTTGAGTCAAAAACAAATGAATCAGATGTCCAAAATTCCAAGAGAATTAAAAATCCTAAAAACCCAGATTTTGTCTACCATGTGGCCATCTACGGATCTAAGTCTAGATAAACCACAAAGCAAGTTGCATCCCAAAACTATGAAGTCACTCGAGTGGAGTGGGCTTGTAGCATCCTAATTTGGTTCCGCTCAAAGCTTTGTCTATCTTTCATCAATATCATTTCAACACATTTCATAGCTTGTGCCCTTTCTAGCTCTCGGTGATGAGCCCTCGCATCTTACTAGTTGTGTGGGGTTAGGAGTGGGGCAAGTCTATCTACTCATCATACCAGTTTGTCTTCACCACTTTGCCAAAACAAATATGAAGTATCCAAAATTGCTTACAGAAACTAAGATTCAAAATCACATTGTATCTACATTATCATATATCAGCATCATGAAATACAAAAAGAAAGTAAAACATTTGTATCATTTGTTCTCCATTGCATACATTCTAAAGAGCATACATGCATAACATCATAATTTACATGAGGAAACTGGAAAGGAAACAAAGCCATGAATGCCAAAAGTCTGATCCAAAAAGAATATATATATATATATATAATATATCAAAATTCTGTACAATGCCATCATGCGCTAAGCATGGTCAAAACGCTCAAAGAGCCCGGGATATACAAAAGAATATATCATACAAAATCTAGGAGAGCCAAGTGGCTTCTCAACCCCTATGAGACCCCTCCGAAGGTGCACGCCCGCGCCTAGGACTCCGGCTATGCCGGCGCTCTGAGTGCATGGAGGGCTCAGGATCCCGAGGGGCAGCCGCAGTCTCGCCACGAGAATGACTCCTCATCAGGCGCTCGGCTGTCCTATACCCTGCTAGCTCCGTGCGGAGAGTCGATACCATCCTGGCCACATGCCAGACTGGGGAAAAGATGTCAGTGTGTCTACCAGCTGTTGAGGGCTCCCCAACGTCCACAGACAACTCTGCGCGGGTCCTCTCCATGGGGATCATCAGGGTATCTGTGCATACTCTGCGAATCAGGGCTCGCCACTCATCGGCGGTCTCTGCAAACAAAGGAGAAAACAAATTAGAAACAAAACAAGAGATAAAATACAAGAGAAAACAAAAGGAGAGATAGCAACTAAGGAAATCCTAATTAAAAACAAACATTAAAAGGAAGGATGGTAACTTACTCGGATCACCAGGCCTCCAGGATGGATCTCTAGGGTCAGCACCTGCCACAGATGCCGCCGCTGACTGAGGTGCTCCCCCCATGGCTGGAGCAATGTAGCATCCTACAACGGACTCATCCTCCCCACCATGGCCCTGGGAGAGTGGCTCCTCTGAAACCAGAGTAACTCTCTCTGCACTCTGCTCGGCCCTCTCTGCCTGCATGATATCCTGAGTGTCATGCCACTCAGGATCACTGTCCTCCTCAGTCTCCTCCTCTGTCTCTCCCCCTGTAAACTCCTCAGACTCAGAGTCTATGTCGATGGGGTCATCGCTGCTATGGGCAGGACCCGCGGCAATCTGAAGCAAGGGTGCCTGAGGTGCACCGGCTCTCCCTCAGGCACGTACTACCCTCCTGGCCGCAATAGGAACGCCAGGAGTAACAACTGTCCAACCCCGGCCTCTGGGACCCCCTCTGGCCTCTCGAACTGACCTGTATACTGGCGCTACCGGGGGAAGCATGCCCATGTAAGGTAGGCCAAACTGCTGAGGAACTCAGCCAAAGGGGTGTATCTCCACTCGCCCCACTCTGTCAATAAGCTGCCCTGTGGTGGAGCAGGAGATCAAAGTAAGAGCCTCCTCGCCCCATATACCTGCCATGGTCTGATATGGTGTGGCCTCCATGTCATCGGTGGTCAGAGAAGCAACTGGCTGATGAGGTGCTCTGAGCACCGACATATCTGTCCATCTGGCTGCCCTCACAGCTCCCAGATCTGTCACCTCTACACCTCTACCATAAGGAATGAAGTGCTCGTAAACCCAACTCATGACCAGGGTCGGGTGGCTCAAAGACTGCCCCTGTAAACGGACTACCCTGTACAAGTCATGGTAGGTAGTCCCAAGTATGTCTGCTCCCCAGGCGTAAATCCAGCCATGGCCCTCAATCTGTGCAATGATGGGGGACCAGCAGTATAGTAATGTGTCTCCTCCCTTGTCCCCGATCAATCTCGAGGCAAGGATCCCCATAATAGCCTGGCGAAGCAAGGGGATGGGCAAACTAGGAATAGATCAAACTCTGACCCCCTTCTTCGAACCCGTGGAGATGACTGCATCTCCCATATAGGAAGCCCACTGTGCTATCTGGGCCCGTGAACCTGCTGTCTCGAGGGTGAGTCGTCTCCCGATGATCGGGACCCCCAGGATACGGTAAACATCCTCTAGTGTGATGGTCCACTCACCTCGGACCCCTGGTAATCGGAAGGTGTTCCGATCAGCATCCCAATAGGAGAATAAGTCACAAAGAATGTGACTGGATGGTGCAACATGTGGAACGCGTGAGATACGTAGTATCCCGGCCCTCTGAAGAGTGTCCTCCTCATCCTGTGAAAGTGCATCTAGTACTGCTGGGAGCCAGTCACACTCTCTCTCTCTCGGCTCCACCGAATGTACTCCTCCCTCGCCTGCATACACCCAAAAACACACAAAACAAAGCAAGTTAGCATCCAAGTGATATTAGAAAAATCATGAAAACACATAGAAATGCTAAAAATGCAAAAAAAATCTCAAACAGGTGTTCTTTTGGCATTCTGTTCAAAACCGCCGCCCTGAGCAGGGAGGCGGTTTCGTTAAGGGCGGCGGTCTTGTAACCGCCTTAAGGGCGGCGGTCGTGTAACCGCCGCCCTGGGTAAGGCGGCGGTCGTGTCCTGAAAACCCACGCGGGTTTTATAACTTAAAAAAGCCTAAAAAACACCAAAAGAGGACCATTTTAACTAAAACAAGGCCTACCCAGTAGGCGCCCCCCCTAGATGGACCTTTTGAACCTAACATTTTCAAAAATAACCCCCCACGACAAAGATTTTAGCATTTTAAAATTGAGGAGGGTAAAAATGATAAATTGAGGAAAACTAACCTGTGATCTCGCGGGTCGATGATCTGCACGCGGAGGCATGATCGCTATCTCGCCACGAACGTTTTGACTCTACTCTCGTAAGAAACCATCACCGTGGGTCCCAGAGCTCAGAATCAATCAAATCAACACGCGCAAATGAATAGGAAAATGGGCCCACTTTCATATATATAGCAACCTGACTTGTTTTAAAATTTTTTTTCACAGGTTTGGAGCACCGACGGAGGTAAGTTCTTACCCCCGCACAAATGGTACGTCCTCATTTCCCATTATTTTAGCATTTATTTTCCAATCTATCTTGTCTATCTGCACTTGAGTTCTCTTTTCATTTTGCAGGAAGTAGGAATTTTGGATGGCGTCATTTCGACACACGGACGTACCAGGTATGACTTCCAACTTCCCATTTCGGGACCGCCATACTCGGACCCACCGTTTTACACCTCTTCATGGCTAAAACGCTTCTCCGAGGGGGCAATATGTACGTACCCAAAATTGTAGGGTACTGCACCGTCGGAACAACATAACACGTACCCCAATGATGATACAGGTCTCCTCGCAAGGTGTTCGGGATCCGGAAAAGCTCTCCAAGTATGCGTTATCATCCCGCATGCCCCGCTTAGCCCCTGTGTGCTTTGTTTTTCTCTTTTCCCCTCTTTTCTTGGCCTTTTGCTCTTCAGTTACGAAACCGCCGCCCTGCTCTGGCCGCCCTAAGCGGTCCTGTAACCGCCGCCCTGCTCAGGGCGGCGGTCCTTTACGCATTTTCCAGAATGCTCTTTTAACACGACTCACGTAAATTTCAACATTTACCAGCTTTTTTTCACCGCCATAGGCTTGCATTAATGATTCTAGTTCCCTGGAATAGTGTTTTGCCATTGTTTATAGTTTAAGAGATCAATTTGGTTTTTACCTTGGGTAAATGCAAATGCTATAAATAGATGGCTTGTGCTCAAGCAAATGGCCCCTCAAAATTTGCCTCTGAATTTCTCATTGCAATAGATTAGTCTTTCATTTTGCTTAGAATTCTTAGTTTCTTTCATTGCATGCTTAGTTAGTGTTGTTTTGCTGTTAGGAAGCCACATATCCATCTTGTGCAAGTGCTGTTGATATTTCATCCAATCCATTGGAGTAGAATAGTTTGTTTTCAATAGGAAGCCATTAAAGTTACAGGTTTTGTTCTTCAAATAGGATAGTTTCAGGTTCTGGACATTTTATGTTGCATGACTCGCAATAAATCCCGCTAGGAATTGCATAAGCCAAGCTCTGTACTCTTGCGCTATCCCTCTCCTACTCGCATTGTATTCAGTCTGTATCTTAAGCTGCCTTTGTCCCAATATCTACTTCTGTTGATGCTAGCATTACACGCTTTTCTGGATCCACGTGAACACGAAGGAACGAGGAGATCACACTGAGGGGACAAGATCACACACACCATCGGATTCGCCACTTTTCTGTAGAATCCAGGTTCTAGCTTTCAAAGTTCTAATTAGAATCATATCAAATAGAGTAGTTAATTACTTTATTTCAGTCAATCTTACTTTCGATATTGCCAGGGAAGCTGTGGGGATTGATAGTTTCTGAGAGACTATGATTCTTTCCTCACTTCTGAGGTAGGATCGAGAGTCTTTCAAATAGATTAGATCAGTTATTTCATTGTTTAGAATAGATTTACAACTGCACAGGCAAGTAGCTATACTCGGTTACTTTGTTTGTTTTAAAATTCGACACTAGGTTAATTGTCAATTTCTAGATATATTAAAATAGCTGCTCTTTCAAATTCATTTATAAAATTCATCAGAAAATAACAAAAATATAGAAGTTATATATGTTATAGACATACTTCGCATAGTTAATTTTATTTTGCTGCATTTAGTTTACATTATTGCTTTTGTATGACAATCACGGGACCTAGAGAGCCCAGGGAATACGTATTCGAGCCAATCGTGCCCCAACCCAATCTCGTCACAACCATAACTGATATAGATCAGAATCTCAGGATCCAAGTCTTCCAAACAATGGTAAACTTACAACAAATCAGTTTCCAACTGCACGGGTTAAACATAGAAGACGACCAAGCACACACATTTTGGTCAAATCAACCAAACTACAGATTACCCTAGATTCATATCCACATGACTGTAGAAGGGTTTGAAAGAGAGAAGACATTTGGTTGTGATCCTTTGGTCCCACAGCCAGACGTAGGAGACACTCTCACAGATATAGATACCAGCTTGAGAATTCAGGTTGCACAAACGCCTGTAAGATATTCTGAGAAGATCGCACAATTATTAATTCTGAATATAGAAGCTGAAAAGGCATATGACTATTGGATACTAGGGATTAGGGATTGATCCTACACATGACCATAGCAGGACCACAACAAATACAAATCTACAGTTGTGACCCACAAATCCCACAGCCCAACGAGCCCATAGGTGAATCAGACATAGATGCTGGCCTACGTACACTAGTATTCAGATCTACTCCACTTCCACCTATCATCATCGAACAGTTATCCTTGCTAGACATAACAGCTAACAAAGCTAAGGAGTTCTGGACTAGGCCAGAGAATCACCCATAGAGTCAATTATATTTACCATCCGCCCTATGACCTTATCTGGAGATATACACGAAACTATCCCAGGTCATTTTCCACGTATTCCACAACCTATAGACCGAATCACGCCAGAGCTCGATATTGATTGGAGCCTTCGAGCAGTCATCCTTGCTGATCGATCTATCACACCAGTTCAGGTTAGGAGGGCCTTCTTTGCCTTAGATTCACAATTTCCACTAGTGCGCGTCGAAGACATCAGATTGCCCAACTAGCTTGTCTGCATCCCACACATATTTAATCCCCACCGGCTGTCTCGGCATGACCTCGGGAGGTCGGGTGCGAGGAAAGGTTACTTGTAGATTCCTATGCTCGCTTGTCACTTTTCCATCGTACAGTTTCCATACCATGTTCCCACATTTTTCTGAAAAATAAAAAACTTCAACTTGTATGAGTTTTTTGAAATAGTTACACTCAAAATTGGAAGATGTTGTATAAACATGAATTGTAGAATTTTGAGTCTAGTTTCTAAGCTACTAAATTTTATTGAAAACGGATAAGTTTAAGTGGGTCAAATAACTAAAATACCAATAGGTGCTCCTGTTTTTGTTAAAAAACATAACAGAGTGACTTTCATGCCCCCACCATTTTTTGAGCACCATTTAGTTTTTTTGAAAACCCTTTGGTAGAAAGATAGCTAGGAGCATCTAGTTTGGGCTACATTTTTTTAAATATTTTTTTAGCGAGTATTTATTTTTTTATGATTTTTCTAGTACAAAAATTTTAAATTTAAAAACATAACGGAGCTCCGACCGTGCCCCCCCTAACTACCTCAAAAAATATCGAAAATTAGATTTTTTTTTTGAATGTGTATAGAATTTGACCTTGTTTGGGCTAGTATAATTTTTTTTCAATTTTGATGAGCCAAATGTGTGTGTATATGACAAAAGATAGACGTGTTTAAACTTCAAAAAATAGCTATAAAAAGGCATTGTTAGAAAATAAATAATATGGGAACCTTATATTAGTCAGAAAATTTGAAAACTTATATTTTTAGAAAGTAGATAGTCTTTTCTACATCATGGTATAATTTTTTTAAATGAATTGACCATTTTATGTCAATTTATGATGGCGGAAGAGAGATTTTTGCATTTTCCTTGCAAAAACACGTGGTTTGTTGTGTTTGTGCAGGTCCATGCCTCAGGCTTGGGGATCCAAACCAGATCCAAGCCTCGAGGCATGGCATGGAAAAAAGTGAAACAACAAAATGCATAATAATGTGTACGCATTATAATGCGTATGCATTATGTTATATACTTATTTATTGGGGGCCCCAACATATTTTTCCCCTTCTTCACGGGTTTTCTGTCATATTTCTGTCTGGTCTACGAATTCATGCACATTATTTACTAATTTTTAGTACTTAATCTTGTCCCCTACCCCACAATATATTATTCTGCAATCATGGGTGACAAAAAATGACATAAGGATGTAAAGAAAGTCAATAACAAGACACTGGAGCAATTGGAAGAGACTGAGAATTAAGAAAGTGAAGAGGATGCAAAAACTTCGTGTAGGGAAAGGTACTTCTGTTGTATCAAATGTATCTAATAATTATTATGATTTTGCTATGAATGTTGATATTGAATTGAATGATAATGTTGGTATGGATGAAGAAATTGATATGAATCCAATTGTTGAACCTTTACCTGAGAATCCAAATGTTGAAGTTTTACCTGAGAATCCAAGAATTGAACCTTTACCTGAGAATCCAAATGTTGAACCTTTACCTGAGAATCCAAATGTTGAAGCTTTACCTGAGAATCCAAATGTTGAAGTTTTACCTGAGAATCCAAGAATTGAACTTTTACCTGAGAATCCAAATGTTGAACCTTTACCTGAGAATCCAAATGTTAATCCTAAAATTTGTATGGAAACACTAAATGAAGAAAGTAACCCTCTTAATGAATCTTCACCTCTTAGAACATCTCCTTCCATTTTGCGAAGAAAACCAATTCACTTAATTGAAATTGATGAAAACATTATAAAACCAATGCCTAACAAAATGTCTGATAGAAATGCAAGAAGAAAAGCTAGGGGAATTTGGGATAATTACTTTATGAATTTAAATGACACACAAAGATGTCAATTATTTGTTACATTGATGAAATTAATTAAGATGAGACCTACAATGAAGACCCTGGGGTTAAGAACTTCTAATGTTGTTGATCGAAATGCGTCAATTGTTGAAAATATACATAAAGCATACCAAACTGTAGGTGCCAACAGACGCACCAAAGATAGTAATGTTACACAACATGCACTTACTAATTGTATAGTAAGTGATAAAATAATTAATAAATGCTTGATTAGAAAAACAAGCAGTGCTTTGAAGCTAAATAGAAAAACACTAATGAAAGCAATAGGGAGACACAAAAGTCTTGAGTCAGTCAATAACACTGACTATTGGGATTTCTCTAGCAAACTCCCATGAAAGACAAATAATACATCTGATATTCTAAAAGAATTAATTGTAAAATTTTGGAATGAGAACACAAGAGTGTCACCTAATAGAAGAGATACAGTAAAAAGAAGAATAGGTTCTCGTAATCGTGAATCGTGTGCAAAACATTTCTTAGATATGACTCAAACACAATTGTTATCTAAGTTTAAAAATGAAAATCCACAAATTAACATTAGCCAAATATTCTTTGAAATGAACAAACCCTTTTATGTAAAAATCAATCACTCACGTACCACTTGTTGTTGTAGGCATCATGTTGAATTTTCAATGCATTATGATGTTTTTTTTGTCAAATACGTCATGTTTTGCATACTGACATCATGTTGCAGGAGTGTGGATTAAATGTCCCACCAAAATCTTCAAGGGAATTTATTCCGACAATATTTTATGAAAAATCAAGTAGACAATTTTTTATAACAAAGCATGTTTGGATGGAACGTGCAACGTATGTGGTGGCTTGCCAAATCTAAAAAGTTGTATCCATGAGGAGAGTACAAATTCAATAGGAAAAGAATTGGTTGGTTTCAGCAAATATAAATTAGTGGCATATC
Organism: Taxus chinensis; assembly: GCA_019776745.2. Lineage (NCBI taxonomy): Eukaryota > Viridiplantae > Streptophyta > Pinopsida > Cupressales > Taxaceae > Taxus > Taxus chinensis. Next base: position 713,409,215 of record CM034147.1, on the reverse strand, counting down.
AATTAAAAGATGGAAAAGAATCTAAGAGGTGTGAGCTTGTTACAGAATAGTTACCTGTAAAAGAATATTTGGTCAAATTCAGAGAGGAAATTGTTTATGAGTATGCAAGGCACACACATAGAGCTCGATGGTTGGATGAAAAATTCAAGTTAAGCAAGGACACATTCCCACTTGGCACTATTGTTTCAGTAGTTGACTTTGCATAGATAATTACACATTGCAGCCACAAAATGGAGGTTCAGTTCAATACTATAACTCGGTGCAAGTTGTTATTTTTGTGCATATAACATTCATGCACTCTCCAGAAAGCATTGAGAAAGATCAAAAATATTAAGAGAGTATCATTTATACATTAGTGATGATTGGAAACATTCTACAGAATATGTGCAAGGGTGTTTCTAGGTGTTTTATGCAACTTGAATGAGAGGAACATTTTTTCAATCAACATTACATTTGGTCGGACAACTGTACATCACAATTCAAGAATGCACACAGATGTTTTATTGGCTAAGAAGGATGCAAAAAGAAACAAGTGTACAACATATTTGGAGTTTTACTGAGGCAGGACATGGGAAAGGAGAGCATGATGGTGCAAGATCATGTGTGAAAAGAGCACTTGCAAGAGAAGAGTTAAAGTTCAAGGATGGTGCTAAATTTACAGATGCAAGAAGCATTGTTGATTGGTGTGTCAAGAACATGGGCTCTCAAGTGTCCAGTTCAATGGTTCATAGATATTTCTGGTTGATAGAGGAACAACATTTGATAAGCTATGAAGATTGTATGACAGTTGCAGGATCAAGTGATATGCACGAGTTCCGTAGTTCAGATGCAAGTTCTTGGACTCTTTATACTAGGTGCATGACATGTTTTTGTATATCATGCATTGATTTTGCATGGAATGAATGTGAGTCACAATAGTGGGTGGACGAATGGATTTGTAGACCTCTAATTCCACTCAACAGTGTATATGAAGTTCCACGAGCATTACAACTTGCAGTGTCTTCAGATCATATGACAACATCACCTGAATTTGACCAAGTCTCTGATTTAGTGCAACAAGGTACATATGTATGCCATGTTTTAGATTTATAAATTATTAAATGATCAAATCTTAATGTATTTTAAATTTGACTTGAGTTTTACTTTGTGATTAGGGCACATTTTTGCAGTTATTGTGATAGAATCTAACGAAGAGGGAACAAACTACTTCTTGTCTCGTTGTGTAGAGGGGGAATTTTTTTTATTTCCAAAGTCATTGATGGTGAAGGCCTTGAGTATCCCACTGGGTCAGTGGTAGTCACTGGAACTTGGCTTCGACGATATCCTATAAAAAAATCAAACACTTGGTTGTTTGAAGACTATGAAGTACATCAAAAGATACTTCACTATTCACATTTGGTTCTTGCAACAAATATTAAATTGATCAAATATTGAGGTAGGCCATTAAACAAGAATCTTGGAAGGTTCGTGAATCAGATCATGAAGCAATTCTTGCTACTTTCAAGAGTAGAGTTGATCCATGTGGTTCATTGGATTGAATTTACAAAGGTATGTTCTTCATGAATTTTTAATTTGAATATTTATTTTAATGATTTTCTTTAAATTATGTAGGATTTAAAATTCTATTTAATTTCTTACTAACATGTTTATGTAGGTTAGTGGTGCCAAAAAAAATTCCACCTTCACGTGGTTGGCACTGTTAGTAGAGAATTTATTATTCTCGAAGCCAAGTGAAGCTAAGGGAAATTAAATATTAGAAAGGAACAAAAACATAAATTCTCATTTCACCACCTATATTGTAAAAATATCTTATTAAAATTATCATTTCACCACCTATATTGTATGAACCACCTATATTATTCACGTGGTTGGCAATGGACAACCTTACACTGACTCAAACTGCAGTATTATTTTATGTTTTGACAAACAATAGGACAGTGAGAGAACCAAATGGAGATGGAGAAAACCGAGAGAGGATTTCGTAGAGGGTCCCACATGGAGGTGTAGGATCTGATGAGACATCTCTAGGTGCCACAGAGTCAGAGAAATCACCTGTCGAAGATATAACATTTTTTGGTCTCAGGGCTCTTAAGGGACTACGCCTGGACGAGGTAGCCCAGAAGCACCGAGAGCTTTGGCCTCTAAAACGACACCTCCCCTAGCATTTACCTAGGCCACCCTGAACATGTTGGCAAGTTCATTTGGTGCCAAGAGCTTCTGTTTGCAAAGTATTGGGTCTGACATCCTTACACTGACTCAAACTATAATTATTTCATGTTTGCAAACAATAGGACAATGAGAGAGAACCGAATGGAGATGGAGAAAATGAGAGAGGATTTCATAGAGGGTCTCAACATGGAGGTGTAGGATCTGAGAGACATCTCTAGGTGCCACAGAGTCTGAGAAATCACCTGTCGAAGATATAACATTTTTTGGTCTCAGGGATCTTAAGGGACTACGCCTGGACGAGGTAGCCCGGAAGCACCATGGGAGCTTTGGCTCCAAAATGACACCTCCCCTAGTGTTTACATGGCCACCCCATGTTGGTGATGTCAATTCAGTTTGGTGCCAAGAGATTTTGTTTGTAAAGTATTGTGTCACAACCTTACACTGACTCAAACTGCATATTTCACATGTTTGCAAACAATAGGACAACGAGAGAACCAAATGGATATGGAGAAAATAGAGAGAGGATTTTTATATGGTCTTAACATGGAGGTTTAGGATCTGATGAGATGTCTCTAGGTGCCACGAAGTCTGAGAAATCACCTGTCGAAGATATAGCTTTTTTGGTCTCAGGGATCTTAAGGGACTACGCCCGAATGAGGTAGCCCAAAAGCACCAGGAGCTTTGGCCTTTGAAAGACACCTCCCATATAATTTACATGGCCATCCAATATGTTGGTGAAGTCAGTTTGGTGCCAAGAGCTTCTGTTTGCAAAGTATTGTGTCTGGTAACCTTACACTGACTCAAACTGTATTATTTCACAATTTTACAAACAATAGGAATAACCGATGAACTAAATGGATATGGAAAAAATTGAGAGAGGATTTCATAGAGGGTCCTGACATAGAGGTGTAGGATCTAACAAGACATCTCTAGGTGCCATGGAGTCTGAAAAACCACATGTCGAAGATATAGTCATTTTTTGGTCTCAAGGCTCTTAAGGGACTACGCCTGGACGAGGTAGCCCGGAAGCACCAGCTTTTTCCTCCAAAATGACACCTCCCCTATTGTTTAACTAAGTCTGGCCACCTTGATATGTTGGCGAAGTAAGACTCATGGTGCCAAGAACTTCTGTTTGTAAAGTATTGCATCTGACAGTCCTTACAAGCTGACTCAAACTGCATAATATTTTGATAGTGTTGAAACAATAGGACAACGAGAGAATTAAGTCCAAAAATGGATATGGAGAAAACCGAGAGAGAAAGGAATTTCATAGAGGGTCACATGGAGTTTAGGATCTAACAAGACATCTCTAGGTTCCACGGAGTTTTTTGAGAAATCACCTGTCAAAGATATAACATTTTTTGGTCTTGGGGCTCTTAAGGGACTACGCCCGGACGAGGTAGCTCATAAGCACTAGAGAACTTTGGCCTCCAAAAAAAACCTCCCCTAGTTTTACCTGGCCACCCTGATGTGTTGGCACAATCGGTTCATACACCAAGAGCTTTTTTTGCAAAGTATTGCATGTTTGACAACCTTATACTGACTCAAACTACAGTATTTCAATGAAGTGTTTTTTCAAACAATAGGACAAGGTAGCTGTGTGAGAGAGAACCAATGGAGATGATAGAAATTGAGAGATTATTTTGTAGAAATGTCACAATTGAGGTGGAGGTTAGGATTTGACAAGATGTCTCTAGGTGCCACAGAGTCCAAGAAATCACCTGTCGAAGATATAGTGTTTTTTGGTCTCAGGCTCTTAAGGGACTACGCTCAAAATGAGGTAGCCTTATTGGAAGCACCTAGGAGATTTGGCCTCCAAAATGACACTCCCCCTATCATTTACAGGCCACCTCTGATGTGTTGGAGAATTCATCAAATTTGGTGCCAAGAGCTTCTATTTTTACAAAGTATTGCATCTGACAACCTTACACTAACTCAAACTGCATTATTTCAAGTGTTTGCAAACAATAGGACAACGAGAGAACCGAATGGAGATATGTAAGAAAAATGAGATATTTTTCATAGGGTCTTGATTGGAGGTGTAGGATCTAATGAGATGTCTCTAGGTGCCACGGAGTTATCTGAGAAATCACATGTCAAGAGCTCTTGGCCCTAAAGATATAGCCTTTTTTGGTCTCGTGGCTCTTGAAGGGACTACGCCCGAAGAGGTAGCCCAAAAAAACCTATATCTTTGGCCTCTCAAAAAACACCTCCCTTAGATCATTTACCTAGCACCCCCACATGTAGTTGGCCAGTATGTTTCGGTGCCAAGAGCATATTTTTTCCATCTTGTATTGTTTGCAAACACATCAAATATTGCATTTGAGTTAGTGAAGGTTGTACGTTTAATATTTTGGGAATGAAGAGCTATTCTAATTTTAAGGTGGCAAATGAGATTGGGTCATTTTTTCAAAGTTATGTGCTTTTTGGCTACCTATTACTTTTCAAGAACCAAAAAAATTATATCTTCGATAAGTGATTTCTCAGACTCCGTGGCACCTAGAGACATCTCGTGATGCCTCCATGTCAATATATCAAATTATCTCTTCAGTTTTCTCCATCTCCATTCGGTTATCTCTTGCTGTCCTATTGTTTGCAAACACGCATATTGTGTTCAGTGTAAGGTTGTCTGATGCAATATTTTGTAAATGGAAGCTCTTGGCACCAAACCGACTGTTCAACACATTGGGATGGCCAGGTAAATAAAAAGGTGTTGTTTTGGAGGCCAAATCTTCAATGCTTCTGGGCTACCTCGTCTGGGAGTAGTCCCTTAAGAGCCATGAGACCAAAAATGCTATATCTTTGATGGTGATTTCTCAGACTATGTGGCACCTAGAGATGTCTCGTTAGATCCTACACCTCCATATTAGGACCCTATACAAAAATTCTCTCTTAGTTTTCTCCATCTCCATTCAGTTCTCTCGTTGTCCTATTGTTTGCAAACATGCGAAATACTGCAGTTTGAGTTAGTGTAAGGTTGTCAGATGTAATACTTTGCAAATGGAAGATCTTGGCACCAAACAAGATTTTGCCAACACATTGGGGTGGCTAGGTAAATGCTAGGGGAGGTGTCTTTTTAGATGTAAAGCTCCCGGTGCTTCCGGGCTACCTCATCTGGGTGTAGTCCCTTAAGAGCCCTGAGACCAAAAAATTCTATATCTTTGACAGGTGATTTCTCAGACTCCATGGCACCTAGAGATGTCTCATTAGATCCTACACCTCCATGTTGGACCCTTTATGAAATTTTCTCTTGGTTTTCTCCATCTCCATTTGGTTCTCTTGTTGTCCTATTGTTTGCAAACACACAATATTGCAGTTTGAGTCAGTGTAAGGCTGTCAGATGCAATACTTTGCAAACTGGAAGCTCTTGGCACTGAATTGACTGTGCCAACACATCAAGGTGGCTAGGTAAATGCTAGGGGAGGTGTCCTTTTTGAGGCCAAAGCTCCAATGCTTCCAGGCTACCTCATTCGGGCATAGTCCCTTAAGAGCCCTGAGACCAAAAAATGTTATATCTTCGATAGGTGATTTCTCAGACTCTGTGGCACCTAGAGACGTCTCGTTAGATCCTACACCTCCATGTCGAGACCCTCTACAAATATTTCTCAGTTTTCTCCATCTCATTTGGTTCTTCTGTCCTATTTTTTGCAAACCATGAAATACTGCAGTTTGAGTCAGTGTAAGGCTGTAGATGCAATACTTTGCAAACATAAGAACTCTTGGCACCAAACTGACTTTGTAAACACATCGGGGTGGCCAGGTAAATGAAGGGGAGGTTTCATTTTAGAGGCCAAAGCTCCAGGTGCTTCTGAGTCTACCTCGTCCGGGCGTAGTCCCTTAAGAGCCCGAGACCAAAAAAACATTTTATATCTTTGACAGGTGATTTCAAACTCCATGGCACCTAAGATGTCTCATCAGATCCTACACCTCCATGTTGGACCCTCTACAAAATCCTCTCTCAATTTTCTCCATCTCCATTTTTTTCTCTCATTGTCCTATTGTTTGCAAACATGTAGCAAATATTGCAGTTTGAGTCAAAAGGATTCTATGCAATATTTTGCAAACGGAAACTCTTGGCACCAAACCAATTTTCCAACCATCTAGGTGACTAGGTAAATGATAGGGGAGGTGTTGTTTTGATGAGGCATTGAATATGCTCTAGGTGCTTTTGAGAGCTACCTCGTCCCAGGAGGTGTCAGTTTTTCTTTGTCATTGGAGGCCAAAGCTCCTGGAATGTTCTTCTGGGCTACCTCGTCCGGGAGTTCTTGTTCAATGACTAGATTGGCTTAAGAATGAATTTGACAGGGGAATGGCTAAGAACACACAGGATTTATCAATCGCCTAGTAAATATTTCTTGTTTAGTTTTGAATGGGAGTTCAGCTGGCCTACAACTTAGTGACCTTCCATTCATTGATAATTTATGCTATGATAAACCCATGGATGCTTTCAAAAGTCACCTTCAAAAAGATAGGGGTAGTCATCAAGCCTAGTGAAGGGTGTGATGTGATTTCCAAATAACTTGAAATGCCTACAGATTTAGAGGTAATAACATGAATTGGACAAGGATTGGACAATCAAGAATCATTGAGTGTCCAAATCAGAATGTCATTACATTTGGAGAGACATTCTTGAGCATTGGAGTAATGCATCTAGAGAGACATTCTCAAAATATCAACAGATGAAAGGAGATCAAATTGTGATGACTCTCTTTGAACTATTGAAGCTTGTAAGACTTTGTGGGCATCCTTAGATCCTTCTATCCATGCTTGTTGCAAAAAACATTGTCTTAATGATGGTCCTAATGATTGTATGCTCAGGTGTTTTAACAAGGGAGAAGACTAAGAAGCATTGAAGAATGTAGTAGGTGCATGATAAGATAGGAACCAGTACAAAGAGACCATGAGCAAGAAGAAGCACAGGTAAGGTAAATACACATATACACATTGATAAATTGAATGAATAATTACTCAGATTAGGTAACTCTTTATATACATACATTATATAAATATTGATTTCCAAAGTTTGATGCATATTATACATTGAAAATGCTAGTACATGTACATCACCAATAAATGAAAAAATAATCCATAATGTCTTAAATATTGTCAAGTGCACATCATATTAGTTTCATGCAAAAATAATCTTAGAAATGTAAGGTCTCATACAAAAATATCGAGTTCCAAATAGTATTTTAATGTGCACAATAAATATAAAAATGCCCAAATAGGTCATATACCATCAAGTTCAAATGCCATATAGGCATACATACAATGCCATGCACATAGGCATACAAAAAAATGTCATGTAAGACATATATATAATTCCTAATCATCAAAATATATCCCTTATCTTGGCCTTTCTCGAAGAAGGCCCTCCCTTAGATGAAGATGGAGATCTATGAGATGACTTTGGATCATCTGAGCCCATGCTACGAGTCCTCTTCCGTTGAATACTCACTTGTAGTTGAACCTGTAAATGAAAACAATTTTTTTTTGTCAAAACTTAATTTATATATGTTTTCAACATGTATTTAAGACCATGCTAATGAAAGTATTTACATAAATACACAAACTTACCGCAAGCTCTCGATCATGTCAAAATCTACATCTCACGCTCAGATGAGTCATCGGGAGCTCCTAGAGCATGAACAAGGGTATGAAGACCGATGAGATCGAGGAGTTCATGCCCTCAAATTAAAAATGGAGGGGGTTGAAGTTCCCTACATACACATAAGATCACAAAATCAAACATCAAAATTAGCCAAAATAGAACTAAGTACATGTATGTGTAATGACAATATTTTAACTAATTTTATCAATATAGAACTATTGTTTTTACCCCACCACACCTGTGAATCAAATGAACAGGGTTGCTACCTGTCGCAGGTAACTCCTTGCATATACACAATGAAGGACATTATTAACATAATTTAATAATTCTACAATGAAGGACATTATTAACATGTAATTTAACATAATATGAATTACACGAGCAATTTAATGAAAATACATGTTGTTTGAATACCTCAGTGAGTTGTTGCACAGATGAAATCGCAACGGCAACACCTTTCTCTACTCGTCGCAGAGATGGTGGGGTGTCTAGTGAAGTCAACATCTTTATCAAACATGTATCATGTGAGTTAGATGAACATACATAATTTGACTTACATATATTTATATATATATATATATATATATATATATATATATATATATTTGCATGTACGTGAAAATTTTACACAATTAACATTCTAAATTACCTCTGTGAATGTATGTGTACGCATGGTGCTCGCACCTATGGTCAAGATGAAGACGCCCCTCCCACGCACTGTAATATCAATGCATACATGTACAAATACAATTATTTCAAAAATTTAACATATATAAGTAAATCAAGTACTCCGATATTTTTGTAACACACATAATAAAACATAACAAATACCTGTGAAGGTGATGCGATGACTGTAATCCAAATGTCTTGCTCAAAAAGGCATATGACATAGTGGCATTATCGTGTGCACCCCCAACGCCAACTCCACCAAAATCAGTATGCATGAAATTATCATCCTCCTCGGGCCCCAAACATATGCTACCACATGACGAGAAAAGATGTGGCCTCATGCTAGTACTCCCTGAGGGAATACTCTTTTTACCTCTGCAAGCATCTGGCTCAAAAATCTCCCTTGTATGTCAAACAAGGGTCGCAGATATACCCCTGAAGCATGTGGAGTGTATCAATCTCTATTGTCTCCTTCACTACTGGAGGGACAGTCTCATGGTGAGGGGGCTTCTGTGTGGGGACTCTACCCTGTTGAATAGGTGCACGTTGTGTACCTGGTCGATCCTGTGCAGATCCTTTTCCTCGGCCCTGGAAATCTTAGAAATCAAAATAATTTGGATCTCGTTGAGGATAAACTCACAATAGAGTTTCCTCAGAAAGTATAGTGGCACCTCGTTGTTATTACAAGGTGGAAAATCAAACACCATCTACCATCGGTCCCAAAAATTATTTTAATCAAATCATTATTACACCAATGGATGGGAAACCATTTGCATGACAATGAAACATGAAAATTAGTGTGGGGGTCCGTGAATAAGGCACATATGAGGTCTTTTGTAATTTATTTTTTCTTTACATCCACATATGACAATTTGATTGGAATAATAAACCCTACAACCCTCTCTGTAAGATTTCCAACGATTAATTTTCCTCGTTTCCGCATCAACTTGAGCAACTAATGCCTCCAATGTGTTTGCAAGAGAGGCGCAGTGGGGGTTTGTAGATTGTGAATCCCTCATTCTTTTGATTAAATCCTCAATTTCAATTTTGTTTTCAACTATGTGGGTTGTTAAATCATTCTTGACTACCTTGGGGATGTTGAGAAACTGTTGGGAGGGCTGGGAGGGATGATAGGAATAACAGGGTTTGGTTGTGGTTGATTCCCTCAACCTCGAATTGTAATAATAAAAAAATGTATTCAATTCAAATTCTACTCTATAATTATCAAATTTCAATGCAATTTTGAGAAAATAATTGTGCCTACCTCTTCTCCATGGTCCCATCATTGATTCAGATCTTCCCGAATAATTTAGAGACGATCGTTTGAGCTTGAGATCCAGCTGAATGATAAAAGTCAAGGGCACGGTTAATCTCTGAAACTTGCATTTGAGGGAGTTAGAATGATAGAGGATCGGGATTTTTTTTATTTATAATAGGCATATGCACATTATGCCTTGGTAATTTCCATACCTAGAAAAGTATAATGTGATCGTGTTATAATATAACGTGTATGCATTTTGTCTTTTTTTGGAATTTTTTCCACTTTTTGGCCCCCCAAAATGTTGCACTTACCCCTTTGCTATGTAAACTATTTTGGCAAACAAATTTCATGTCATGTGTTAAATCCTCACTATGTGCCAAAAGAAATAATCATGCAGTGCCAAATCCATCCACTACTGAACTCAGACTCACAACAAGAAAAAAAATGTGGCTAGAGGAAAAATGATGACAGGATGGGGGCCCAGGTTGACACCTGCCTAATGCATTATTTCCAAGACCAAGCACCAAACCACCCCAAATTTCATATCCAGGTGGATATGCTACGCCCTTAACCTATAGCTTATATTAGGATATGAGTAGCCGAATTGTGCCTTAACATATCATTTTATTATATCATTTATACTTTCTCATGCTTAATAGGTCAGCCTTGGTGATGGCCATAGCATATGAATAGTATATATAGGGGATTATAGGTAGTATTTCATTATCATTTGAGAATTTGAGTCTTATTATATGGTTTGGAGGTTGCCCCCATGAAGTGGCGAAGCTATTCTAATTGCATATTGAGATCATTATTATGAAATATTATGTTATTTTGTGTTCTATTGTTTCTCTTAATCTGAATTATACAAGTAATTTCATTACAAGTGGTATCAGAGCTGCGATCTGGGCCGAAATTAGGGCAAAAACCCTAATTTTTTGTTTCCGCCACATATTGCGAACCATAGCGAATTGGTGGGATATATTTTTATCAAAGTTGCAAAGAATTTCAAGTAAAGTTCCCTGAAAATTTCATACTTTTTTGATTTATTTGCAAAAGTTATTACAAATTTAGGGTTTTTCATAAAATCACTCCCTAGGGTGCAAATTGTGGAAAATTTTCAAGTTCTTTACATTTGCAAAAGATCTCAAGAAAATAGTATTAGTATCTTCTCTGTGTTTTTTCTTGTTTAGCCGAAATTGTATCGAAACCCTAAACCCTAAGGTTTGACATCTTGGCGGGGCCTTCCACAAGAGCAAAAAAGAATCTGGTTACTCCAGGTAAAACCCTAGATAAATATGGGGTAGTGATTGAAGAGATGGAGTCAGAAGGGGTAAATACAAATTCATCAGCACTAGGCTTTACCTCAATTGATCATAAGGTGAGCCAATTTGAGTATGAGTTGCAAAATGTATAATCTGAGATGGCCTCTAAAGGAGACAACCCAAATCAATCATCAGTTGGATGATATCATGCAACATGTAAAGGGTAACTAGTATGGCCCAAATCTAGCCCATATCAACCAAGGAGGACCTTCCATTCAAAATCATGGACAAACTAACCATATTGGATCACTTTTCTAGTCCCATTAGAATCAAACTTATTCGTAACCACGAAACATGATGCCAAAAGTGGATATGCACAAATTTGATGGTAAGGATCCCCTAAATTGGATAAATCAAATGGAGAACTTCTTTGAGTTACATCAAACACCATCAGGAAAAAAGGTGACATTGGCATTCCTATATCTTGAACCCGACCAATTTGTTTGGTATCATTGGTTATGTGCTCAGAGGCAGAAGAATGGTCTAGGTGTCACTTGGACAGTTTTTACCAAGGAGTTACAATTGCACTATAGTTCCAGTGTTTCAGAGAACTAATTTAGTAAATTAGAAAAGTTACGGAAAACAAAATTAGTCAAAGATTATGTGCATTAATTCCAAAACCTATCCTTAAGGGTGGAGAATATTCCATAAGAGAATATGAATGACCTGTTTCTTGGGGGTCTTAAGGACCACATTGAGCATGAGGTACATATTTTTAATCCAATCAAGATTTATGATTTTATTATCATGGCACGTCGTGCAGAGGAAAAAGTTCTTTGTAGTAGGAGGCCACCTTTCATTAACACCAAAGACCGTAGTATCTCTTCCCCTTCATTTGCTAGGCCAATTAGACTGACTCCTCAACAAATGGAAGAAAAGAGAGCAAAAGGATTATGTTTTAACTATGATAGAAAATATGGACCGGGACATAAATGTGCTGAGAAGAAGTTTTTCTATATTGATGGAGGTAATGAGGATGATGAGGAAGCTGAAATTATAGGAGACGCCGAGGAACTAGTAGAAGATGAAGTAGAGGATCACCAACCTACAATTTCTTGCAATGCATTGTCAGGTATTAGTACTCCACAAACACTCAAGGTTATTGGCTATCTCAAAAAATAGAAGGTGACGGTGTTGATTGACTCGGGGAGTACTCATAACTTCATAAATAGTAAGTTAACTACCCACCTCGATTGTTTTATTTACCCAGTTCTAGAAATGCAAGTTATGATTACGGATGGTGGGACAGTCAAGTGCACAGGAAAGTGCCATAGTATCAAGCTTTCCATGGGAGACTACATGTTAGACTCACCTATGTTTTCTATTTCTATGGAAGGGGTAGATATTGTTTTAGGGGTCCAATGGCTCACAACCTTAGGTACTATAGAGATGAATTTCCAAGAATTGTTCATGTGATTTAATTCAGATGGAAGGAAAATACAATTGAATGGGATGGTAGCTAAGTCTCCACAGATTATTAGCTCTCATCAGATGCAGAAGGTTCTCAGAAAAGGAGTGGATGGATTTATAGCAAAGCTATTTTCCATAGAAGTACAAAATACAGAGTCTTCAATGCCACCCAATCTTCAAAAGATTGTGGATGCTCACTCATCTGTTTTTGATGCAATTCCAAAGGGACTACCACCAGTTAAGGATCATGATCATGTCATTCGGTTGATTCCAGGGAGCCAAACACCTAACATCAGACCATAAAGATACCCATATTCCCAGAAAAGTGAGATCGAGAAAATGGTGGAGGAAATGTTGAAGGCAGGTATCATCAGGCATAGCCAGAGTGCATATTCTTCACCAGTGGTCATGGTACGTAAGAAGGATGAAACATGGAGGATGTGTCTAGATTACCGAGAACTCAACAAGTACACCATCAAAGACAAGTTTCTTGTTCCAGTAATTGATGATTTACTTGATGAATTACATGGTGCTGTTTATTTCACAAAATTAGATCTTCGTTCAGAGTACCATCAAATTAGGATAAAAGAGGAAGATGTTCATAAAACGGCTTTCAGGACTCATGAGGGCCATTATGAGTTTTTAGTAATGCCATTTGGTCTTACAAATGCACCCTTAACCTTTCAAATCTTGATGAACACTATTTTTAGGCCATTTTTAAGGATATTTGTATTAGTTTTCTTTGATGACATATTGATTTATAGTAAGACATGGGAAGAACACTTATAACATGTAAATAACGTGTTGGAAGTCTTGGAGAAACATACTCTGTATGCAAAGCCGTCCAAATGTTCTTTTTGTGTACAAGAGGTAGAGTACTTGGGTCATATTATATCCCATGAAAGCGTAAAAGTTGATCCTCAGAAGATCAAAGCTATGGTGGAATGGCCAAGGCCCAAAAATCTCAAAAATCTTCCTAGGTTCCTAGGACTAACAGGGTACTACAGAAGATTTGTGCGGGGATATGGTAGAATAGTAACTCCACTCACTGCATTGCTAAAGAAGGATGCCTTCTATTGGACAGACGTAGCCACTAAATCCTTTGAGCAGCTGAAGGAAGCCATGTGCAGCACCCCAGTTTTGGCTACTCCCAACTTCTCAAAAACCTTCATTGTTTAATGTGACGCTTTAGGATCAGGATTGGGAGCAGTTCTAATGCAAGAAGGAAGACCAATTGCATTTGAGAGTCACCAATTCAAAGGAAAACATCTGCTCAAACCTGATTATGAGAAAGAAATGATGGCTATTCTTCATGCGGTCAAGTAATGGAGGCCCTATCTCATGGGTAGACACTTCAAGGTAAAAACTGATCATGATAGTCTCAAATACTTTTTGGGGCAAAGGTTATCATCTGAGGAACAACAAAAGTGGGTAACAAAAATGTTGGGTTATGATTTTGATCTCATATACAAAAATGGTAAAGAAAATGTAGTAGCTGATGCATTGTCTAGAAGGGGTACATCCACAGATGCCTTACTATGTGGAATGTCCATGTTGACGGCCGATTGGGTGGATGAAGCAAGATTGGAATGGAATCAAGATAAGGATACACAATCTCTAATACAAAATATCAAGCAAGGATCTATGACATCTAAAAAAATTGAGTGGAAAGGTAATGCCCTATGGTACAAGGATAGGTTATACTTGAGTAAAGATTCTGAGTTGAAGCATAATATTCTTGCAGAGCTACATGCCTCACCTGTTGGAGGACACTCTGGGTTTTTCAAGACATCATAGAATAAAAAGAGAATTATTTTGGGAAAGACTCAAGGGGGATGTACAAAAGTTTGTATCAGAGTGTTTAGTGTGCTAACAGAACAAAGGGGAAATAATTAAGACACCAGGTCTGTTGCAACCCTTACCAATTCCTAGCCAGAGATGGGAGGAGGTCTCCATGAATTTCATCACCGGATTGCCTTGTTCAGAGGGTAAGAATTTTATTTTTGTGATTGTGGATAGGCTCATAAAATATTCTCATTTTTGTGCCCTATCGCATCCATTTGTAGCTAGTACAGTCGCAACTATTTTTTTGGAGACAGTTCAAAGGCTACATGGAACCCCAAAGATAATTGTAAGTGATCGTGATCCTATTTTCACAAGTAATTTTTGGATGGAATTATTTTCATGTTTGGGTACTCAGCTAGCTCACAGTTCATCTTATCATCCTCAAATTGATGGGCAAACAGAAGTGGTCAACACATGCTTAGAGGGGTATTTACGTTGTTTTGTATCAGATAAGCAGGAAAGGTGGATTCAATGGCTACCACTGGTAGAATGGTGGTATAACACATCTTTTCATACCTCTTCTCAAATGACCCCCATTTTTAGCATTATATGGTTACCATCCACCTTCTATCACTTCCTCCTTGAGGGTGCAAACTAAGGTCAGAGATGTTGAGGAACACACTCAACATCAACAATAGGTTTTGGCTAGTTTGAAGGAGAATTTAGCATTAGCACAAAACAGGATGAAACAACAAGCAGATCAACACCGTAGTGAAAGACATTTTGAAATTGGTGACTGGGTTTTTGTACGTCTCCAAACTTACAAACAGATGTCCTTAAAGCAATAGAAAAAGGAAAACAAACTTGCTCCTAAATATTTTGGCCCTTATTAGGTTTTACAGAAAATTGGTAGTGTTGCTTATAAACTAGAGTTGCCTCCATCTTCACACATACACCCAGTATTCCATGTTTCATGCCTGAAGAAGGTTATTGGACAGAAATTTGAAGCCCAGACAGAGTTACTAGAACTTGACGAGGAAGGAAGAATCATTTTGGAGCCAGAGAAGATTCTGCAAACACGTATTAAGAGGCTGAGAACTAGAGACATTAAGGAATATCTGATCAAGTGGAAGAATCTGAGCATAGAAGATGCCACCTGGGAGGATGAAGGTTTTCTGCAGCAACATCCAGGATTATTCAACGTTGAGGACAACGGTTGTTTGAAGTGGAAGGGCATGCTACGCCCTTAACCTATTGCTTGTATTAGGATATGAGTAGCCGACTTGTGGCTTACCATATCATTTTATTATATCATTTATACTTTCTCATGCTTAATAGGTCAGCCTTGGTGATGGCCATAGCATATGAATAGTATATATAGGGGATTATAGGTAGTATTTCATTATCATTTGAGCATTTGAGTCTTATTATATGGTTTGGAGGTTGCCCCCTCGAAGTGGCGAAGCTATTCTAATTGCATATTGAGATCATTATTCTGAAATATTGTGTTATTTTGTGTTCTATTGTTTCTCTTAATTTGAATTATACAAGTAATTTCATTATAGGATATGGGCATGGTCATGTTGGTCAGATTCAGTATGACAATTGTATTTCCTCCGTAGGATGGATGGAGATCCTTCAAAGACAAACAAATTGAGAAAGACCTACAACTAAATCTTCCCTCTCACCATGAAGGCTCTACAAAAAATACAAGAATTTTCAAAAAAGCACAGCATCCCATGACCAAACTGGAATGCATTCATCCCCACGATGACCAAGAAAATTTCCAAAATCTTCCTCACAAATGAAAAATCTCATTACCCAAGAAGAATATCATTAATTCTTTCTTGGTAAAAGGTTTGTCCACACCCTAAGAATTAAAAGAATTTAGGAATATTTATTTATTTAATTATCTTCATGTTTGCTTTGTTGTTAAAATTTTTAATTTCAAATGATTAAAATCTTTCAATTTTCTCAAAGATTTAAAATAACTTATTGTCATGATCATTTTATTATTTTAAAATTTAGTTTAACCTAAACCTCACCCACTCTTGTTAAAGTACTCACCTATCACGCAAGAAACCTCATTTGAAAATTATGCAGAATACATTTATCGTTACCCACATTTCCAATTTCTTGGATCGACTTCAACATTAAAATCGCTCGCGCGTGTTTAAACTTCAATATTCACAATGTTCCTGAGTTGAAAAGGTCATAATAATACCGACATCACCACACCAATTGAAGGCACTTCATAAGTTCCAAAGGTTCATTCGCGAAAAGACCAACTTCCAAATTGCCCTTAATATTTTATTATCGCAATTGTAAAGTTTATTTTATTGCCAACTTTATTTACGATTCCTATGTCGATGGTCAAAAAGACAACCTGAAACAAGCCTAACATTCTATGACCATCTTGCAGTCCTTGGGAAAGGGTTCTAGATGCATTTATTCGACAATCGAGATAGGGTTATCTTTATCCCCATGGCACACGGGGACTAACAACAACATGATCTCGAAGGGGACACTATAAGAACATACAACATCAAAAAAGGAATGGATATTTCAATAGACTAGTTAGTAAACATGTCAGCCAATTTTTTTAGCTTAGTAATATATTTTTACTTAATTGAGATGAGCATTCAAAATAGAATTTTTAAAAATTTCTAAAAATATATTTTTAGCAATTTTTGAAAACTTTTTGGTATTTTTAATTTTTAAGGGTATTTAAAGCATTTCTAGGAATTTCCTCTTTAACTTAAAGATTATGTGTAGACATTTTCTTCTATTTTGTAAAGTCACCTTTCCAACACATATCTTGCTTGAAAATTGGGTCAATGATAAGGAAATATGACCCTGAAAAGGAATAATAAGAAAGTATTATATGATAAGTTCATATTTTTCCCTTTCTTACCCATTCAACTCCACCACTAAAGGTGAATACATGTCATCTTCATGAAGGATGATCTTTTGGTTCAAATCCAAACATTTCATGTTCTATTCTTATAAAATTTCAATCTTCTACATTGTATTTCTATAAAGTAGATGGTTTTGAATGGAGACAAAATTTTTGGAGGCATACATATCTCCTATACAGTTTTCCCATTCTATATGATATTTGCAAGCATCCATCTCTCCTATATAGTTTTTACATTTTGTATTAGATTTGTAGGAATCATATAGAATTTAATCATTTTGTATCAACTTTAGAGGCATACATCTCTCCTACAAGGTTTTCTCATTTTGTATCAAATCCATGAGCATATATCTCTCATATAGAGTTTTCCAAGTTTGTATACATACTCAATTAAAATAAATTTATTTATTTCCACAATTACAATTCTTTATGCAATTTTTTTAATACAATCTCAATTGTAATACAATTTGTTTATTTCTCTATTTATAGTTATGTCTTTATGAATGTTTTACCATAACCCATTAAGCACCACCACTACTTTATTCTCCACCACATTACACCAATAATTTATATTAGTGGTATTAAAGCATGGAAATGAAGAAAACATTTTAAATTCTGTAAGAGTTTTGAAAATCATGAGAAAACAAGCTAGAAAAAATGAAAAAAGTTCCCAATTAAAGATCTAGATCTATTCCCAACACCATAGAATGATCACAAATCACAATAGTCGAGTGTAGAAAATAACTAGTGTAGATCAATCTTAGCGCGATCATGGAGCACATGATGAATATGTAGAAATAATTTTCCCATTTTAGAATCCTCATTAAGGAAGGATCACTCCAAGAAAAGGAAAGGTGCAGTA
The DNA here is from genome assembly GCA_019776745.2 of Taxus chinensis. Lineage (NCBI taxonomy): Eukaryota > Viridiplantae > Streptophyta > Pinopsida > Cupressales > Taxaceae > Taxus > Taxus chinensis. Next base: position 713,391,206 of record CM034147.1, on the reverse strand, counting down.
AATGTATGCACAAGTTTCAAAATTAACTTTAGAAAAAGGATATTTTTAGATAATATTCAATAGGACCAAGCCATTCTGCAAAATGAATTTGAAGAGATCAAATAAAAGAAGAAAATTATTTTTGATACACATATATAAATAAAGGATAGCATGATATGTTTTTTTTGTTATGCACATTTTTATAATTCTTCATATATGGTTGGTAATTGTTAAAAACACACAATAGGTATTGTTAAATAAAATAAGCTATAATGGAAAATTATTTGGTAAATATGGTCAAGGAATTTAAATTCATCTTGAAGTGGAGAAAATAACTAATAAATTCTCTTAGATACATCAAGGATTTAATTCAACCCACCATGGATCCTATGTTCATTAAAAAAATCATGCATCTAAAACAATATACTAAACATTGGTGTGATCCTTCTACTTAGGCACGTAGAAGGAATTTATTGCGTCACATCATTTGGAGTTATTTTGGTAGAAGAGTTCAGAATTTTTCTCATTATTAGAACCTTCGTTTTTGTGATTTTTACATGAAGTGCAAGCATAAGAGTTCTAAATTTTATTTGTTGACATTCATGCATAGAGGTAATTCAAATTAGTAAACAATAATTTTAGATGGGACACCCTACTCAAGTGTAAAGAAATCACATTGGCACTCAAAGTTTCTTATGTTCATAAGAGATCAATCTTAGAAGCAATGCGATCCATTTCTTCTCAAGAAGGAACAAATGATTCAGATGAGCATTCAAAGTAGGATTTATAGAATCCCTTTTTGGTGTGGTTCTACCATTAAGTTTATCCCCAACAATTTTCTCAGTTCACCATAAATTTATCAATCCATAACTTTATTGACAATTTTACCAAGATGGGTAATTTATATTTAACCTCTGAATGTGGGTCGAAACATGGGTATCAGGCCTTGGTCAAAAAATCGTCATGTCCTCAAAACCAATTCCCACCAAGTATTACCTTTGCACATGTATCTATTTGAAAACTTAATCACACCAACCTCTCATGAGAATGTGATAAATGGGTGCATATCCCAACATTAGAAGCCACACCTATTACATCAAATCATTTAATATATTCTCAATGATTTTTCTTTCTAATAAGATTTTACCAGCAAACTTAATTTTTTTCAACTCTCAATTCTTCCCCAAAAATCATATGCACCTTTGAAAACTTCCTTTTAATGACCTTCTGTTGTATTTTTGCTTTATGAATCCCAAAAAAAAAAGAAATCACCTTTTGGGTCTTAGTTACACCATTCAAATAGTTTAGATTTAGGGAAATTCCCACAACCCATGTCCTCTCCTAAGTACATAATATGGAGAAACTACATCCACCTTTAATTACATCCACCTATAATTGAAACACTACATCCACCTAAAACTATAATTATTTCTCATTTTTAGTGTCGTAATTTAAGTTATATCCACCTATAATTGAGACACTACATCCACCTATAATTGAGACACTACATCCACCTTTAATTGCAACGATACATATAGCTTAAATTGTGACACTAATAATAATGACTTAAATTGTTACTTTAGTCGGTCTACAGTTGTGACTTAATTTTGTCCTTATTTATGACTTTAATGTGGCTTCAATCACCACTTTAGTGTGATTTAAGTATGACTTCAATTTTGAATTCATTATGAATTCAATTGCAACTTAGGTCCAACTTGTTTTGCTACTGTAGTCATCACAATGATATAAAAAATATTTAATATTTTTTTGTATTTTTTTAATTTAATTGTATTATTATATTATACAATTTTAGTTACAAAATTTTGATGGTAATGTAAATTTTAATGATTAAAAATAAAAAATTATGTTAAGTAGAAAAGTGAGTATAAACAGAAAAACAATTAAGGAAACACTAATAAATTGAACATAATAATCAAACCAATCAAAAATTAATCAAAAATTCATAATAATATATCCCTTATCTATTTTATAGATATTATTGATTATTTACAATATACTTCATGAATTAAAAATCATAGGAAAATAATTTTAATTAGAAAATGGCTCTTACCTGAAATATTTTGCAGAAAACCCTGTTATTATCCTCTGCGGCAGCGATGGGGATTCACATATCGATGTTCTTGGTAGTGACGATCGGGCTTGTACGTGGGTCATAGGTGACGATGTCATTGGAGGGCTTGGTTTGGATGGCAGCAGATCCTCCTTTGTTTCCCCTATTATGGATACTTTTGGCGATGGCACCCTTCTGTTGGTGGCATCCATCAGGCCCCTATGGCTCCTTTTCTCCCTGGAGGTGTTGATGACTACAGGGGGATTGTTTTCCCCTCAGCATAGAAGCATTCTTATGTTGTGGCTTTGGCTTATTCCATTTCTAAACCCCTATCTGTTGCTAAATCCGCTCCCTTAGTATCCCTTGGGGATTTGGTGTTAGAGGTTGAATATTTTTTCTCCTCCCAGAGTTTGATTTGTCACTTCAATTACCTTTGGCCTTCCACTCCTTCACTCATGGATTTCTAAGAATTGGCATCCTCTTGTTTCAAGTAGGATTGACATTTACCCCTGTGCAAGGGGTTTTTTTATTGTGGCGTTTTGCTCCGGTGAAGATAGGGATACTATCCTCTCCAAGATTTAGGACTACAGAATCATCACCTGCTGATGAATATGTGATTTCTGACCTTTAATCCACTCACCGCCACTTTCAAAGTTAAGTCAGTTTGGATTCATTTACCTCATCTCTCACTACAGTTTTGGGGGGAGGAAATTTTAACTGTTGTTGGCAATGCTTTGGGTAAATTTTAATCCATCAATTATAAAATGGAGCTCTACACTCACACTACTTTTACTCATATATTGGTGGATTTGGATACCTAGCTTGATCTACTTGCTTCTATTAACCTCAAAGTCCTAGATAGAATTTTGTCACAACCTCTTAACTATGAAGGCTTTCTCTTCAAATGCAAAAACAAATTTTCCCTATGACATCTTGCTTCAGATTTCCATATAATAAAGCAAAAATTAAAAAATAAATGTCTCTTGGTGGAAGGATTCTCATCAAAACCTTTTGTTTATTGATGATGAACTTGATTCCTCTGTGGATGACTCGACAAAGGTCATCAAAGAAAAGGATTTGAAAGATAAGAAGACAAAATCATCAGTCGTTATTTCCCCTCTCCAGTGACGGTTGTTGCGGCTATTTTGGTGGATCAGGTGCTGACGCTTCCTCCAGAAGCTACTACTGATTCTTCTAAAATTAGTTTTAAGACCGAGGAGCCCAATGTTGGAATTTTCGCTTCCTCTGATATTCAAATTCCAACTCATGTAGATGAAATGTGGATCCTAATAGGAGTGAATATTGGACAGTCTTTAAAAGAAAAAAGATTGCTTATTCTTTCCCTAAAATGAAACTATGGTCCTACGTACGGGATGCTACTGTGTAAACTGGTTGCATCTATGGCAGTGGGTGTTGTAGCCTTTCCATTTTTTCTCTTCTTGCTTCGTGTTCTTCTCTTGTGCCCTTATGGCCTTTTTCTTTCGCTTCAGGTGGCATCCTTTCTGTAATGCTTTTTTGTTTTATCCATCCTTTTAGGTACTTTTATGCAAGAATGCGGGTCCTTTCAAAACCCCCACTTTTACCCTTTTCCAAAAAATCATAGAAAAATAATTACTCATTAAAATTAATTATGTTGATAATAACTTACATGGAAATACTCTTAAACAATTAAAATGTCTCACTTTTATTTTTATTTGACTTACACATACACACCTACACTCACACTATTAGTAACAAATATTAAAATAAATTTACACCTTAGAAATTAATAAATAAAATAAAACTTTCTATTTCAAGAATAGAAATAGTCCTTTAGAAAAAAAATTGACCTAAAAAAAACTTTAACTATCCCATAAAGTCAAAATCACAACCTATAACAAAGTTGGGCATAAATAGAGTCAGTGTCACACATAATTTTTAAATGACATTATGTAACTTTTAAGGTTTCGATAAAAGTTAAATTTATAATTTATGCTCATGTTTATAATTATAAATAAAAATATTATAAGATGTAGATTCGGTTGACAATTCAACTAATTGCATGCAGAGATTCTAGCGATAAATAATCAAAGAGAATCCTTCACTTAAACTCTTAACAGTTTCTAAAGATGATCTTATATCAATGTTTCTAAGAAGTTAGGTTAGTAAATATGCCTTCAATATCTCAACTTAGATGGGTGAGTAGACCTTCAATTTCTCAGCTTCCAAGGAAATGATGGAATTAAAGAACAATACCAATCATAGTTAGGCAAGTGATTTGCATTATTTAAAATAATTTTTCAATTTCTAGTTTTTATTGATTTTTTAAAAGTGAATAGAACTTTTAAATTATAAATATAATGCAATGTAAAAGTTATAAATCCATTCAAAATGAGTTTACAGCTATTAGAAATATAGTTATTGGTTGTAGAATGTCATATTTTGTTTATAATTGTAATTGAGAATTAATTTACATTATTTAGAAATTTATTTTTTGGATGTGGGTGTTGTCTAAAAAAACATTTATGGATTTGGGTGTTGTCAAGAAACCTATTTGTGGATATGGGTGTTGCGAATTATGTTTATGGATGTGGGTTTTGTTTAAGTTCATTAAATGTGAGGTTATCAAATTTTTATTTGTGTGTGTGTAAGAATTTTCAGATTTTGATTGGGAATTACATAATTATATATGTTTTTAGAAACACAATCATAGAGGATCACACACACACACACACACACACACACACACAATCCATGTAGTTATGCAATATTTAACTAGGAATCAATTTCATAAAACATTTTTACTTTTGTGTTTCTGGTCAATAATGAGAGTAATCACCCTATCATCGTAGAACAAGAGCACCTTGTTTTACCCATTCACAAGGAACTGATTTTATGTCCAAGCATCACATGCCAACAAATGTGGTCACCAACACTGGTACTCAAGATATTGTGTTTCTAAAATTTATTCTTACAATTCATAAAATCATTCTAAAATATCTTTAACTTAAAATTTAAAAAAAATCTATATAATTAACAAAAAGTGCTCTAAAAACTGAAATATATAAATATTATTGATAGTATAGATTATAAAATTAGGAGTGTGAATACATATGATCATCTTTCTCTTTGTTTATTTTTGTTAATAATGGAAATATGCAATATGAGCTTCAATTTTCTCTTTCTAAAATTTAAAATGAATATGTTATTACCCAATCTTGCAAAGTGAGAAAGATTGGAAAAAAACGGATAAATGATTGGCTCCCTATTACTGATTCTCTCAATGGAAAATTATCATACTTAGCATTTCATATCGTCACTACCATGGTTGGCACTAGAGTCCTTAGTCTACCTTTTAGGTCAAGATTGTTGGTAGAAATTTTTGTATTAGAAAAAATGACAATATTTCAAGGGACCGAAGTCCCTCCTCTTGATGGGGGGGGGTTCTATTATCGAAAGTCAAAATAAATAATTATAGAAATGTATATTTTAGCCTTAGGATGCTGAATTTTTTAATTCTATCTACTAGGTTTCCAAGGAAAGAAAAAAGATGGAGAGAAGGGGAAGAATAAGGCATGGTTCCAAAATGAAAATGCGACAACACTTTCATAAGAGAAAAATTTCAGATTTTAAATTACTTGTGCATATATTGAGATAAAAACAACATTTCATTGAACAAAAACACCTGTCACAAATCATACCAAAGTTAATACAATCGGAACATATATTGACACAAAATTTGTAATTTTTTCAGGAAGTCATGAACTCAATTTTTGTTTATATCTTTGTCAAAAAATATAAAATAGATACAGAATAGAAGGAAGGAGAGAAAGGATATAGAAACTTCTCTTCTATATCGTAATTTCCAGAAGTTTCAACCTACATAACAAAAAATACAACTAATTACAATCGAAAATACATGTTATTTATACTTTTCATACTATAACTAACTTGTAAATGTTTCGTATAAAAAAGGTAATTAAATTTTTAATATATTACTCAAGTCATAACCTAAGTGACTTTATATTTGAGTCTCTTAAGTATTACAAAAGCACTTTTTTGCCAATACAAAAATATAAATGTCATGTTAAGTGATGGGAATGCGGAAATGAAAGAATTTAGGGAGAAACACAAATTATGGAAGAAACTCCTTGAGTGATATGCTTTGGCACCTTAATATTCAACACGTGACTAAAATTGTATGAATACATCCTTTCTATCATGTTCACATGGGCCAATATTATTTCCATAACATTAACCCAAGAATTGGTTGCTTCTAATATATTCTTAACTCACCCAAACAAGTTCAGAAGTTATTTTGTTGCATCTAAAATTATATTAAAATTTTATCAATCAAACTCATTGAGTCAAAACTGATGTGTTGTGGAGGAAAGAGATGATCCTTGATATTTCTCATGAACTAATACTTAATCTTGTCAATCAATTTTAAATTGGAATTAATCTCATCAAACAACTGACAATGCATATCATGTAAATCAATAAAGATATCTGATTTCAACAAATCATTTCTCTGCAAATGAGGATAAAGGTCATCAACCACTTCTATGAGTCTTGTTTACCCTTTCAAAATACTTCATCTACTTGATTGAGATATTTTCTTTGGTGAACGAAAATATTCCCTTTCATAGGAACATGTTCTTATCCAAATTGGCTATGGATCGAATGTAAGGCATCATACTTTTCCCAATGAGATATTTCAGTGTTGATTTCTTTTAAAGTTCTATCAATTTTTAGACTCACAATTTCAAAATTTCCATAGACCTTACCAACTTCATGGATGTATTTGCATCCATCCATTAGAATGATTTCCACCCACAAATTTTTTATTCTCCATTTCTTACTGAATAAATGAAATTGTTCAATAGCTCTTTGGTTTAACCTATTGATCAAAGAGACCACCCATGCTAAAGAATTTGGAGGATCATTGGGATCCATGACTAAATGGATAAATGAAAATATCAAGTGCATGTGTTCTTCTAGTTTCTCTCAAGTTTGTTTCCTCTTTTCTTCTCTTTCAATAACTCTTGTAGCCAATTATTTGAGATTATACACATCCCCTTCATGAGTATAATCTCTCAATGGGATTCTACTAAGATTTTAGTCAGCTATTATCATCTCTAAATCATATTTTTCAACAAATGGATGTGTAATTTCCATGAACTGATATCGCGAAGAATCAAATACAAGCCTTCATACGGTTTTGAATTTATTTTTATTCCTCATAAACTCCAAAAGTTATGCAAGTACATAATAATTTGGAGTGACAAATTTACTATTTTTTGCTTCTTTTCTTTAATCAAACATGAGACCGAGGAGAAAGAATGACAGGGAGAAGAAGAGTGAGGGTAAAAGGTTTGTAATTATATGGGAGAATAATGATGAGATGAATGAATGGGTGGAGGGAGGCATGAATGACATGTGAAGGTGATGGGGAATGAGAAGGATTCTTATGAGGACAATCCACTCGAATAGAAAATGATTGAAGGATGTCTTCTTGTGAGAAAACAAAGATATCTTTCAAGGGAGAAGAAGAAATTTCACCTTTCTCTGGGAAGATGCAACATTTATTTTCACTGGAAATTTTGAAATAGAGGAAGTTTGTGGCTTTTCTAGAGAAATATTTTTATGGGGAGTTCCATTTGTTGCAACCTTGAATTTTGTAGCAGGAGACATGGGTGTCTTAATTTACACTTTGGTATGATAATTCCTTTGATTAGTCTTAGGATTATAATCCTTACTACAAGAAGTGAACTCGTTCAACTTGCTAATAAACCATATCTTAAACCTTTTCATTACAGTAGATGTGCGGTCATTAATATAACTTGATTATCTGATTAACCAATCAATAGGCTTAAATTTTTTATCTTGCACATTTTTCATGATGTGAGGGTCAATCAAATAAATTTTATCATCAACAAACCCTTCAGTTATCCATTCCAATTTTAATTCCTACATTTTCTCAATTGTCATTCTCATATAGTCCCTTTGACAAAAGTCAAGATCATCAAAGTAATCTTCCAAAAATCCTCAATTTTAGGTTGATGAGTGGTAGTGATTAGAATCCTTATCATATGCTTGATATGAATTATCTAATGTATCCCATTTCTTATGGGTATTCTCACTTCCTATAATTCTTGGATAGATGCTAGAATTTGTTGTACTCTGGAGATAGAAAAAAAACTTATGTATCTTCCTTTTTTCTCTATTATGACCTTGAGAAAAATCATTGAAATATTTCAATAAATTGTATAAATTGATAACATAATCCAAAACTCCCTTCATAACAATAAACCTTTTCAACCGATCCCTCCAATAATCAAAGTTGTCACATTTGAAGTTGATGATATTCATAGAATCGTAATACACTGAAGCCATGATTCTCATAATAATGACTAAAAATCATTATGAACATTTTTTTAAATGATGATATGATACCAAACGAATGCTTTTTATTTTGAATAAGTAGAGTTTAGGTCTTAAATAATATTTAAATGAAGTCATTAATCATCCAACCTTGACCAGGATAACTAGTTATTAAACTCGTGATGCATGAGCATTAAACCTTACATATAAGAAAGTTTTAGTTTTTGGCTGGTGTTGGATTAGATTAGGTCAAGGGAGTCTTTTCTAGAGATTTTTAATCCTTCACAACATCTTGGATCCCTTCATGTGTGTTTAGTAGTCTTCTTGGAGTTTCCCTCCAAAATGAGCATTTAAATATTTGAATTTGTAAGTTTGGGCTTAAAAGGTATAATGTTATATAAAAAGTAAAAAAAGGATGTAAAAGGTCATAAAGGACCTCATTTAGTGTATCTAATGTGTTTTCACCCCTTTAATCGAGAGTCACCATGTGTGGGTAGTCTCAACCATGGTTAGGGTTGAAAATTAGTTATCTCTCTCACATTTTAGGTCTTGCACTGGATATATTCGGTCATGCAAGGGAAGAAAAGAGAAAGGGAGAAGGATTATAGATTCAAACAAAAGTGAAGAGTGTCAAAGAGGCAAGAACCTGTAATATTAAGCATGAAGAGCTTGTAGAAACAAGGTTCTTGTGTATAAATATGGAAAATTCTTGTAAATATAAATTAGGATGAATATTTTGATGATATCTCTATGTATAATTGTATTTTATGGGTTTGAAATGATGTTTTATGGTGGATTTTAGTCTCTAAATGGTTCTTCATTTTGACATTGATAAATTAATTAGATATTTGCTATGAGTGATTTTATAACTTGATGACATATTGTGATATGGTAAGAGTTAAGTGTCATTCCATTGAGTAAATAAATGTGCATGTGTATTAAAACATATGAATGAGGTTTTCAAGTGTCTATGTTCTCTCTTAAAGTCTGAGGTTGCAAGAAGAAAGGATCTTCTCAGTTTTGGTTGAAAACAGGTATGATCGTTGATGCATTCTTGAGTAAGGTTGGTAAGGTAGGCGGAAATGGTGATATAGACACTAAGGTTAGATATTGCATTCATGAGCACAAGTAATAGAATGTATTCCAAGATTTAATAATAATATACTATTGGATATGGTACTAAAACCTTATGGAATGTGCGAGGAAACATTTTTTCTTAAGCTAGAATAGAAAAACATTATTGTTGTGAATTATGGGAATACTATCAATGGGTTAGTGTATAAATATGAAATATGCCATATGTCAAGATAGAGCTAAGGAGATAATTTTTAGGCTTTGAAACTATAATTTGTTCAAGATATGAGAAAAATTCCCTATTAAGCTTGAGAAACCCTAATTTAGGGTTAAATTACTAAAAGTCAATGTAATTTGAGAATTAATGGGTGAAATTTGATGAAAATTTCTACAAATCATTTGAGCATGGTGTGTGAATATATTTTATTAGTTTTAATGGTTTTGGAGTTTTACAGCCTTATATTTCCATGACACTATTGTTTGACTTTGGATGAGGGTAAGTGCGTGGAAATGGGGGACCAAAAGGGGGTTAAAAGGGGATACATTTTTCCTAAAATCAGCAAAACCTAAACTACATCGAATAAATCGGCATGCATATTCTCAAAATTTAACATAGTGATAAGAATTAGTACCGTAGATCTTAGAATCTAGTTTCTAAACTACTAATTTTTTTAAAAAAATGGTTGAGATTGAGAGGGTCAAATATGGTGCGCACATAAAGTATGTCTATTTTTTGTCAAAAATATAAGAACCTATTTTGTGTGCGCCCCCTCATTTTTTAAGTTCTATAAATTATTTTTTAAATCCCTTCGGTATAAAGTTAGCTAAGACCATGTACAAGGTCCCTTTAATTTTTCATAATTGTTGGATGAATATATATTTTTTCAAAGTGCACATATCCCAAAAATGAAATATTTGTGTTTTCACCCCTATAACTTTGAGTAAAAAGTCACTTTTTAGTATGTGTAGAATGGAGTTTAGGAAAAACCACTTTTTAAAAAAGTTTGGATGAAAAATTCATAAATTGTGCACCAAAACATATGCATAGGTTTTTGCAAGAAAAGAAAGCACTAGTAAAAGAAATTACGGATGAAAGCCTTAAAATAATCAGATTTTAGAAAGAATTATATCATCGTCAAGGTAAAATTGAGCTTGACGTCGTATTATAATTTATTTTTTAATATTATGTTATAATGCATGAGATATTGGGGTGAACACATGAGATTTTGATTTTTTTCTGTCAAACATGGTTTCATTCACATATTACAAAGTCCAAACTTTTGGTTTGGATATTCAAGGTAAATCCACGCCTATGGATTGGGAATTTCAAACCGAAAGAAGATGAAATGCAAGCATGTTATAAAACGCTCACGTTCCTGCTTGTTATATGGTGTATGTGCTTATGGGAGGGATATATTTACTAAAATAAATGGTTTAAGTATAAGTTTTTCTATTATTAATCTGTATACTTTATTATTTCTTTTATTAAATTTATTTTAGTAAATTTAAAATGTTAGGGTCACTTTGCACCTTATGGAACTAGTCTCACAACTCCATCTGTCATGGTTTAGAAGATATTATTTCATATTCTAATCTAGATAGTACATAAGTATTTTTCTAGATTTCAACATTCAACATTCAACATTCGATCTTTTAGGGTTTAAATTATACAATCGATATCTGTTTTGTGAAAGAATATACTCATTGTTTAGGTTTTGGGGCCTTTTGGATTGGTTATTAACATTTGTAAGAGTGTTAAATGTGTCAAAATTATATTTTACAAACCTCATAACTCTCAAAGGTAGCGACAACTGATTGAATATATGGACTCATAAATTTTCCCATGAGCATGGAGTTGAATCCCTAATTTTGTCGTAGAATATGGTAAAATCATACTATGGATGAGTACCTACTTTACAAGCTTAGGGAATGCATCTTTTACTTCCTGGTCAATGGTGCATCCTTCCTCTGGCCATCGTGTCTCAGTACCACTCTCAACCTTGATCAAAATAAATTATAACAAGGTTTTTAAGTTTGTTTCAATGTGTAGGCATGATTGAATACAATGATTGATGAGTTCAGTGTGACTTGATGGAAGATACCTTCCTCTGGAGGCTTAAAAAGGCCATTTTGAGCTAATCAAACACCTTCTGGGAGAGTTCAAGAAATGTATTAAGCATCTTGAGGTAATGTTAGAGAATGTTGGAAGTGTTGGAGACAATTTAGGAATATTGTTTAGGGTTTAGGGATTAGGGTTTATTGCTAATGGTTTAAGGTTTAGGGTTTATGACTGATGGTCTAGGGTTTAATGTTTAGGGTTTAGGGCTCAGGTCTTAGGGTTTAGGGCTCAAGGTTTAGAGTTAAGGGTTCAGGTTTCATGGTTTATGGTTGAGGGTTTAGGGTTAAATTTTTAGAGTGTACTTTTAAGGTTTAGGGATAATGGTTGAGGGTGTATGGTTTAGAACATATGGCTCAGGTTTTAGGGCTTAAGGCTCAAGTTTTAGGGCTTAGGGTTTAGGGTTTAGGGATCATGGTTTAAGGTTTAGGGTTTAGGGTTTAAAGTTTAAGGGTTAGGGTAAAGGGTTTAGGGCACATGGTTTAGGGTTTAAGGATCAGGGTTTAGGGTTTAGAGATGGGGGTTTAGAAATTAGGGTTTAAGGCTCAAGGTTTAAGACTCGGGGTTTAGTTTTGATTTCTTGGGTATAAGTTTTAAGATTTAAGGTTTTTCAAGGGCTTTGGGCTTTGGGTTTTGGATTTAGTTTTTAAGGCTTTGGGAGCTCAGGGTTTAGGGTTTAGGGTTTAAGGCTTAGGGTTTAAGGTTTAAGTGACTTAGGGTTTAGGTTTAGGTTTAGGGTTTAGGGCTCAGGGTTTAGGGCTCATGGTTTAGGGCTTAATGCTTTAGGTTGATGGCTTAGGTTTATGGTTTTAAGGTTTATGGTTTACAATTTAGGGTTTAGGGTTTAGGTTTTAGGGTTCAAGATTTAGGATTCAAGGTTTGAGGTTTAAAGTTAAAGGTTTACAGTTTAGGGTTTAGGGTTGAGTGTTTAGGTTTGAGGGTTCAAGATTTAGGGCTCAGGGTTCAAGGCTTAGGGGTTAGGGCTTCGGGTTTATGGTTTAGGTTAAGGCTTAGGGGTTAGGGCTTCGGGTTTAGGTTTAGGGCTCAGGGTTTAAGGTTTAGGGTTAAGGGTTTATGGTTTATGGTTTAGGGATTAGGGTTTAGGGTTTAGAGTTTAGGTTTTAGGGTTTAGGGTTTATGGCTTAGGGTTTAGAGTTTAAGGCTTAGGGTTTAGTTTATGGTTTAGGGGTTAGGGTTTAGGGCTCAGGGTTTAAGGCTCATGGTTTAGGGCTCAGGGTTTAGGTTGATGGCTTAGGGTTTAAGTTTTAAGGTTTATGGTTTACAATTTAGGGTTTAGGGTTTAGGTTTTAGGGTTTAGGGTTTATGGCTTAGTATTTAGTATTTAGGGTTTAGGGTTTATGGATTAGGTTGTAGGGTTTAAGTTTTATGTTTTAGGGCTCAAGGTTTAGGGTATAGGGATCATGGTTTAGGGTTTAGGTTTTAGGGTTGAGGATTGAGGGTTCAAGGTTAAGGGATCACAATTTAGGGCTTAGGAATTAGAGATAAGGGTTTAGGGAACTTAGGGTTTTTGGCTCAAGGTTTAAGGTTTAGGGTTTAGGGTTTATGGTTTAGGGATTAGGGTTTAAGGTTTAAGGGTCAGGGTTTAGGTTTTAGGGAACATGTTTTATGGTTTATGGTTTAAGGCTCAGTGTTTATGATTTATGTTTTAGGGATCATGGTTTAGGGTTGATGGCTTAAGGTTTAAGCTTATGGTTTAGGGTTTAAAGTTTAGGGTTTAGGGTTTAGTGTCTATGGATTAGAGTTTAAGGTTTAGGATTTAGGGTTTAGGTTTTAACGCTTGGGGTTTAGGGTATAGGGTATAGGGCTCAAGATTCAGGGTTTAGGGTTTAGGGTTTAGGGTTTAGGGCTCATGGTTTAGGGTTTAGGGTGTAAGGTTTATGGTTTAGGGTTCAGGTTTGAGGGTTCAGAGTTTAAGGCTAAAGGTTTAGGGCTCATGGTTTTAGGTTTAGGTTTTATGGTTTACGGTTTAGGCTTTAGGGATTAGGGTTTATGATTTATGGTTTAGGGCTTAGGGTTCAAGGTTTAGGGTTTACGGTTTAGGGTTTAGGGTTTAGGGATTAGGGTTTAAGGGTCATGGTTTAGGGTTTAGGGAACATGGTTTAGGGTTTATGGTTTATGGTTTAGGGTTTAGGTTTTAAGACTTAGGTTTAGGGTTTAGGTTTTAAGGCTCGGGGTTTAGAGTTTAGGGGTTAGGAGTTAGGGATTAGGGTTTAGGGCTTAGGGTTTAGGATTACACATTCACTCACTGTAATGTTTTGTGTCTTACCCATTTTTATAGTATTGATAGAGATTATTCAACTAAAAAGGGTTCATATGCTTTGTAGGTAGAACATTCAAAGAGATTCATCACAATTTGATGCCTTTGATTTGCTAATATTTTCAAGGGGGAAATGTCAGATATCCAATAATAATTCGGTACAAAGAAATGTTACCTAATACATCTATCTCCTTTTTTATAGCTTGTGAAATATTTAGAGCTCTAATAGTGTTATAAATTGAGAATAACAAGTCTAGTGGTATTTATGGGTTTGACAGATTAGGATACCAAGAAAATTTGATTGTTTTTTATGCCCTTTTGAATAATTATTTTTGTTGCAAGTTGTTGGGAATGAAGGTTTCATTCGAAGAACAAAGCTTGATATGTCCAATGCTTGTGTAAGCTGGCAATTTGAGAGGATTTCTGAGGTTCAATTTTATTTTCCAAGATGCATTACTCCAATGTCTAAAAATGTTTCTCCAAATGCAACAAAATTCTGATTTAGACACTCAATATATGTCCAAATTTAATTAAATAACTTGTTTCCTTGGCCAATTACGATGATACCAAATAATTACCTCAAACGTTCTTGATATCCTTTGAATATTTTCTCTTCAATAAAATACAAGGATCATTTTTATAGTTTGGAATCTAATGCTAAACATCTATGTGGAAACGACAATATCTGTCATAAGAAATGTGAAATTTCTGGAGTATGCGTAATCCTTGCTGAGTTAATGAGAAAAATCAGGAACTTTCAAGGAAGATGAGGTTCTCTTGAATATGAACATCAAAGTGAATCGTGAATGTGAATATGAGCATGTGGTTATTTTTTCCAGCTTCAAATGGGTCATCCTAGTTGGCATAATACCATACATGGAAATATGAGAAATGTGAAATTTATTTTAGACTGTAAAGAAATTGACATTCAAGAGCGCAAGTATATGTGGGGAGAAATATTTTTGGCGAAGATGTGTAATATGCATTACAAGGCACAAGGTAGATTCCATATCCATTTAATTACTTGTCCTACCTCTCAAAAACAAGGTGATTCAATTCAGAGAGTGGCTTTCACAGTTATTTAATGTAGTTGGATTTCAAGAAGATGGATCTCACCCTCAAATATTACTTCAAATCTCATTCAGGGATCAATCCTTCCATATAGAGGAGGAAACCTATTTCCATGAGGAGTAATCGAGTGAATATGTGTCCAGATACAAAAATCATGCTTCCACTCATGTGATATCTTGGTCATGGAAGTGAATTATGAAGTTAAAACGGGTGTCATCATCTTTAAAGGTGAAATGGGAAGCTCATAAAGTAATTTGAGGATCATCATATCTTAACTCTGCTATCATGTTCAAACCTCTTCAAGGAACAATCTAAGATGAGATAGTCAAGTTACTGAGGCATTCATGACCATCATGTGTGAAGTATCAAGGCATCATATATCTTCATGAGAGGCATATGAGATAATAGGTGTATGAGTATCTTGAAGTTGATTCCATCCTATCAGAATTCTAGATCCAGGAGGGGTAAGAGGATGATCTTCATATAGAGCACCATATATCTAAGAATGAGAAATCATATGAGTTTCACTTGATTTTTCACTCACTTGGTAGTGTTATTAAACACTCATTTGAACCTTGTAGTGTGATCACACTTCAAAGGAGGAAGGAGATTATAACAACCTCATTTCAGTCTAACAAGTGGGCACATGACAAGAGTCTCTTTTAATGATAAATCCTTCCATCTACATGGTGAATACTTATTTCAATAAGTGATAGATAATCAAAAAATGGTTTGAGCATCATGGATCTGATTTTTGGTCACTAAGGTTAATTTTGGAGGCCTTGAAAATCAAGAGAGTTTAGGGCTTCAGGCTTAGGGCTTAGGGTTTAGGGTTAAGGGTTTAGGGTTTAGGGTATTGGGCTTTAGGTTTTGGGTTCAAGGTTAAGGGTTTAAGGGTTTATAGTTTATGGCTTAGGGTTTAGGATAAGGTTTCATTTCAACAGGTGATTGGGCTTGTGTACAAAATGTGAGAGCAGGATATGGTGGTTTGAAGGGTAAGTTTTAGGTTGATTGTGCCATTTTTGCATATTTGAGCACATAGAGCTTGTTGGAAATAATTATAAAAACAAGATACTAATGAGAATGATTAAAATTGGTTGTTATGAGTTGATGAATGCATGCAAATGTGTTATATCTTTGCATCACCTCATGATGTTTCAAATCCTTCACAAACCTCATGATGACCATTCCCTTGATTATTTGAATTGATAAAATCTTACATATGTGTTTTGATTTATTATCTGTTATAAGGAATTGTATGAGTCCATATATTTGATCACTTTTGCTACCTTTGAGAGTTGTGAGGTTTGTAAATTCTAATTTTGACACATTTAACACTGCTACAAATGTCAATAACCAATCCAAAAGGCCCCAAACCTAAACAAAGACTATATTCTTTCACAAAATAGATATCGATTGTATAATTCAAACCCTAAAATCTTTAAGGTTGAATGTTGAATGTTGAAATCCTAAAAAATACCTATGTACTGACCAGATTATAATCTAAAAAACTATCTTATAAACTGTGACAAATGGAGTTGTGAGACTAGTTCCATAAGGTGCAGAGTGACCTTAACTTCTTATATTTACTAAAATAAATTTCACGTATAAGTTTTTATTTAGAAAAAATTATACTTAAACCATTTATTTTAGTAAATATATCCCTCTCATAAGCACATATGCCACATAACAATTAAGAACGCACTTGCGTTATAACATGACCCTGCATTTTCTCTGTGACGTTATAACACTGGCCTAGTCATAACATGAGCAAGTTATGGCCAAAACGACCGAAAAATGGATGTGTCCACTTTTTGGCCCCCCATTTCCATGTACTTACCTATGAATATGAGACCTAATTAAGTAAGAATTTGTCATTTTTGTGTTGATTACCTTAAGAAACCATTTGCATATTTGATTGGACAATTGAAAGATATTAATGGGTATCTGGAAAGCATATTTTCTGTCTGATAAACCCATTTTGTGAGAAGGTATCAAGAAAAATCATGATTGGTAGGACTACAATATTGGGTAAGCAGAGTTAAGAGTAAACAAGCCTCATTTGTAATTTCTCGAGTCTTCAATGAAGGAAAATGTCTTTACATATAGGATCATCTTAGTGGATGGTGTATTGAGTAGATTGAGAAGTAACAAGTAGTTTCAAGGACTAGTTGAGAGTTTGTATATGACAGAGTCTTGAAGAACTCCAAAATAAACTATTGTGATAAGAGAAGGAATTAAATGTGAAGTTAACTCACTGTTGCAGGGAATGAAAGTCATGAGTGGAGATTGAATAGGTGGGGAAAGAATATTCAATAAGAAAATTACTAAAGAGGGTAGGGGAGTGAGTTCTTTAGAATATTTTTGAAGAAAGATTAGTGGAAGACTGATTGAAACAATCCTATTTCAAAGTCTAGGACAAAGTACGCATTCTTTACTATATTTTGGTAAATTAAGTACTTTTGATCTTGCATAAAGGCATTGGTAAGTTTTTGACCAGACAATAAACAAAGGTTGGGAAGATGATCAATGATGTTTATATAATGAAACAAGACAAGAGGAGTATCAGTAATTCAAGCTATGCTTCTTGTGATCCACATTACTACGAAAGATTGGTTGGAAGGTATATAATGAGCTGAGCAATTGAATGTCCAGAACTAGATACAATTCGAAAGTGGGAGATCATATTCATTATTGGAGAAGTGAGAGGACATAGAGAAGAGATTTAAGATCTTAATAGGATAGTCAGGTAAATCGTTTGATAAGAAGCACAGTTGAGGTCATTGTGAGAATATGGAAGTGTGAGAAGAGTCTTAAGGATGTATATGCAAAAGGACTATGTTTTTAAGTCAATAAGATGAAGCATAAAGAGGACAGTGAGAGATTTTTAACAAAATTATTTAAATGGAATGATTCATTAAGAATCCAATGGTTTACAACCAAAATGAATGTTTTCTACTTTTGACTTTTGAATTTGTATGAATAGGGTTAACATAAGAGAGTGAACAAAATTTGATGAGAAAGGTTGGAAACTTTAACCAAAGGTGATGATCTAGACCTTTTCTTAGAGGTATATGAATAATCTACAAAGAATGATATGTATGATGGCCCACTATTACATTTAGAACAATTTAATCAACATGTTTAGGTAAGATCTTGTTTGCCACTATATCAATGATTGATGACAAAAATTCACTAAATAACTTCAAATAATGAATAAAAATATTCCTAGTTGTATTTATAAATAACGTAAAAAATATATAGATAAATTCATTGTAAAAATCATATCCACTTGGAAAATTTTCCCCCGCTAGGTTAATAAAACAAGAAATAAAGCTAATATTGTCATTACAACAAGACTTGTCACAAATTGCATGACAAGAAAAAGACTAATAATATGGAATAAAACTCGTAAATGAAATAAATTCAACTAAATAATACTAAAAATAAACTCAAGATACTAATATATGGTCAATATGCAATAAGTCATTATTATTTTAAGTGACACATGCACACCTATCATGCATCTTAGTCAACTTAGGTACCCCATACACTCTTAAAAATATAAATGGACCAAGATAAGAAAAAAATTAGACATATATACATACAAATGGTGCCCTACCTATAGGGGATAAATGGATAATGATTTAAACACGTTTTAGTGCACATCTAATGAACTAAATTCTAATTGGCACTTGTAATCTAATAATATATAATTCCAAAACTTTAAATTTACACTTAACTAAAAATCCGAAAAACATTTAATAACTAATTGTGTGCCCATATTGGCATCATAGTCAAAAATTAGGGGCCATGTTTCATATGACGTAGAAAATAGAAGAAAGGGGAAGGGTGTCTTGAGTAATTATGATTCTCTCAATAATCATTTCAAATCCTAGGAATGTGTTGAATCACTTTGAACCCCATAAATGCATTACATCATCAAGTAATGCCTTAGTTATTTATTGTAGAATTTGTGTACTAAGAATGAGAGTTATATGAATGAGTAGATAACATTATCATCAAAGAAAAAGAAGCATATTTGTGTTGAAGAAGATATGTAAAAGTGATTGTGGATCAGAATAAATGTGTGTTATATGAATACATATTCAAATGGATGGTTATGTGGAGGTCATGTATCAATGATAACATCATATAAGGAATCATAATGTTAGAAATAAAATTAAAGAATGGTTATTTCACCTCGCCCATTGGGGTGTATCATGATTGTATAGCCTATGTGTTTGTATGTTAGTTGGTATGTTGCATATTCCAATGTTGTGCCTATGTGATTTAACCCCTTTCGTGCACCTATTACTAGATGTTTTGGAGGTATTGTCATAAAAAAAATGTGTACACAAAGATGCCTTGTGAAAAGTTTCATTTTTATCTCATTATAGCCTTTGTATTCAATGTTTGATCATGTCAATGTCAGCCACCTACATAATGTACACAATAATTGTTAGAAGAAGTCAAGACTACATTGACCCTGACCCTGTCATTAATCAAGGTGCACTATTGTTGCAATGCCTCCATAGTTAGTGTTGTTAAAATATGCTTCTTGTCCATGGTTGATGTTACTAATGGTGTATGTGCCCTCTCGATAATAATTTCCTTTCATGTAATGCTACTATTTTTGTGAGAGCAAGAATCATTTCATATAATGCAACAAAATTATCCATATTGTGTTTAGTAATTTGATGATAATTTCAAAAGTGCTTGTTGTGATATTTGAATAAGAAGACATAATATCTAAATCTAATAGGGGGTATTTCAATGATTTTATTATCAAGTAAAATTTTAAACATTTTGTTGTGGTTTCTTAAGCACCCTTTCTTTCTTTTTCAATGATGATGGCATTGGAATAAAAAGTATAAGGATGAGGCATATGACTTTGGGTAGATAGAGAAGTGGGATATATCATCATGCACAAGGATATAAAGTTGTATTAGGGGACATAATTGAGAGTAACATCATCATGTATGGAATTTTTTTCAATGCTAGGAGCAATGTGATCTTGTGTGGGTACCAAAGCTTATGTGAATAAAAACTAGTCTAATGTGATATTATCATGCTCTAAGAGATGCTATTGTCTCTCAAGCTTAGAGATGTAGTATGTATACTTCACATAAATATTTAGGGAGTGAGGCTTGATAATAGTTTCCTCATGATTGATGAATTTGGCAAAATGTTTTTCAAAATATGCATATTGGAGGCTAAAACATTGGGTCAAAATGTGGTAGAAAATGTCTAACAAAAAACTACTAGATTAATTTGCTACATGGATTGGTTGATGGGTAGGTGGCTTGTGGCCTCTTTAAACTATATATAATTGTGAATGTTATTATTTAGATCTTATTCAATAATATTTTTAAATTAAATTTTGTAATCAACAATAGCAAAAAAAATAAGTAAATAATATTTGTGCTAATTTCAAGCGAATTGTGTAACAAAAGTTGGGGCAAGAAGAAGAAACACTAGTGGGCTGGACCAAACAATTATTTTAGAAAGTGATTAAGTTAGATAGTTTCATCATCCTTATATTTTTAAATGGATTTTTTCAAATACTCTAAATGTTCACAGGATCTTACGTATATGATAACATAAAGTTAGTGGGATCAGATGATAAATTGAGGGGTAAGGTGTATGTAATATTGTAGGATGAGGAAGATGACTATGAATTTGGTCTTTCCACAATATAATGAGAGGTAAAATTATGTTATATATTGTATAAGGTAATTCTCACCCAATGAAAGATCTTGTCTTAACCTATTTGTATTTTCCCAACCATGTCATCAAACAAGTTTATACATTCATTCTCACTAGTTGGGGAGGGGTATCTACAATGAATGTTAATCATACATTTGAATTTCTCAACCAAATAATTGATAACAATGTCATAGGAATCCAAATTAGATTCCATTGAATAATACAATTCGGGTGAGTAAGAGAGTATTTTGAAAAAAAACTTAGGAGCAGAAAAATTAGAGAAACTAGTAGTATGTAAATATGAAAGCCTAAGGGAGAGAAATGAAACAATATGTCCCATAAATTGATAGCTAAGTGGGTTCACTAAAATGAGATATTTTAATTAGGTTTAGGGACTATTTAGTATTACTAGTTACAAAATAGAATCAAAATTAACAAAACAACAATCCTAATAGTCATAAATTATGTAGATTGGATCATGTTAATAAATATGCCAATGAAAGTATAATTAGGTTTTAGGATTATAAATGTGCATACGATAGGTTCATTAGAAGGAGGGAAAATTTTTGGTTGCTATGAATCTATCCCTCAGTGCCCTAAGCTAGATCTTCCTTTTGGAGTATAGTTTTCTTGTGTTATATGATATATGGAATGTAGGTTTAGAATGATGTAATGATTATGTTATTCCTTAATATTGTTCCTTCACTTATAACCTTAAAAAGGAATTAACAACGCTTTGAGTTATACTAACTTAGGTTGAACATCCTTAATGATACAATGAATATGACACGACATATCAATACTTCAAAGAAAGATCAAGCTACACATAGTTCTCCCAGCCCTATGATGAGATGGAGAGTTATAAATAATATTAATAAGATGGAGCTTATTATATGACCCACACATGACAATAGACACTTGTGATTTTTTAATAGCTCATGGATTGTGCTCTAGGGAATCAATAGATATGAATTCACCAATTTTGTATTCTCACCCTCTAGATTATTGCTTAAAAAATCACCCTTATCTTCCATTTTTTACCAATGTGGGATCAACCCATTACATCCCAATCATGTATTTTATGTTGATTTGATGGCCTTTATGAGAAATTTGGTGAATATAGTGCCTAATAAATCACAATTATCTTTCAATTATTACTAATGTGGGATTAACCCAATCTATTATTTTATGTTAAGCTGGTGGCTTTCACTCTTATTCTCTAGCCTCTTTCCCCATTGACAAAGATTTTGGTGAGTGTAGTGCCTAATATATCACCCTTGTCTTCAAATTATTACCAATTTCGGATTAACCTAATCATGTATTTTATGTAATGTTGATGTATTTTAGGAGAAATGTTAGTTAATTTATGTATTTTTATAGGAATTTTACTCATGTGATGACCTCCATGAGTAGTCATTCCTCTAATGACATTTTTCCTCATTTATTGTTTGGTATTAATATCAAGGCAAGGTGACCCACTTTACCACACAAACAATAGAAACATTTGTTAGCACATAAACAATGTAAGCATTATATTCACTATTCCTCCCCCTAGTAACATTCAATATTTATTTACGTCAAATTTAATATTGTCATAACTTATATATCTACAATGTAATAATCATTCTATCAAAATAATGAAAATTTTATGTATATTTTATGATTATTTTTATACTTTTACTTTTCAAATTATATAATATATATTAATGAATAATTAAAAGGAAGAACAATATTTATTTTTAGAAATGTGATCACTTATATATTTCTACACAATAAAAAATTATTATATACTCCATCATAGAATTAAAACTACATTCCTCATGTGCCTAAGGCACATGCAAAGTGAAATTAGGGAGGTTCCACTTTTACATGTAATCCAAATATCATAGACAACCATAAGATTCCAATGTTCAATTCTAATTCACCATATTATGTAGCACACCAATACAAATAACAAACCTAATTCCAATAATGTATCCAGTAGGAAAAAAAGACTTAGCAAGTTTATAATAAATCCAATTTTTTTATGAATAAGATCTTATATTATAGTAACAAGTAAAATGATACAAGATAATTCACAAAAAAATTGAGTGGAAGTACACCCTAAAGGTACGAGTTCAGAATAGGAAAATACAAAGCCTAGGAATACATCAGATTACAAAACATCAAAAAGTAGAGAAGCAAGGAATTTAAGCCACCTCTATGAATTATTGTCCCACATGGGGCAAATCTTGATCATGCCAGCTAGAACAAGGCAGGCCCTTGCCACTATCTGACACGTCCCAACCAAATCCAAGTTGGATTCCTTCTTTAATATTTTCAGTTGTGGCCCGAGTGGGAAAAATGGCTAGAGATGGTCTAAGAAATTTGTCAGGAAAATGTGGGAGGTTCCAATTGTCATGAGAGTGCAGCTCGAGGGCATCCAACGAGCCTTAGTTGAGTTGGTTGGGAGGTGGGGGGATCCTAACCCCGCTAGCAGAATGAAGGTGTAGGAGAGAAGCTCCTTTGTGGAAGTTGACTACATACAGACCTGTGGTCCCAACTAAACGACTAGCGTTGCGAGCGGCTCCGATGACTGCCACCTTTTGGATTACCGCTAGCACTACTTGGTGGTAGGGAGCAATGGGAGGGGGATGGCGATTCTCAAGCAACATTGAAAGGGGTGTCCCAGTGCCAAAGGAGAGTTCAAAGATGCTCCATCTTAAATGTCACCTTGTTTTCTTGAACTCAAATTTGCACCAATACATTCGGGATAACCACATACTTGTTATAAATATAGAATTGTTGGTCAACTTTAAAATTAGCAAATAAATCCAAATACTCAAAGATAAACTCAAATATTCAAAAACAAACTCAAATATTAACAAATTAAACAAATTAGAAATATTATGAAGTGCAATGATATGAATGGACAAACCTCCATTCATCCATTTGATCACGAATTGTGACTTGTATGCAGCAAATTTCATAAGTGATTTTATGGTCATTAATTCATCTAGATTTTTTGTCTAAAAATTATTTGAAATAAAAGTAATGATCTCATTTAGAAAGAGAATATTTCCAACACTATATCTACGGTCAATTTGACCCTGGAAAGATTCATAAAAAAATACAAGCATAAGTTATGTCAATCATTAAGTCACCTAAAAGACTTGGGAAATTTACACTTGGTTTTTATTTGTAAGGTTAGAAGATGGTTTAAATATGAGTGAAAATATGGAAAGAAAGTATCTGATTATTTTCAAATAGTATGGAGTTTCAAGCAATCCAAATACCCCATAATACAATGCACAAGAGAGATCGAAAGGCCTATAGTTACTTTCTCTTAAACCAGGGTCTATGTATTCCTCTACACCTTCACCCACTAAAATATCACATAAACCAATCTTCCATTCAATATCAAACCTAATCTGTTTTGCAAAACTAGAAGGTGACCACTAGTTTAGTTGTACACTTACTCGTAATTGTAAATCAGATATATGTTTCCTCCGAAGTATGAGTAGAGATGTCGATAATCTATGTAATCTAGTACCCAAATAAATGCACTACTCATAAAAAAAATGGGTTTTGCAATACTAGAATTGATTACCATATGAGAAATTGTATATTCCTCTGACAAACAAAACAAAAAAACTCAAGGACCTAAGTTAAAACTCATTTTTTAATTCAAGCTACAGGTGAATCCTGGTTTTTAGTGGGGGATTTAGTTTCTACATGAGAGGCCACCACCAAATTCTATTATTATTTTCAAACTGATCTCCTTCAGTAGATAGTACCTTGTACCCAATATTTATAGTGTATTGTATGGTACTCTTGTTTTCCACCCTCTTATAATAATTGATCTCATCCTTGATCCTTATATGAAAATATAGTAATTTAACAATAAAATAGACCAAATATCCCTCCACACACCTTAACACTCAAAAGTATCATGTTGTCTTCTATTCGTGTCTCCATATATCATTACCATCATGCTCAATGACTTTGTTTAGGTACTAGTAACCAAGGCTATGTAAATATTGAATTAGTTCTGAATGAAACAAAATAGACTGAATAAATCCCATGATAGTATCTAAACCAATTTTGATATTCCTGGTAGAGTGGGAAAGATGGTTTCCAATAATGGGGAAAGACAAGACCAATGCTTTCCGTTGTATTGATACATTCTTAATATTTTTCCTTTGACATCTTCTTTGGTCTAACAAAAAAATTAGAGAGCTATATATTCATGAATGATAATCCTCCTCCACAAACCATCACCAAAAAAGGTTTTCCATAAACTCCTTGTAGTTAAGGATCTACCAAAGGTATGAATACTCTTAATTCCTTGACCACCCGCCATTTTAGGATTCAAAATAAATTTCCACCCATTCCAAAGAATGTCGCATTTTTCCTCTTTACCGCTACAAAGGAAATTTAAACATATCCTCATCATTTCTAAAAACATTATTTGTAATATGTGCAAAGATTAGCCAATACACAGGGATAGATTCAAGAAATTTCTTTATGAGTACGAATATGACACCCATGGAAATCCAATGATTGCACCAAAAAGAATCCTTCTTTCAATCATGTCAATAAGACCCTCCCAATCCGTTTTCAAATAACCATTGGGATTAAGTATAAATCCCAAATATAAGAGCCCTCTTATAAAATAAATGGACTCAAAGGGAAAGGCTGCTTGAAGTCTCAACACATCCTCCTCACTCAAAACATGGAATCTCGTGACACATTTATGGACATTTACCTCCATACTTGTGGCTTTAGAAGACAATTGAAGTAATCCTAAAAGGCTCTCCCCTCCACTTCATGACAATTTGAAAATAAAATGACATCATCTACAAATAATAAATGTGTGAGAAATTATCTCCCTCAACTCTAATACCCTAAACTTTCCCCTCTTAGCTTCCAAAATTCCTGCTTAAACCCTTAGCCACCAATAAAAATAAGTAGTGGAAGTAGACATCTATGTATCAAGCCTATGGAAGGATGAAAGAATGAAGAAGTGGTGTCATCAACTAGGACAACAAAATGTACCAAAGTAACACATCCCACGATCCAATTTACAAAAAGTAAAAAAAAATCTAACATGTATCATAATCAACCTAAGATATCGTCAATTAGTTATTTCACACGCCTTTGATAAATCTATTTTTATTACCATGGCATGCAATTTTTAAAACTTAATAGAGAGAATACATTTTTATGAAACTCCAATACATTAATGAATGTGTTTATTTTGAAGGAATCTGAATTGTTCTAGGGATATAACACCATAAAGTACCCCCTTAATCTAATATCAATTTAACTTTTGAGATAATCTTTTACACACACTTGTAAAAAGATATCAATATAAATTCCTCAAATGACCTTGGATTATTAGTATTTGGGATGAGACCTATGAAATTTTAATTGAATGAAATTCAGACCTTCCCTAAATATATGGATGCTTCAATGAATCTATGTAAGTCTTTCCCCAGTAATTTGAAAACACCACTAGAAATTTGGCATTCCACTCGTCTGGGTCTGGATCTTACCCTTTTAAAAAGTAACAAGAACAGTCTTGAGTTCTTCTAAAGTAACTTCTACAAATATCAACTTACTATCATTTTTTGTTAGAATACCATTTTGGGGAAGTAATTAGTTACCTTTACTATCTTTACAATGTTAGGGCCTATAGGATCCTTGTAAATATTCTAAAAATGTTAAACCCCTAATGCACCTAGGTCGCGAAAACCTCTAGCAGGAACTCCCTCATTTTTGAACTCCAAATTATATTTATATTCTTCCTATAATTAGCATATTACTTAAATAATTTAGTGTTCTTATAACCCTTTCTAACCAAAGAGCCCATATTTTTATTCTCCATTCCAACTCCCTCTCTCTCAAATTTTTTCTCTTATTAGATCCTCCAAAAACCCCGGTCTATCCCTCACCTTAGAAGAGAATATTCCACGATCATTGTTTTGGAATATCATCCTCAACCTTCTTGAGCTAAATATCCCTTTTCCTAATCCTCTTAGCTGCCCAACCCACCACCTTATCCTTCACCTTCTTCCAAGCATGTGGAAATTTATTGTAATTCGATACTTCAGAGTCTCTATCATATGGAACCCATTCCATTTGAACTAAATCCTAAAATTCCATCCCATCCAACCAACTAGGGTTGAACTTTAAAGGACTCAAGGGTTGTTTCTCATTGTGTTCGTGTTTTAGGTAGACATGATTTTGATTTGATCCACCTCCTACATCAATCCAAGTTCTATATCTATCAACCTATTTTAATAATGACTCAGAGACCAAAAGTTGATCAAGTCTCTTAAAAACACCATCATTACCCACTCAATTATTTCACCAAATGGGCTTAAAGGAAACTAGTTCCACCACTAATCCCAATTTTTCAAATATAGGTTTTGAGAAAATCAACAATGAAGTGTGAAATTGAGATTACACCCAATGATAAGTCTATCCTCCTTAATGACTTCTAAAGTGAATAATTTCTCCTCAAACTCAATCGTCAGCTTATAAGGCCCATAAACATTGAGAAATGTGATGGTCTAGCCTGGATAGTTACACCTCAACTCCATGCATAGGAAACATTATATAGAAAAGGAGTTAATTAAATACGAACTAGGCCTCCGACCTGTTATTATCCCATATGAGTTAGCAAAAGAATCAATGGAAAGGAATTCTCATTTCTCTTGGAATCCTTTTAAACCTCCGATTAACACCATCCCCATAGCCCGTAGTCTCTTGTAGTATCAAAATATTGGGTTTTCCCATCTCGATAAAGTTTATATAAGTGTATTATTTTATGAAGGATTCTCAAACTTCCAATATTTAAAGTCAAAACATTCATTCGAAACCACCTTTTAGGGCATGTCCTACTCTTAAGATCCCTAGGAAAGACCATTGTCAACCCTATTGTATTTTAATGGTTTCTCTAAAATGTGCCTTTAAGAGGCAGGATTGTTCGCTTGTGATAGAGCTCTCAAAATCCTTATAAATATTCTTTCCTATACCCCCACAAAACACCACCACTATTTCTACTTATAGCCTTAAGAGGTTGTAGATGATAATAAATATTCCCTCATTGTTCTCTACCATCCATGTCAAAATATTGAGATATTTAGTGTGAGAGAAATGCACAAATCCCCAATGTCCTTGCAAGTATTTGTGTTGGATACAAAATTTCCTCACCCTGCATTAGTCAAGGAAATAACCCATATCGCCCCTTCCAAAATGTTTTTTTCCCCATTTTGATTTAGTGGGATTTCCCTTAAAGTAGTTTGGAGTTCGGAAAATTGTATTTTCTTTTAAAATAGAAGGAAAAATAAAAGGCAACTTGGACTTTCCCAAAGTTTCACTCATGGCCTCTTGAGAGGGATGCAAATCAACTCCATCATAATTTGTAAGTAATGTCCACATGACCCAACTTTGTAATGGGAGTCAGAAGCTTCTCAATACTAAGATCGATCAAAATAAGAGGATTCAAGCCTTCAAAATCTCAATCTCTAGCCACTGATAATGTCTTCCCATCCTCCTACCTCAAACTTGACCTTTGTAGTGTCTTCATGTTAGTAGTGTTTATGGTGTGCTTTGTATGAACATAGCATTGATTCAACTTAAAGTCATCCCTAACCAAACTTGATCATGTGACATTCTCCTTATGACACCATACTTTTTATTACAAAGGCCTTGTGTGATCTTCTATGTTGTGTCTACAATGGTGACATTGGATGCATCTAAAAGGAACATTGGCACATTCCAAGACCTTAAAATAAAACATGTTCACCCACAACCATGTCAATATTCTCATCTAATTTAATTTTCATTGCAATGTCAACCAAAACCCTTGCTTATGAATATAGGAAACATGTTTTATAGACCGGTTCTACCATTAAGGTCATCTCCGATAAGTTTCCCACTTCACCAATAAAGTGATCAGTCCAAAAATCCACAGGGAAGCCTGACAATTTTATCTCAATGGGTAATTTGTATTCAACCTCCAATTGCAGGTCACAACATCAGTGTCAAGGTTTGGTCAACAGCTAAGCTTGTCCCCAAAACCAATTCCCACCAAGTATCACCTCTCTATCTATCTCTATTTTAAAAATTAAGGACAACCACCCTCTTGTGGGAATGTAAAAAAATGGGTGCACATCCTAGCATTATAATCCATACTCGTTGCATCTAATTGTTTAACGTCTTCACAAAAATATACCAACCCATAAATTTTCTAGTAATATTTTACTAACAAACTTGACAATCTGGTTGACTCTTAAGCCTTCCCCAACAACCATTCACACATTGGAGCTCTTCTTTTCAATGACCTTTCATTGTTTTTGGTGCTTTGGAGATCCCAAAAAAAATGAAGTCATCTCCTGAGTCATATTTACACCAATCAAATAGTTTAGATCTAGGGCACCTCCCACAAACCCAAGTCCTCTCGCAAGTATATAATCTAGAGTGAGGTATAGGGATTTTAGTTCAATTTCATTTCCTTCTAACACAAACGAACCTAAATGAAAATGATCAACTAGAAAATTGTTGGAAACCCCATTCAAAGGAAATGCTTCTTTTTCTTGTCTAAAACTAACCTATTTCAATTGAAAACATAATATACACAATAGTTGTTGCTAGAAGTCAAGACTACACATGTTTAAGTTAACCATGTCATTAATCAAGGAACTCTATCATTGCATTGTCGAGCTATAGTTAATGTTGTGAAAATATGCTTCTTGGCCAAGATTCATGGGACTATTGGTGTATGTGGCATGTAGGTAATAATTTCCTTTCATATAATGCTTCAATTTTCGGTGAGTGCAAGATTCATTCATTTAATGCAACAAAAAATTCTACATTGTGTTGGTAATTCAAAGGTAATTGTGAAAGGGCCTCCCATGAGCTTTTAATAAGTGGGCCTTAGATTTACATTTGATATGGGGTAGTTCAATGAATTTATTATCAAGTAATAGTTTAAACATTTCTTATGGTATCTTAAACTCCCTTGCTCTCTTTCTCAATGACAACAGGAATGGAATACATAGTGTCAAGTTGAGGTGTATGGATTTGGGTAGATAAAGAAGTGGGTATGATACATCATCATGTAGAGGGAGATAAGGTTGTACTCAGGTAGAATCAAGAGTAACATCATCATGCATATAGTGTAATAGAAAGAACAATGTGATCTTGTGGGGGTACCAAAGATTTTATAAATAAAAAGGGGTCTAATGTGATATTTGTCTTGCCTTGAGAGATGTTGTTGTGTCTGAAGATTAAAGGTGTCATAAGTGGCCTTCACCTGAAGATTTAGGGAGTGGGGCTTCATAATAGTTCCCTCATGTGTGATTTCTTTTGCACAATGGTGTTCAAATGATGGATGCCAAAAGCTAAAACATTTGGGTAAAAATTGGTGTAGGGTTGGTTTATAGAATAGGTGGTTTAAGATATCTTTGAACCATAGAATAGAATTGTGAATGTCATTACTCGGATCTTCTTAATGTTTTAATCAACAATAACACAAAAAAATGTAAAAAATGTTTGTAGTTATTGCAAGAATAATATAACAAAAGTGAACATATATATAGTTAGTTAGTTAGTTAGTCAATTAAGTATGCTTTGTAATGTGTGAATAAAATGCAAATTAAAATGGATAAAATGTTCTTTGTTGCACAACCACTAAATTTGGCGAGACATGGATTTATGGAGTGGTAATTCTCTCCTAATAGAATATGGGTAGGGAATGGGACAGCCCTACCACACTAGAAGGGGACATTTATTTGGAGATGGACCACTTTTTAGTAGAATCATTTTTTAGTGGATAAAAATTCTAGTACGCACACATAATCAAGCTATTTAGGTTTGCATGGCCCCCGAAATTAGATAACAAATACTAAATTGTTTAAAGAAAGTATACTCGCTATATTATTAGTGGAGGCTTTTCTATATTTATAAAAGATATATTTAATTTTGGCTCGGGTTTATATTTATCAATAAAATAATATAATATATAAATGAATTGCATGCAAATATTATTGGCAATTTCACTTATGGCATGGAGAGATTTTAGTGTCAACTAATAGGAGAAGCTTCCACAACATCTGAATAGTTTACCCGCATCAGTATTTCTGAGTTTGATTTTTCAAGTAGTCTTCCATATCTCAACCTACAGACCATAAAATCTTCAACAGCTAAGAAAATAATGGATTCAAATGACCATAACCAGGCAAGCCATTTACTTTTTCTTAAAGAATTTTTCTATTTTTGCTTTTTCATTGAATTTTTTTAAAAAGAATTAGATCTTGTAAAACTTAAAATATCAGCGGGAAAGCCCTAACCTAATTGCTCATAGCAAACTCTGATGTTGTCATAGCTAACTCCACCTAAAACACATAAAATATATATCACCCGTAGCATAATTTTATGTAGACGGGGTGAAGAACTAGAGTTTATGAAAACAAATCTATAAATAAAACAAGGAGAATCAACATTGAATTTAAGCCAATTTCACAATAAGCAATAAGTAAACTTGGAGGTAACTCATTCGGGTTAGTGAGGGAGAATCTAAGACAAGATTAGGTACTTTTTTCAGTTGTCATATTCCAAGTGAAGAAGATGTGATTGAGGTTGCAGAATACAGAAAGACAGAGAGAAGTCATGACTGCAGCATACACCAGACAGAGATAGAAAAATCAAAGGTTTTAAGTATATGAATGACGGGAGACACAAGTTGGTAGACCTACAAAATTTTAAGCACCATTATTAAATTATGAATGGTGGTAGGCCACTGAATCTGTGCAGCTGACGAATAGAGGTGAAATGTTTTGTTAGGCTTGTGGAACCCATAATAGATGATAGTTTCTGTGTGAACACAAAACTATCCTTGTTTAATGAAAATATATGGATGCTTCAATAAATTAGAATCTTTCCCCAGTTAGTCAAAAACACCATTAGAAATTTTGAAAGTCAGTAAAGCAATCCTACTGTGATTTCATATCATGGAATTTTTTTGATTTTCTCTTCTTCATTGGTAGAAAATAAATGAGCTGCAAATTCTGGCCTAGCACAATTTTCTAGAAGTGGACAATTCCATAAATTGGGATTACAAGTCTGATGATTTTTGAATTGGGACAAGTTTAAGACACCCAAAGAATTTAGAGAATTGAGCTCCTTAGGAAGAACAATTACCCAAACTCAGAGGGATGGTTCCTCTCAGAGGGACGGTTCCTATCAAAGCGTTATTTGCTAAATTTAACATTTTCACATGAGAAAAATTTCCCAAAATCGGAAGAAAAATTCTTGTCAACAAATTGCCATTGAGCATTAGTAGACTTATATTAGGCCACATAAATGGTATTTTCTCACTCAATGCATTCTTAGACAAGTCCATTAGTGTTACTTCAGTCAAACCTGAATTAACCTTCCCAAAAGACAAACTTTCTAGATAATTTCCTAAAAGATTTGCATAATTTAAGGTTGAAATATCCCATTTCCTGAAAGATTTGCATAATTTAAGGAAGAAATATCCCAAATCCATGATGGAATCTCTCCAAAAAAACTATTGTTAGCCAAAAACATTGAGTGGAAGTCCATGGTGAAATTTGACTATTAATATTACATGATGTCAAATATAAATATAACAAAGATAAATGGAATGAAGGAATCCAGGCTGGGCTAATATTCAGTACACAATTGGATAACGACAACTCATATAATCCTTCTTAAAGGTTGTGAAAAAAACCTTCTGAAATTGTGAAATTATGGTTAAATTGTGAAAATCCAGAATATATCCTCTTTATTCATAATGTAGATTGAGTTTTGGATAATTTATGATCCTCTCTTATGTTTATAGTTAAAAATTGATTGTGTAAACATATGTGATGTTTAGGCATAGCTGACAATATGCATTATGATTTTCATTTTCTGAAATTTCTAATGAATATGTTACTGCCCATTCTTGCAAAACCAGAAAGATACAAAAAAATTCATAGATGATTGGCTTCCTTTTACGGGTTCTCGTAATGTAAAATGATGGTACTCAACATTTCACAATGTCACCCGCCATGGTTGGTGGTGGAGTCCTCAGTCTACCTTCTGCCATGACATGGCTAGGATGGTAAGTTAGTGTTTAGTTTAATCTTGGCATGCACTCATTTTTCAATTGTAACTAAAAGTCTAAAACTAATCACTATGTAATTTTTTTATTTTTTATTTTATTTTGCAGGGGTCCAAGGGTTATAGTACTTTTCCTTTCTTGAATAATCACTTTATATACTCTCTGTTAGATGGTTGAGATGTATGAAATGGTTCCAGGGAAGCAGTTTGACCAATATCATGAGGTTGAATAGGAAGCATTTGGGCAAAATCTTGGTCTATGGGTGGTTGTTCCACAACAGCTCATAGTTGAAGTGGGGGTAGACATTGTTTACATGGTCACTGGAGGGCGTTCACTGAATAAATTTCATGAGACAGTGTGTCCTTCCTATAAACACAAAAAGCAATCATTCTAGATGGTCATTTTTGGGTCTGTCCGAGTCTTCTTAGCACAGTTGCCAAACTTCAATTCTATAACAATGATTTCAGTTTCTGCAGCAGTCACGTCTCTAAGGTATTGAATGGTGATTTATTGCACTTATACAATATTTTGAAATTCATGCATATTTACTGTATTTAAGATTTTTAAGTGACACTTTGGTCATTGATATTTTTAGTTATTCCACCATTGCTTGGGAAGCTTCTGCCCATAATGGCCAAGAACTTGATGTGTCTTATGCTTACCAGGATACAACAGTAGCTAACATAGTTTTTAATGTGTTCAATGCACTGGGTCAAATTACATTTTCATATGCTAGACATAACGTGCTTTTGGAAATCCAAGCTATAATTCCTTCAACATCCAACAAGCCCTCCAAAGTCCCGATGTGGAGGGTTGTGGTTGTGGCATATATAATTGTTGCTATCTGTTACTTTCTAGTGCCCTTAGTTGGGTATTGGGCCTTTGGAGCAGATGTTGGTGACAATGTGCTAATAACACTTTGCAAGCCAATGTGGCTTATTGCAATGGAAAATTTGATGGTAGTGATTCATGTGATAGGAAGCTACCAGGTAAGTCCCTCTTTCTTTATTAATGGCTACTTAAAATGAATTGGGTAATGAAATAATGGCAACTAGGTGAATTTCATCGGTGGGAATGGTAAAGAATGTACATGAGTCCTTCAAATAGTAATCTACCCTTGATACGATTACTCAATCAATTTTATATTGTTTTTTATTTTTTGATTGGGTGATCAATTCTTTTCCCACCCATATAACTCGCTTTGATTAGACGGAATTCAACTTATTGATATCCATACGCATCTTAAACATCAATGTCTTCTTACACATTCATTTGAAAACTTGTAATTGTTTTAGTCACATTAAAGGATTTTTTGTAACTAAATTTCATTATGTCCCATTAATAACAGATATATGTCATGCTTATGTTTGATATGATGGAAACTGTTTTGATCAAACAAATGCACTTACCTCTTGGGTGGCCACTTCGCTCAGTAGCTAGAACTACTTATGTTGGTAAGCCATATTGGTTGATTTTCCTTTCTACATCATTCTCTTTATTTAGAAGTGTGTTTTTAAGTTTAAGATTTCAATTTTAATGTCACTACAATTTTTTGGGAGTCTAGTGTAAACTAACTCTTTCCGACTTCTTTTGTGATTGATAGCTTTAACTTGTTTCATTGGGGTCACTCTACCTTTCTTTGGAGACCTCCTTGGTTTCTTTGGAGGATTTGCCTTTGCTCCAACAACATACTTTGTAAGTAACTTTTATGTTTAAGTTTTGTTACTCCTATGTTTTTGGGCCTCATTTCTATTTTAAAAACTAAAATAATTACTAAGTTTTTATTATTTTTTATTTTTGTAATGTTTGGGTTTTTTAAAGGGATATTTTAATGACATTGTATGTTTTATGATACATTACCTTGCATCATGTGGTTGAATATTAAAAAGCCAAAGCGATGGGGTTTATCCTGGATAATCAATTGGGTTAGCCCTTTTTCTCTTATTTTTCTATTTATCTTTACAATGGATAATATTCTTGAACTATACTCTCAAAAAGCATCTACAATGTAAAGTTCTTATTTTTCTTTTTTTCTTTTTGGAATAGGGACGTAGTATCCTAGGAGTTATACTCATGACAGTATCATCTATTATCCAATTGTTTAACGTCTTCACAAAAATATACCGACCCATAGATTTTCCAGTATTTTTTTACCAACAAACTTGACAATCCATTTGACTCTTAAGTCTTCTCCAACAACCATACACACATTGGAGCTCTTCTTTTCAATGACCTTTCATTTTTTTTGTGCTTTGGAGATCCCAAAAAAATTGAAGTCACCTCCCGAGTCATATTTACACCAATCAAATAGTTTAGATCTAGGGCACCTCCCACGAACCTAAGTCCTCTCGCAGGTACATAATCTAGAGTGAGGTATAGTGATTTTAGTTCAATTTCATTTCCTTTTAACACAAACCAACCTAAATGAAAACGATCAGCTATAAAATTGTTAGAAACCCCATTCAAAGGAAATGCTTCTCTTTCTTGTCTAAAACTAACCTCTTTCAATTGAAAACATAATATACACAATAGTTGTTGTTAGAAGTCAAGACTACACATGTTTAAGCTAACCATGTCATTAATCAAGGAACTCTATCATTGCATTGTCGAGCTATAGTTAATGTTGTGAAAATATGCTTCTTGGCTAGGATTCATGGGACTATTGGTGTATGTGGCATGTAGGTAATAATTTCCTTTCATATAATGCTTAAATTTTTTGGTGAGTGCAAGAGTCATTCATTTAATACAACAAAAAATTCTACATTGTGTTTGGTAATTCAAAGGTAATTGTGAAAGGGCCTCCCATGAGCTTTTAATAAGTGGGCCTTAGATTTACATTTAATATGGGGTAGTTTGATGAATTTATTATCAAGTAATAGTTTAAAAATTTCTTATGTTTTCTTAAACTCCCTTGTTATCTTTCTTAATGAAAACAAGAATGGAATACATAGTGTCAAGTTGATGTGTATGGATTTGGGTAGATAAATGATACATCATCTGTTAGAGTAGGTATTTACCTTAGCTCATGTTCACCTAGGTACTTTATTTACCTTTATTGTATTTATCCTCACCCACTTATGTGTGTGGATATTTCTTTTATCTTATTTAGATATTAGGAGATCTTATCTAGTTGTTAGGTATAGTTCTTTCATTGATCTATGGTATTGACTAGATCCTTGATGTCTAGTTCTCTCCTAAATCTATGGTCTTGACTAGTTCTTTGATGACTAGTTATTTCCTTGTTTTATGGCTTGATCTATGACCTTGATTGGTTCTTAGATTGTTATTCCTTGCCTATTTAAGCAAAGCCCATTCTCAATGTATTGCATTGAGTTCCATAATAATATATAATATTGCTTCTCATTTGTTTGCAAAGGTTTTATATAAATTTATTCTGGCGAATTGCTTTCATCTTATAGATCGTGGTGTTTGATTAGCATCTGTGTTCTTGGCTTGGTACGATCTGGTTATCGTTCCTTTCACCATCATGTAGAGGGAGATAAATTTGTACTCATGTAGAATCAAGAGTAACATCATCATATATATAGTGTAATGGAAAGAGCAATGTGATCTTGTGCGGGTACCAAATATTTTATAAATAAAAAGGGGTCTAATGTGATATTTGTCTTACCTTGAGAGATGTTATTGTGTCTCAAGATTAAAGGTGTCATAAGTGGCCTTCACCTGAAGATTTAGGGAGTGGGGCTTGATAATAGTTCCCTCGTGTTTGATTTCTTTTGTACAATGGTGTTCAAATGATAGATGCCAAAAGATAAAACATTTGGGTAAAAATTGGTGTAGGGTTGGTTTATAGAATAGGTGGTTTAAGATATCTTTGAACCATAGAACATAATTGTGAATGTCATTACTCGGATCTTTTTAAATGTTTTAATCAACAATAACACAAAAACAGGTAAAAATGTTTGTGGTTATTGCAAAAATAATATAACAAAAGTGAACATATATATATATATAGTTAGTTAGTTAGTTAGTTAGTTAGTTAGTTAGTTAGTTAATTAAGTATGTTTTGTAATGTGTGAAGAAAATTGAAATTACAATGGATAAAATGTTCTTTGCTGCACAATCGCTAAATTTGGCAAGACATGGATTTATGGAGCGGTAATTCTCTCCGAATGGAATATGGATAGGGAATGGGACAACCCCACCGCACTAGAAGGGGACATTTATTTGGTGATGGACCACTTTTTAGTAGAATCCTTTTTTAGTGGATAAAAATTCCAGTACGCACACAAATTAGATAACAAATACTAAATTGTTTCAATAAAGCATACTCGCTATATTATTAGTGGAGGCTTTTCTATATTTATAAAAGTTATATTTAATTTTTGCTCGAGTTTATATTTATCAATAAAATACTATAATATATAAATGAATTGCATGTAAATATTATTGGCAATTTCACTTATGGCATGCAGAGATTTTAGTGTCAACTAATAGGAGAAGCTTCCACAACATCTAAACAATTTACCCGCATCAGTATTTCTGAGTTCGATTTTTCAACTCTTCCATATCTCAACCTACAAACCATCAACTCTTCAACAGCTGAGAAAATAATGGATTCAAACGACCATAACTAGGCAAGCCATTTACTTTTTCTTAAAGAATTTTTTTGTTTTTACTTTTTCATTAAATTTTTTTAAAAAGAATTAGATCTTGTAAAACTTAAAATATCAGCGGGAAAGACCTAACCTAATTGCTCATAGCAAACTCTGACATTGTCATAGATAACTCCACCTAAAACACATAAAAGATATATCACCCGTAGCAGAATTTTATGCAGATGCGGTGAAGAACTAGAGTTTATGCAAACAAATCTATAAATAAAACAAGGAGAATCAACATTGAATTTGAGCCAATTTCACAATAGGCAACAAGTAAACTTGGAGGTAACTGATTCGGGTTAGTGAAGGAGAATCTAAGACAAGATTAGGTACTTTTTTCATTTTTCATATTCCAAGTGCGGAAGATGTGAGTGAGGTTGCATAATACATAGAGACAGAGAGAAGTCATGACTGCAGCATACACCAAACAGAGATAGAAAAATCAAAGGTTCTAAGTATATGAATGACGGCAGACACAAGGTGGTAGACCTACAAAATTTGAAGCACCATTATTAATATATGAATAGTGGTAGGCCACTGAATCTGTGCAGTTGACGAATAGAGGTGATATGTTTTGTTAGGGTTGTGGAACCCATATAGATGTTATTTTCTGTGTGAACACAAAATTATCCTTGTTTAATGAAAATATATGGATGCTTCAATAAATCAAAATCTTTCCCCAGTTAGTCAAAAACACCATTAGAAATTTTGAAAGTCAGTAAAGCAATCCTACTGTGATTTCATACCATGGAATTTTTTTGATTTTCTCTTCTTCATTGGTAGAAAATAAATGAGCTGCAAATTCTGGCCTAGAACAATTTTCTGGAAGTGGACACTTCCATAAATTGGGATTACAAGTCTGATGATTTTTTGATTTGGGACAAGTTTAAGACACCCAAAGAATTTAGAGAATTGAGCTCCTCAGGAAGAACAATTACCCAAACTCGGAGGGACGGTTCCTATCAAAGCGTTATTTGCTAAATTTAAATTTTCACATGAGAAAAATTTCCCAAAATCGGAAGAAAAATTCCTGTCAACAAATTGCCATTTAGCGCTAGTAGACTTATATTAAGCCACATAAATGGTATTATCTCACTCAATGCATTCTTAGACAAGTCCATTAGTGTTACCTCAGTCAAACCTGAATTAACCTTCCCAAAAGACAAACTTTCTAGATAATTTCCTGAAAGATTTGCATAATTTAAGGTCGAAATATCCCATTTCCTGAAAGATTTGCATAATTTAAGGATGAAATATCCCAAATCCATGATGGAATCTCTCCAACAAAACTATTGTTAGCCAAAAAAATTGAGTGGAAGTCCAAGGTGAAATTTGACTATTTTTTTTTATTGGTAAATAGTTTTTTGAAAGGGACTATACCCTTGTATACAAAAAGGGGGGCCTAGAAGCCAGAATAGGAGTGAAAAACATAATAAGAAGGATCAAGATCCAGATAAGACATAAAAAACTAGTTTAACAAAAAATTAGTTACCCCAAAACAGTCAACCAGTTCAAAAACTGCAAAAGAATAGCAACAAAACAGTAAAAACCACGACAGAAGTCAGCAAGAACAGCGCAGATCCACAATTACTTCTTGGCGGATTTGGCAATTTTGGATTTTGATATTCTACCAGGAGGTGAACATAGCTAATGCCATCATGTGAGCAAGATATTGAATGGTTTGTTTGCTTTCTTTTTCCGTTCCCCAAAGAGTAGTTGGTATGCCGTTGAGATTAGAGACGCAGCGAACGTGCTGCTTAATAAACTCCTCAATTGCATTAAAAATAGCCATATTATAATCATGGAGAGTCTTGGTTTTGCCAAGTCTGTTGTCCAGGGAGTAAATATTTTTATAGATATCTTCCATCTGATTGTTGTCAATATCAGTCTCCTCCTCCTTCATTCTCTTACCTTTTTGCTTAGACAATTGTTTTACTTCCTCTTTCAGCAGCAACATGTCAGTTTCTAATGCTTCCAGCCTTTTAGTGGAGCTCTCAGCGTGTGTCTCCTGATAACCCGTATTGCTAATGTGTAGGAGATTATGGGCAACCTCCAAGTCCTGAGGCACATTCCCTGAAACAGGGGTTTCCAGGTTCAGCCTTTTAGATGATCTAGTTCTAGGCCTGTTTGAGGTGGAGGTGAAAGGGGTGGGAGCAGAGGTGGGGGGATGACAGTGGGAGCCGAGAAGGAAGGTAGAGGGGAAGCATCCACGGAGCTGGGTATAGAGGGAGTGGTATCCGCGGTGGTGGTGGGGAAAGAAGGAACAAAGATGGGGAAGACAGGGAAGCCGGGAAGAGATGGTGAAATTTGACTATTAATATTACATGATGTCAAATACAAATATAACAAAGATAAATGGAATGAAGGAATCCGGGTTGGGCTAATATTCAGTACACAATTGGATAACGACAACTCATGTAATCCTTCTGAAAGGTTGTGAAAAAAAACCTTCTGAAATTGTGAAATGATGGTTAAATTGAGAAAATCCAGAATATATCCTCTTTATTCATAATGTAGATTGAGTTTTGGATAATTTATGATCATCTCTTATGTTTATAGTTCAAAATTGATTGTGTAAACATATGTGATGTTTAGGCACAGCTGACACTATGCATTATGATTTTCATTTTCTGAAATTTCTAATGAATATGTTATTGCCCATTCTTGAAAAACTAGAAAGATACAAAAAAAACCATAGATGATTGGCTTCCTAATACTGGTTCTCGTAATGCAAAATGGTGGTGCTCAGCGTTTAACAATGTCACTGCCATGGTTTGTGGTGGAGTCCTCTGTCTACCTTTTTCCATGACATGGATAGGATGGTAAGTTAGTAATTAGTTTAATCTTTGCATGCACTCATTTTTCAATTGTAACTAAAAGTATAAAACTAATCACTATGTAATTTTATTTTATTTTTCTGGATTTTGCAGGGGTCCAGGGGTTATAGTACTTGTCCTTTCTTGAATAATCACTTTATATACTCTCTGGTAGATGGTTTAGATGCATGAAATGGTTCCAAGGAAGCGGTTTAACCAATATCATGAGCTTGGATAGGAAGCGTTTGGGAAAAAGCTTGGTCTATGGGTGGTTGTTCCACAACAGCTCATAGTTGAAGTGGGAGTAGACATTGTTTACATGGTCACTGGAGGGTGTTCACTGAATAAATTTCATGAGATAGTGTGTCCTTCCTGTAAACACATAAAGAAATCATATTGGATAGTCATTTTTGGGTTTGTTCATGTCTTCTTAGCACAGTTGCCAAACTTCAATTCTATAACAATGATTTCAGTTTCTACAGCAATCACGTCTCTAAGGTACTGAATGGTGATTTATTGCACTTATACAATATTTTGAAATTCATGCATATTTACTGTATTTAATATTTTTAAGTGATAGTTTGGTCATTGATATTTGTAGGTATTCCACCATTGCTTAGGGAGCTTCTGCCCATAATGGCCAAGAACCTGATGTGTCTTATTCTTACCGGGATACAACAATAGCTAACACAGTTTTTTAGGTGTTCAATGCACTGGGTCAAATTACATTTTCATATGCTGGACATAACGTGGTTTTGGAAATCCAAGCTACAATTCCTTCAACGCCCAACAAGCCCTCCAAAGTCCCGATGTGGAGGGGTGTGGTTGTGGCATATATAGTTGTTGCTGTTTGTTACTTTCCAGTGTCCTTAGTTGGGTATTGGGCCTTTGGAGCAGATGTTGGTGACAATGTGCTAATAACACTTGGCAAGCCAAGGTGGCTTATTGCAATGGCAAATTTGATGGTGGCGATTCATGTGATAGGAAGCTACCAGGTAAGTCCCTCTTTCTTTATTAATGGCCACTTAATTTGAATTGGGTAATGAAATAATGGAAACTAGGTGAATTTCATCGGTGGGAATGGAAAAGAATGTACATGGGTCCTTCACATAGTAATCTACCCTTTGTACGATTACTCAATCAATTGTATATTGTTTTTATTTTTTGATTGGGTGATCAATGATTTTCCCACCCATATAACTCGCTTTAATTAGACGTCATTCAACTTATTGATATCCATACACATCTTAAAACATCAATGTCTTCTTACACATTCATTTGAAAACTTGTAATTGTTTTAGTCACATTAAAGGATTTTTTGTAACTAAATTTCATTATGTCCCATTAATAATAGATATATATCATGCCTATGTTTGATATGATGGAAACTGTTTTGATCAAACAAATGCACTTACCTCTAGGGTGGCCACTTCGCTTATTAGCTAGAACTACTTATGTTGGTAAGCCATATTGGCTGATTTTCTTATCTGCATCATTCTCTTTATTTACAAGTGTGTTTTTAAGTTTAAGATTTCAATTTTAATGTCACTACAATTTGTTTCTAGTCTAGTGTAAACTAACTCTTTCTGAATTCTTTTGTGATTGATAGCTTTAACTTGTTTCATTGGGGTCACTCTACCTTTCTTTGGAGACCTCCTTGGTTTCTTTGGAGGATTTGCCTTTGCTCCAACAACATACTTTGTAAGTAACTTTTATGTTTAAGTTTTGTTACTCCTATGTTTTTGGGCCTCATTTCTATTTTAAAAACTAAAATAATTAGTAAGTTTTTATTATTTTTGTAATGTTTGGGTTTTTTAAAGGGATATTTTTATGACATTGTATGTTTTATGATACAGTTACCTTGCATCATTTGGTTGAATATTAAAAAGCCAAAGCGATGGGGTTTATCCTGGATAATCAATTGGGTTAGCCCTTTTTCTCTTATTTTTCTATTGATCTTTACAATGGATAATATTCTTGAACTATACTCCCAAAAAGCATCTACAATTTAAAGTTCTTATTTTTCTTTTTCTTTTTGGAACAGGTATGTATTATCCTAGGAGTTATACTCATGACAGTGTCATCTATTATCCAATTGTTTAACGTCTTCACAAAAATATACCGACCCATAAATTTTCCACTAATATTTTACTAACAAATTTGACAATCCAGTTGACTCTTAAGTCTTCCCCAACAACCATACACACATTGGAGCTCTTCTTTTCAATGACCTTTCATTGTTTTTTGTGCTTTGAGATCCCAAAAAAATTGAAGTCACCTCTTGAGTCATATTTACACCAATCAAATAGTTTAGATCTAGGGCACCTCCCACGAACCCAAGTCCTCTCGCAGGTACATAATCTAGAGTGAGGTATAGTGATTTTAGTTCAATTTCATTTCCTTCTAACACAAACCAACCTAAATGAAAACGATCAGCTAGAAAAATGTTGGAAACCCCATTCAAAGGAAATGCTTCTCTTTCTTGTCTAAAACTAACCTCTTTCAATTGAAAACATAATATACACAATCGTTGTTGGTAGACGTCAAGACTACACATGTTTAAGCTAACCATGTCATTAATCAAGCAACTTTATCATTGCATTGTCGAGCTATAGTTAATGTCATGAAAATATGCTTCTTGGCCAGGAGTCATGGGACTATTGGTGTATGTGGCATGTAGGTAATAATTTCCTTTCATATAATGCTTAAATTTTTCGGTGAGTGCAAGAGTCATTCATTTAATACAACAAAAAATTCTACATTATGTTGGTAATTCAAAGGTAATTGTGAAAGGGCCTCCCATGAGCTTTTAATAAGTGGGCCTTAGATTTACATTTAATATGGGGTAGTTTAATGATTTTTTTATCAAGTAATAGTTTAAACATTTCTTATGGTTTCTTAAACTCCCTTGCTCTCTTTCTCAATGACAACAAGAATGGAATACATTATGTAGAGGGAGATAAAGTTGTGCTTGGGTAGAATAGAGAGTAACATCATCATATATATAGTGTAATGGAAAGAGCAATGTGATCTTGTGCAGGTACCAAAGATTTTATAAATAAAAAGGGGTCTAATGTGATATTTGTCTTACCTTGAGAGATGTTATTGTGTCTCAAGATTAAAAGTGTCATAAGTGGCCTTCACCTGAGGATTTAGGGTGTGGGGCTTAATAATAGTTCCCTCGTGTTTGATTTCTTTTGCACAATGGTGTTCAAATGATAGATGCTAAAAGATAAAACATTTGGGTAAAAATTGGTGTAGGGTTGGTTTATAGATAGGTGGTTTAAGATATCTTTGAACCATAGAATATAATTGTGAATGTCATTACTCGGATCTTCTTAAATGTTTTAATCAACAATAACACAAAAACAGGTAAAAATGTTTGTGGTTATTGCAAGAATAATATAACAAAAGTGAACATATATATAAGAAATTATATATATATAGTTAGTTAATTAAGTATGCTT
Organism: Taxus chinensis; assembly: GCA_019776745.2. NCBI lineage: Eukaryota > Viridiplantae > Streptophyta > Pinopsida > Cupressales > Taxaceae > Taxus > Taxus chinensis. The sequence continues at coordinate 713,347,522 of CM034147.1, read as the reverse complement.
TGTAATGTGTGAAGAAAATGGAAATTACAATGGATAAAATGTTCTTTGCTGCACAATCGATAAATTTGGCGAGACATGGATTTATGGAGTGGTAATTCTCTCGTAATGGAATATGGGTAGGGAATGGGATAGCCCCACCGCACTAGAAGGGGACATTTATTTGGAGATGGACCACTTTTTAGTAGAATCCTTTTTTAGTGGATAAAAATTCCAGTACGCACACAAATTAGATAACAAATACTAAATTGTTTAAATAAAGTATACTCGCTATATTATTAGTGGAGGCTTTTCTATATTTATAAAATTTATATTTAATTTTGGCTCGGGTTTATATTTATAAATAAAATACTATCATATATAAATGAATTGCATGCAGATATTATTGGCAATTTAACTTATGGCATGCAGAGACTTTAGTGTCAACTAATAGGAGAAGCTTCCACAACATCTGAACAGTTTACCCGTATCAGTATTTCTGAGTTCGATTTTTCAGCAAGTCTTCCATATCTCAACCTATAGACCATCAAATCTTCAACAGTTGAGAAAATAATGGATTCAAACAACCAGAACCAGGCAAGCCATTTAATTTTTCTTAAAGAATTTTTCGGTTTTACTTTTTCATTGATTTTTTTAAAAAGAGTTAGATCTTGTAAAACTGAAAATATCAGCGGGAAATCCCTAACCTAATTGCTCATAGAAAAATCTGACATTGTCATAGCTAACTCCACCTAAAACACATAAAAATAAGAACTAGAGTTTATGCAAACAAATCTAAAAATAAAACAAGGAGAATCAACATTGAATTTGAGCCAATTTCACAATAGGCAATAAGTAAACTTGGAGGTAACTGATTCAGGTTAGTGAAGGAGAATCTAAGACAAGATTAGGTACTTTTTACAGTTTTCATATTCCAAGTGAAGAAGATGTGATTGAGGTTGCAGAATACAGACAGATAGAGAGAAGTCATGACTGTAGCATACACCAGACTAAGATAAAAAAATCAAAGGTTCTAAGTATATGAATGACGGGAGACACAAGGTGGTAGACCTACAAAATTTGAAGCACCATTATTAATATATGAATAGTGGTAGGCCACTGAATCTGTGCAGTTGACGAACAGAGGTGAAATGTTTTGTTAGGGTTGTGGAACCCATAATAGATGTTATTTTCTTTGTGAACACAAAACTATCCTTGTTTAATGAAAATATATGGATGCTTCAATAACTCAGAATCTTTCCCCAGTTAGTTAAAGACGCCGCTAGAAATTTTGAAAGTCGTTAAAGCAATCCTACTGTGATTTCATACCATAGAACATATATATAAGAAATTATATAGAGTTAGTTAGTTAGTTAATTAAGTATGCTTTGTAATGTGTGAAGAAAATGCAAATTACAATGGATAAAATGTTCTTTGCTACACAATCGCTAAATTTGGTGAGACATGGATTTATGGAGTGGTAATTCTCTCTTAATTGAATATGGGTAGGGAATGGGACAGCCCCACCGCACTAGAAGGGGACATTTATTTGAAGATGGACCACTTTTTAGTAGAATCCTTTTTTAGTGGATAAAAATTCTAGTACGCACACAAATTAGATAACAAATACTAAATTGTTTAAATAAAGTATACTCACTATATTATTAGTGGGGGCTTTTCTATATTTATAAAAGTTATATTTAATTTTGGCTCAAGTTTATATTTATCAATAAAATACTATAATATATAAATGAATTGCATGCAGATATTAATATCAATTTCACTTATGGCATGCAGAGATTTTAGTGTCAACTAATAGGAGAAGCTTCCACAACATCTGAACAATTTACCCACATTAGTATTTCTGAGTTCGATTTTTCAGCAAGTCTTTCAAATCTCAACCTACAGACTTGTTAGCTAGATTTCCTGCATAGCTGAAAACCTAGGCAGTCATGAGATAACTCTCCCTCATTTACCAGTGAGGTTCCCATGTAAGATTTGTCAATAAAGTATGCTAGTATCTATTTAGGGTTTTACTTTAACCATGCAACTCATGAACCATAGCTGTAAGTAAGCAGCTATTTAAAGAAAGGAAATATGTAAAGAAAAAGGAAGTAATAAACATAAGAAAGAAATAGGGAAGATGTGCAACCCAATCAATAGATCACAGAGTTGATTGCATGCACATAGACATGACCAATAGATATTAACACTCAGAATCCTAAGAAAATGCAACTTTCAAATCTAAATCTAAGATAACACAAAGTTTATGGATAGATCTAAGATAATAGGCACACATCAGTCAATGTCTGTGTGTCCTGCTTCAATCCTTCTATGGTGGTTTGACCTATGGGTACTTTGGTCACTATTATATCTTCTGTCGTGAGCTCATCCTTCCTCTTTCCTTCTGCTAGAACTGACATCTCAGTGAACTTCTGCCCTGACTCCTCAATTATCAACTTTGAAGTTACCTTAGCAACTTTAGGTTTAGTATCTTTTCCGCACAAGATCAGGAGTAGCTGCAAGTCGTGTTCCTCCAAGTTGATCTCTTCTCTGGCCTCTGGAACTACCTGTGAAGCCAACCATTCTGAGAAATTACTTCTCAGAGAATGAGAAGTTTCCATGAACGTACCACTATCTCACATTCCAATTCCTCTCCATCTGAAACTACTATAGTGTTGTGGTTGCCATCCTCTAAATTGTCGAAAGACAAAGATCTTTCAAATTCTACCATCTGTAGCTTTAATGTTTCTTCAGGAAGAGGTGCTGAACGGAGTGGCTGAGGAGAAAAGATGAATGTTGTTGGATTCAACAGAGGAATGGAAGTATCTTGCTGAGGTGCAACATTCGGTGAAGTACTTGATGCTAGAGAAGTTGGAACTAATACCATAGCAGTAGAAGTGATCTTCTCCTTTGAATGAGACCTTTTGTGCACTTTAATCTTCTCAGGCCTTCTACTGCTCTCTCCTTTGTGCTTCCTCTTGAGGGAGTCTCCTGTGCCGAAGTTTCCCGTGACTTGATTCATCAATGCTTCATCAAGGCAATATCCCTTCATCAGCAACCAATTTGAAGTATTGACCAGAACGGTGACAAACCTTTCCTCAATCATATGGCAACCACCTATGCTCTCCTAAAGTACAGCTCTATCTCCTCCCATCCAATGGTATGTGTCAAGTAACACAGGCCCATCATCTTTAATATCCATAGGTATCCGTGCTAATCCAAATTCAAACACTTGCTGCATTGATAACCTGCTGAAATCTTTCTTTCTAACCTCGTACTCACTTCTGCACTTCATCCAGAAATCTCCCAATGAAGGCACATGTGCGTACTCCTGAGAGATCATCTTCCTTGCCACTTCAAATGGATCGAAGTTCAGCTGTGCTGGGAAGAACTCGTGCTTATACTCAGAGAACATCTCTGCTTCAATTCCTCGGGCTTTATGGATACTTTGGCAGCTGTAGTAGCCCACTGTGATCAGAAAAAAGCCTGTAGACTTGTGTCATTTCGACTGTAGGTTATGCATCTCCACAAGTTGCTTGCTCAACTCCATGATGACCAATCTATCACTCAGATATCTAGGCAACTTAACTGGTTCTCTTGAAAATTTTGTGACCCTAAGGTATGTAAAGTCCGCAAACTGGATGAAGATACTGCCAATCTTGAACACAGCTTCCCACGCTTCCTTGCTCACCCTGTTGGCCTTTAGATCACCGTCCAGCCTACAAATGAATCTATAGAAGAATCCATCATTGACAACTTTATAATCTTTGTAGCATGTGGGAACAATAAGTTGTGGATAGCACTCAAGAATAGGATCCTTGGAAATCACACCACGTTTATCCAGCTTAGAGAATACACCCTGTGAAGCTTCTCTATATACCAAATAGGAAGCCATTTTGAAGTTGTAAGTATGCCTCACATTCCGGAGATGCTCACCAATGTTGTCACTAATGATTTCCGACCAGTTGATTATTGAATCTACTTTGTTGACTTTAATGGTCCTGATGAAAGCATACATCCATGTGCGGAAGTTGTGAGTGTTAGCTTCCCCATTCATCCTGCATAACAATTTGACAATATCATCCATCTCCTGTACCAGATTGGATCGTGGAAGAGTTCTCGAGAACTTGGATAGAGTATCTGTCATTCATTATGCCCACAGAGTCAACTTTATGCTTTTCCCATCTGTTGTCGGCATCCTGTATGCTAATAGTAGTCACCACCTATCATGCTAGAATCTTTAGACAATAATTGATGAACTGTGCATCCAACCGGATTATTGTCTTCCCCACAACATCTCGAACTAATCTGGATAATGGATGATAAGACCTAGCACACTCCATGACGAATTCCGGTAATTTTTCTGTGAATGGGAATGTTGCAGCTCGGATGATTCCACTGCTTTCAACCGCATGCATGAGAGAAGTCTTTCCACCTCTAGATCTATCAATCAATTCAGAAAGAGGCTCTAGACCTAGATTTTTATCTCCGATGTCAATAAACCTGGAAGTGATGCATGACTCTGTTGAGCTTTGTTTTTCATCCCACTTTGCCATGGCCGTATTTGTCTTTGTCTAAGCAATTCTTTTTCTCTTTATTCGGCCAAAATTCTTCACAATCGGTGCAGATCTGGATATTTCTTCAAATTCAAAGGATATGTTCAATGTATTGGACATTGATTTAAGCTCCCTTTCTCTATAAAAGCACTTTATAATGAATTCCTGCAATTAATTCAAACAAAGATGGAAACCGGAGCATGAACACTTGATTTTAATTATAAAAATCTGCATATATTAAGCTTACTGCCCCAAAAATTTGATGTTTTGTTTGCATGCAAAGCAAGCGTGAATTTTATCAACTTCACCTGAGCACATGTACCACTATGTACACAATTAATCAAACACAAATCAAGCTCCTTCAAACCTAGGCACCAAAATTTGAAGCTTCTAGCAGTAAATACACCTTCTTTTGATCAAAATTCCTCTTCAAATGGGGCACCAAAATTGCTTGGGCTGCACTTCCTTGCTAAAGAATTAATTAATTCATCCTTATGGCAGCCCATGCTTATATAACCCTCACCATTATATAATTAATAATTGCATGTTCTATTCCTGGCAATTAATTAATTAATTAACATACTTTTCTATTCAACTTGGGTGCATGTTTTGTGTATGCTCATGGCTGCCATTAAATAAATTAAATTTATTTAATTTTATCTCTCTACTTCCAGTTCACTTAAGCTCCACAGTGTGCTTTGACCTCATCCACTAAAAATAGGAATTAATTACATCAATTAATACTTAAAAAAGTATTATTCCTCTTCAATATGGGTCACAGTTTTTGACATGAAGGGGGTTGCATTAAATAAATTATATTTATTTAATTTTAGAATTCTATTTCTAAATTCCCTCATCCTCTTCTTCTTTGTTGACTTTTCTCCATGTTTTTGGTGCCAAATTTGGAAAAGAATTTAATTAATTAATGCCTTTAAAGCTGCCCCTCTATTCCAAAAGGAGTCACACTTTTTGACATGGCCCATTTCTATTTTTAAAAGTCAATTTTCAATGGGATTATTCACCCTGCACTGCAGCTCTAAAAATTCCATGATCCACTTAAGTTGTTTGAATTTCGTAATGGGATTATTTACCTTGAAAGGAAGGTAAGAAAATCCCATTAATGCCTTAATTGATTTTCTTTTATTTCACAATGGGAATTTTCACCCTACAAGGTAGGTAAGAAATTCCTGCCTACCTGCTGCCTCTAATAATCCCATCATGACTTAAGTGGATTTTCCCTCATGGGAAAAAGTACCCTACTAGGCAAGTATAAAATTCCCACCTACCTGCTGCTACCAAAAATCCCATGATAGCTTAAAACCTTCTTTTCCCAAAAATGTGACCTGCCCCAGAAGAAGCTTTTTCTGTGCATGACTTCATCTTTTCGAAGAGAACCAGACCTCCTGCAGAAAATTCCTTCTGGCCTAAAATCCATATGTGATCTCCAGATACTCCAGGTAAGAAATCAGATTAAACTAGAAAAGGAATTGACCTAGAGAAATTTCACAGAAAACAAAACGGGAAAACACCAAAAATGTAAAACGTTGCCAAAAGTCACAAATAAATCCCAGGATTCATTCTTGGTTAAAACCCTACTGATATATGGGAATATTTACATGTAATACCACAACAGGGTTAAACAGGATCACAATTTACCTCAAACGGCGCTCAGAATAATTAAATAAAAATTTCCCGCAAGCAAATCCCAGTGACAAAATATAATGATTTCAGGCATCTGGGTATTTGGCAAAATTGGCTAATATAACTCACTGGGAATATCTTGACACAATACAAACACTTTCTGGCAATTAACACACAAAACGACCCATTATTTTAAAAGTATGAAAATTGTTACATTGGGGTAGTCTCAGATTTCAGGGTGAAATTTGGGGACACCAGTCGGCTCCGTCTGTGGACATCTTTTCCTCTGTCAAAATGACAAGGGAAAAGATGAGATTCCAGTATCTCTAGTTTCATATCTTGTCCTTTGGGCATGGGGTTAGGAAAACAATAACAACACAACATAAAAACAAAACAAGGAAAAATAAACAAAGTTTTATTTATATACATACAAGTTTTACCCTCTTTTTTATGGCCAGAACAACCTCAAGTGTTGCCCATTGAAAGGAAACAGAAATTCAACTCCATCCTGATCAGAAAGTATGAAGCTATCAGCTTCGGCAATCTTTTTAATCACAAAAGGCCCTTTCCATAGTGAATCAAATTTCTCATGCATGCTCTTCTTTTGTCCCATAAAAGGACCCAGTCATTGATTTCAAACTTTCTTGTCCCAAGATAAAACCTTCTTTTTATGCTCTGCCAATCTATCTACGAATTGAGTCTGTACTCCCGCAATTCAGTCAGATACATTATCTTTTTTTCAATAGCATCTTTGAATGTAGAATCTTTCTAGGTTTAGAAAGTTGTAGGGTAGCAGTTCCAGGGTAAGAGGCAACTCTATGTCTCTTCCATATAATAGGTGAAAAGGGGACATGCTCCCTCTTTGGTGTAATCCTATCTACCCATAATGCATCAAATAACTTCTTATGTCAAGTTCTTTGATTCTTAGTTACTAGCTTTTGCATGATAGTCACCAAATTTTTGTTACTTGATTCAACCTAACCATTCCCTTGTGGATAGTAGTTGGAGGAATGTACCATCTGAATCCCACAAGTGTAGCAAAAATCAACCAGCTCCTCAGAAGACAAATTTGGAGCATTGTCTACTACTATTTTCTTAGGTGCGTCAAACCTAATAACAATATTTTCTTTTATGAAATTACACACCTCCGCAGAAGTGGCGTTCTTAACAGGAATGGCTTCTACCCACTTACTGAAATAATTAGTAGCTGTCAGAATATAGTGATGGTCGGCACTGGATGCCGGATTGAGCATACCAATAAAACCTATTCCCCATTACTGGAAAGGTTCTTCAATTACAAAATGGTTTTAATGGTAATGCAGTGAATTTCACATGCTCAACAAAATTTTTGCATGCTTGACACTTAGGACACCCACTCTGCAGTATCTTGAAAATGTGTGGGTCAGTAATACCTTGCTCATAGGATCTTGTCAACAGTGACTCATGCTGAAAAATGACCACCGCAAGCCATGTTATGAAATTGTTTTAAGAGCTGATCTTGCTGAGCTTTATATACGCATTAGGAGAAATATGTGTGTCAATCCCTCTTTTGTATAAACCATTATCCCAAAGAAAAAATTCTTTGGATTTTTGTTTAATAGTACGTTTCTCTTTTCGAGAAATTTGATCTGGGAATTCTCCATAAGTCAAAAAATAGGAAATGTTACTGTACCACTCTTCCATCAGATCTATAAAAAGTACCATAGGAAAATCTTCATCTACCTCTTCTTGATCTACCTCTAGCGTTGTTTATTTCATCTCAATAATCAATTCACACGGACCTCTTCCTTGAACCATCTTTGTAGGTTTGATATCCAGGTCATATTCTTGAACTTTCATCACCCATGTGCCTCTTAACAACCCTAAATCTTATTGGGTGAGAATAGATTTCACTGTGGTATCTAGAACCAGGACCATAGTATGTGAGGAAAGGATATAGTACCTAAATGCTTTACATGCACCTTTACCACTGCCTCATATGCATACTTTTCCATCAGGATATATTTCAACTCATAAGCTTTGAGAGGCATGCTCATGAAAGTAATCTGAACTTCTACATCCTCCTGATTATTCTGCATCAATATTGTTGACATGGTGTGTTAAGAGGAATAACATTAAAGAATAAATTCTTTACTAAATTCAGGTGAAACAAAAACTGGTGCTTTTGACAAAGCCTCTTTAATTTTCTCAAAATATTCCTTCCCTTCACTGCTCCATTTGAAATCTTGTTTCTTCTTCATCATATTTGAGATGTGACGAGTCAGCTCAACAAAGTCAATGATGAATATCTTGAGAAAATTAACTTTACCAAAGAAAGAGTGAACCCCTTTTTTGGATGTTAGCAATAGAAAAGTTCTAAATAGATTTGAAATGTTCCAGATCTATCTTGGTTCCTTCCTTAGAGACAATGTGTCCTAGTAGCTTTCCTTCCGTTATAACACATATAGATTTCTTAGGGTTCAGAGAAATACCATGTTTACGGCATTGTATGAAAACCTCTTCTAGATTTGAAATGTGTGCACTTCTGTTCTTGGAAAATATATCATCAAGGTACACCACTATCTTATGTCCTTGAAATGAGCTAAATCCATAGCTCTTTGAAATGTAGCTCCAACATTGATCAAACCGAATGGAATTTTTTGATAAGCAAAAGTTCCCCAAGGGGTAATGAACGTCATTTTATATTGATCTTCCTTAGACACCTTGATCTGATTGTAGCCTGAGAAACCATCAAGCATGGAAATCATTTCAGATCCGGTGACCACCTACAGAGTGTGATCCATGATGGGGATGGGGTAGTTATCTTTCAATGAAGCTTGATTAAGGTTGTGAAAGTCTACGCATAACCTAATCTTGTTACTCTTCTTTCTCACATGAACTATGTTGGCTATCCATTCAGAGTGATGTATGGGATAAATTATCTTTGCATATAATAGGTTCTAGATTTCTGCAAAGATAGTCCCAGAAATAGTAGGGTTATGCCGCCGCATCTTCTGCTTGAAAGGATTTTTTTCTAGTTTTAATGGGATGTAGTGTTAAACTTCCTACAGGTTGATATGTCTTTAGATCCTGGTAAGACCAAGCAAAAATATCCATGTATTTCTTGAGAAGCTCTATGAAAGCTTCTCTTTCTACCTCTAAACAACACTTTACCAGATTTACTAATTTAGGGTCATTGCTTGCTCCCAAATTTAGTAACTGTGTACCAGAGGAAGAACCTTCCCCACTTTCTTCATTCTTTTTAAGCATCTGATCATGCTTGTCGAACATTTCCTCAAGAGATACCAAGCCTTTAGGAATTTTATTTCCCTTCAGCTGAATAATCTCTTGACTTCCTGAGACCTTTGCATCCGTTTCTCCCACAGTAGTTTGTCTTAGAGGAGATTTGCTTCCCTCATATTATATTTCTTCGAAGTTTTCCTTATGTTCTAGAAATGCAGCAATCTACTTGTCATCATTAAAACCCTGCCATTATTGGACGTTATCAAGAACCTTTGGGTGGAAGACCATCTCAACTTTATAATCTCCTTGTTGAAAAAATGTGGGAGGCTGATCTGGATTTAACAAAGTTGTAGTCACTGCAAGTGAATCAGCTCTAGAATTTTGTTCTCTTGGAATGTAAGATACCGAGAAAGCTAAAAAATCTATACCAGAGTGGACTCGATCTCTATAATGCCAAAGTTTGTCCTTTTTTACTTGTTAAATACCTCTTGTTTGTTTACAATCAGCTCAGCATCTCCTTTTTCATGTAAGAGCTTGATTCCCATTTTTCTTTCCTGCTCCATACCCAACAACAGTGCTTCATACTCTATGTTGTGTTAGTATTTTCGAACATCAATTTGAAGGAATGTGCATGCACCTTTCCCTCAGAATAAACAAGAACAACGCCCACACAGATCCAAATGAACAACAGCTACCATTAAATTCTAGAGACCAAAACTTATTATCAAGTTGATGTGGTTCTTGAATCATAGGTTGAATGTCTTCTTTATCCATCTCTAAATAATAGACTCCGTGATCAGATTCTTAAAACAAGATCTCGGATCTAGGATCCTCAAATTTTGATATTGTGTACTTGGATTTCTTCTCAGGTTCTAACTTTTTATTAAATCCTTTAATTGGTATGTGCGCACAAGACCAATCCATCTTAACTTCTCCACCCATCTCTTTACAGAAATTTCTACTCAATAACATGTCATAAGACACTAGGATGTCTGCTACAAGGATGATCATTTTCAATCTTTTGTCTGGGAAAGAAGCAAGTATTTCCTATGCATCTTTGATATGGCCAACCAGAGGAACTTTCCTTTCTATTTAATAACATCTTCTGATGGTTTTGGTCAATGTGAGTCCTAGAGCATCAGCAACTTTCACAGGCATGACGTTGTCAGAGGCTCCAAAGTCCAAAATGCAATTGCTCAGTTTGTATCCATTAATAAGCAATGACACATAGAAATGTTCAATCCTCTCAAACATGGAAGGAGAAGAAGTAGAAGGAGAAGAGCTTACAGCCACATTATTTGAAGGAGGAGTAATCTTCAAACTTGACAAGAGACCCTGTGATGCATTATTTGTTGGAGTATTGGGACCATTACTTTGCACATACTTAACCAACCTATTCAACTGATCAGGAAATGCCATCAAATACTCATCTTCTGAAATTTGAATCTTTGTTTTCTTTATGTGTCCAATAATTTCAAAAGACTGACTTGACTGAGCCACTTGTTCATTTGTCCTCTGCTATTGATTAGAATACATGGCATGTTTGTCCCTTAGAGCTAATGAAGAAGGAAGAGGGCTGCCTCTTTTCAAGATGGTAATATCCGACCCAAGATCTTTTTTTTCCCTTCTCTGGCCACTTATGGATGCCTCAACATTTTGGCGTGTTTGGGACCTTGTAAAAACCACAAATGTGTGACCATTAGAATCTTCAAAAGATTCGTAATAGCCATTGTCAGATTCATAGTCTAGGTATCCAATGTTGGAGTCTCCAGCGGGGTCTATAAAGTCTTCTTCATCGAATGATTAAAAATCACCAAGATCTTCATCATTAGTTTCTAATTATGTTCCTTAGGGCAGCTTCAATTGCTAACCTCTGAGGTGCAGCAGTGAGTTGGTTTTGGTTTTGATTTTTTCTGTTGAAAGGTCAGACAGGGGCTGCTCTTGAAGGGGCTAAATTTCCTCCTTGAGATATCTACTTCTTGATCTACAACATTTCATTGGCTAACCTTTGAAGTAAAGGGTCAGAGGAACTTGTTGAGGGAGTCCCATCAGTTTATGGGCTGATTGCTTGATTTTTCCAGCCATGATCAAGTCCATCTTCAACTTCCACTATAGCATTTTGAGCTTCCAAGAGACTGGTAGGTCTCACCCTCTGGAGCTGATATCCAACTTCAAGTAGCAAAGTGTTTATAAAAAAAATCTTTTGGTTCTCATCGCTTAGTGCAGCAGAAGTGGGAATTTTATAAAAAATCCTTTGGAACCTTGCAATGAAGTCCCTCATGTTCTCATTTGGCTCCTTCTTTAATTGTGTAAGATGGGTAATCAGTGTGCTAATATCTTCTGCAGGCTTAAATATTTTGAGGAATTGTTTCCCGCATGGATGCCCAATTAGTTATGGTTCCAGGAGCCAACCGATATAACCATTCGTCAGCCAAGTCATGTAGAGTCTTGATGAAAAGTCTGACAGAGACATCTTCATGCTCTACCTCAAGCACGCCATAAGATATGAAGAATGCAGCCAAGTTGTCGTTAGGATTCTGCTTGTCATCTCTAAATAATTTCAAGAAATTCTTTCTAGATCCTTTAGGTAGATCGTGCATAGGTGGGGTCAAATTCAGTGGCCCAAAAGTTACTCCCCATACGACAGGTATTATTTGGTTCTGATTTTGATTTTACATGTTGACTAGAGCACATCTTCTCCTTGTGTAGACTTGATGAATAATTCTAGCTACCGGATTATGTTGAAGATGATCCAGATCTGGATGTGTGTCTACTCTTCTTCCTGGTGAGAGACTAGATCTGCGGCTTCTAACTTGAGGAGGATGATTGAAATTGAATTGCTCCTGTAATATGAAGAAATGGTCAGTCCTTCCTTGTTCCTTCACATATCAGGTGAATGGACGTTCAGCCAAGTTAAAAATTGAATAGGAAACACTCTGATCTTCAAGAGATAAGCTTTGATCTACGAAAGATAGTTTTTCCCCAGCGGAGTCACCAAAAACTATTGGCTAGATTTTCTGCATAGCAGAGCACCTAGGCAGTCATGAGATAAATCTCCCTCATTTACCAGTGAGGCTCCCATGTAAGATTTTTCAATAAAGTATGCTAGTATCTATTTAGGGGTTTTACTTTAACCATGCAGCTCATGAACCATAACTATATAGTTTTGTAGCAAGTAAGTAGCTATTTAAAGAAAGGAAATATCTAAAGAAGAAGAAAGTAATAAAAACACAGGAAAGAAAGGGAGAAGATGTGCAACCCAATCAATAGATTATAGAGTTGATTGCATGCACATAGACAGGACCAATAGATATTAACACTCCGAATTTTAAGCAAAGGAAGCTTTCAAATCTAGATCTAAGATAACACAAAGTTTATAAATAGATCTAAGATAATAATCTAGAAACAAAATGCACCATGACACAAAGTTCTCCGGAAATCTGCTCCTTTCTATTCCTTTACTTCAAATAGCTATCAGGGGCTTTAGCACAAAGTCTGGAACATAAGAATGTTGCTTACAAATTTTGATCCTTAACTCAAAGGTTCTTCCTCTACTTATAGAATGTAGAAGGGAAAATACAAATGGGAAACTCACTGAACTAGAACATAAACAAGAAGTAAGGATAACATCTAGCAATCATCTTCCTCTAATTCCTCTTCAAGTGACATGCATCTGGATCTATAGTCAAACTTACACACATCTGTCACTTAACTAATAGAATCGTTCCACATAACTTAAAGTAATGGTTTCAAAACCAACAACTTTAAAGTTTTACAATTTACACCCCAAGAACATGGAGGATAGAAGAAGAAAGATTTGTCAGCTGTAACATCTACATATTCTTTTTGTTTTGATAATGAATATAATTGTCGAACATGTAATTCAGCAACTTCCCATCTATCTTAGCCACAACTTCCTTTTCTGTCATGAATTGTAGTAAGCCTTCGTTCAATATCTTGATACGCGCTTCCACATCCTTCAAGCTAGGCCCAAACTTCTAGATATCTGACTATAGCGCCACCAGCTTACTGATGGAATGCATAGTGAAAGGCTTAACAGCTCCATCAATTCTCCCTTGCACCATTAGAAAAGGTCCCTCCAGGGAATCAGGTACTCTGCTAGGAATGACCCTCATATATGAAGAAACATTTCCGACCACTTTCTCATTGGTAAAAGTTAATGACATTGTCTGGTAAAGATGATGCCATTACTCTTGAGTGCCTCCATCCTTCTTAGCATTATTCTACAGATCTCCAAACGGAAAGATACTGCAAACTCAAGTTGCTTCCCCTTTTCAACTGATCCGTCAGGCACAATTTGTTCCGCAATCAACACCTCTCTTGACAGCTTATTTATTTCGGCCAAAGTATTCAGGTTACTCTCAGCAACTGTATTCATATCTATCATGCTTGTTATCAGTTGCTTCAGCTAATCTGTTGCATCTTCCATAACCTTTAGACGAACTGACACCTCTCCGAGCTGTACATAAGCTTGGTGAATGATTAGACTCTTTCATTCGTCAATAGCTTTAACCTGGTTACTTGCATCTTCCACTTCCTGCATCAGATGATCACTCACCTGATTTTGTCCTAAAATTGGATGAGTGGAAGATTTGGAAACCTTCAACAATGATCCCACACAACTGAGATGCCTAATTCTAAAGTTCAACTTTCTCCGCCTTTTCTTTGCCAAGCCTGAGTAATAAAGCATCTATCAATGTCTATGTGTCCTGCTTCAATCCTTCTCTGGTGGCTTGACCTATGGGTACTCTAGTCACTGTTATATCTTCTGTCACAAGCTCATCCTTCCTATTCCCTTCTGTTGGAGTTGACAGCTCAGTGAACTTCTGCCCCGACTCCTCAATCATCAACTTTGAAGTTACCTTAGCAACTTTAGGTTTACTATCTTTTCTGCTCAAGCTCAGGAGCAGCTACAAGTCGTGTTCCTCCAAGTTGATCTCTTCTCTGGCCTCTGGAACTACCTGCGAAGCCAACCATTCTGACAAATTACTTCTCAGAGAATGAGAAGTTGTCGAACGTACCACTATCTCATGCTCCAATATCCTCTCCATGTGAAACTACTACAGTGTTGTGGTTTTCGTCCTCTGAATTGTCTAAAGACAAAGCTTTTTCAAATTCTACCATCTGCAGCTTCAACGTTTCTTCAGGAAGAAGTGCCGAATGGAGTGATTGAGGAGAAAAGATGAATGTTGCTAGATTCAACGGACCAATAGAAGTATCTTGCTGAGGTACAAACAATCGGTGAAGTACTTGATGTTGGAGAAGTAGGAATTAATACCATAGCAGTAGAAGTGATCTTCTCCATCGAATGAGACCTTTTGTGAACTTTAATCTTCTCAAGCCTTATGTTGCTCTCTCCTTTGTGCTTCCTCTTGAGGGAATCTCCTATGGGGAAGTTTCCCATGACTTGATTCATCAATGCTTCATCAAGGCAATATCCCTTCATCAGCAACCAATTTGAAGTATTGACCAGAACGGTGACAAACCTTTCCTCGATCGTATGGCAACCACCTATGCTCTCCTGAAGTACAGCTCTATCTCCTCCCATCTAATGGTATGTGTCAAGTAACATAGGCCCATCATCTTTAATATCCACAGGTATCCATGCTAATCCAAAGTCAAACACTTGCCACGTTGATAACCTGCTGAAATCTCTCTTTCTAACCTTGTACTCGCTTCTGCACTTCATCCAGAAATCTTCCAATGAAGGCACATGTTCATACTCCTGAGAGATCATCTTCCTTGCCACTCCAAATGGATCAAAGTTCAGCCGTGCTGGGAAGAACTCGTGCTTATACTCAGAGAACATCTCCGCTTCAATTCCTCGGGCTTTATGGATACTTTGACAGCTTGTAGTAGCCCACTGTGATCGGGAAGAAGCCTATAGACTTGTGTCGTTTCGATTGTAGGTCATGCATCTCCACGATTTTCTTGCTCAGCTCCATGATGACCAATCTATCACTTGAATATCTAGGCAACTTGACTGGTTCTCCTGAAAATCCTGTGACCCTGAGGTATGTAAATTTTGCAAACTGGATGAAGATACTACCAATCTTGAACACAGCTTCCCATGCTTCCTTGCTCACCCTGTTGGCCTTTAGATCACCATCCAACCTGTAAATGAATCCTTAGAAGAATCCATCATTGACCACTTTATAATCTTTGTAGCATGTGGGCATAGTAAGCTATGGATAGCACTCAAGAATAGGATCCTTGGAAATCACACCACGTCTATTCAGCTTGGAGAAGACACCCTGTGAAGCTGCTCCATATACCAAATAGGAAGTCATTTTGAAGCTGTAAGTACACCTCACATTCCGGAGATGCTCATCAATGTTGTCACTAATGATTTCCGTCCAGTTGATTATTAAATTTGTTTTGTTTACTTCAATGGTCCTAATGAAAGCATACATCCATGTGTGGAAGTTTGTGAGCGTTAGCTTCGCCATTCATTCTGCATAACAATTTGACAATATCATCCACCTCCTGTACCAGATTGGATTTGTGGAAGAGTTCTCGAGAACTTGGATGGAGATCTAGGCTTCTTCATGTATCTGTCATTCATTATGCCCACAGAGTCAACTTTATGCTTTTCCCATCTGTTGCCGGCATCCTGTAAGCTAATAGTAGTCACCACCTATCGTGCTGGAATCTTTAGACAATAATTGATGAACTATGCATCCAACCGGATTATTGTCTTCCCCGCAGCATCTCGAACTGATCTGGATAATGGATGATAATACCTAGCACACTCCATGATGAATTATGGTAATTGGGCTGTGAATGAGAATGTTGCAGCTCAGATGATTCCATTGCTTTTGACCGCACGCATGAGAGAAGTCTTTCCACCTCTAGATCTATCAATCAATTCAGAAAGAGGCTCTAGACCTAGATTTGTATCTCCGATGTCAATAAACCTAGAAGTGATGCATGACTTTGTTGAGCTTTGTTTTTCATCCTGCTTTGCCATGGCCGTATTTGTCTTTGTCTAAGCAATTCTTTTTCTCTTTATTCGGCCAAAATTCTTCACAACCGGTGCAGATCTGGATATTTCTTCAAATTCAAAGGATATGTTCAATGTATTGGACATTAATTTAAGCTCCCTTTCTCTTGTAAAAGCACTTCTAATGAATTTCTGCAATTAATTCAGACAAAGATGGCAACCGGAACATGAACACTTGATTTTAATTATAAAAATCTGCATATATCAAGCTTGTTGCCCCAAAATTTGATGTTTTGTTTACATGCAAAGCAAACATGAATTTTATCAACTTCACCTGAGCACATGTACCACTATGCAGACAATTAATCAGACACAAATCAAGCTCCTTCAAACTTAGGTGCCAAACTTTGAAGCTTCCAACAGTAAATACACCTTCTTCGGAGTAAAATTCCTCTTCAAATGGGACGCCAAAATTACCTGGGTTGCACTTCCTTGCTAAAGAATTAATTAATTCATCCTTATGGCAGCCCATGCTTATATAACCCTCACCATTCTATAATTAATAATTGTCTGTTCTATTCCTGACAATTAATTAATTAATTAACATGATTTTCTATTCAACTTGGGCGCCTATTTTGTGCATGCTCATGGCTGCCATTAAATAAATTAAATTTATTTAATTTTAGCTCTCTACTTTCAGTTCACTTAAGCTTCACAGTGTGCTTTGACCTCATCCACTAAAAACAATAATTAATTACATCAATTAATACTTTAAAAAGTATTATTCCTCTTCAATACGGGTCGCACTTTTTGACATGAAGGGGGCTGCATTAAATAAATTGTATTTATTTAATTTTAGAATTCTAATTCTAATTTCCTCTATCCTCTTTACCCTTGTTGACTTTCCTCATGCTTGGGCACCAAATTTGGAGAAAGAATTAATTAATTAATGCAGTTAAAAGTTGTCCTTCAATCCCAAAAGAGGTCGCACTTTTTGACATAGGCAATTTCTATTTTTAAAAGCCAACTTTCAATGGGATTATTCACCCTGCACCGCAGCTCCAAAAATCCCATGATCCACTAAAGTTGTTTGACTTTCATAATGGGATTATTTACCCTGCAAGGCAGGTAAGAAAATCCCATCAATGCCTTAAGTGATTTTCTTTTATTTCACAATGAGAATTTTCACCCTACAATGCAGGTAAGAAATTCTCGCCTGCCTGCTGCCTCTAATTTTCCCATTGTGACTTAAGTGGCATTGATTCCATGGGAAAAAAGTACCCTGCTAGGCAGGTACAAAATTCTCACATGCCTGCTGCTACAAAAAATCTCATTGTAGCTTAAAACCTTCTTTTCCCAAAAATGCGACCTACCCATAGGAAGCTTTTTCATGCATGACTTCGTCTTTTCAAAGAGAAATAGAGCTCATGCGGTAAATTCCTTCTGGCATAATGTCCATAGGTGATCTCAAGATACTCCAGGCAAGAAATTAGATTAAACCGGCAAAGGAATTGACCTAGAGAAATTTCACAGAAAACACCAAAAATGCAAAACGTTGCCAGAAGTCACAGATAAAGCCCGGAATTCATTCCTGGTTAAAACCCTACTGGTATATGGGAATATTGACATGTAAGACCACAACAGGGTTAAACTGGAGCACAATTTGCCTCAAACGGGGCTCAAAATAATTAAATAAAAATTTCCCGCAGGCAAATCCCAGTGACAGAATATAATGATTTCAGGTATCTGGGTATTTGGCGAAATTGGCTAATATAACTCATTGGGTAATCTACACACAATATAGACACTTTCTGGCAATTAACACACAAAACGATCCATTATTTTAAAAGTACGAATTTTTTACATTGGGGTAGTCTCAGATTTCAGGTTTAAATCTGGGGACACCAAGACCATCAACTCTTCAACAGCTGAGCAAATAATGGATTCAAACGACCATAACCAGGCAAGCCATGTACTTTTTCTTAAAGAATTTTTCTATTTTTCCTTTTTCATTGAATTTTTTAAAAAAGAATTAGATCTTGCAAAACTTAAAATATCAGCGGGAAAGCCCTAACCTAAGTGCTCATAGCAAACTCTGAAGTTGTCATAGATAACTCCACCTAAAACACATAAAAGATATATCACCCGTAGCAGAATTTTATGCAGACGGGGTGAAGAACTAGAGTTTATGTAAACAAATCTAGAAATAAAACAAGGAGAATCAACATTGAATTTGAGCCATTTTCACAATAGGCAATAAGTAAACTTGGAGGAAACTGAATCGGGTTAGCGAAGGAGAATCTAAGACAAGATTAGGTATTTTTTTCAGTTGTCATATTCCAAGTGAAGAAGATGTGAGTGAGGTTACAGAATACAAACAGATAGAGAGAATTCATGACTGCAACATACACTAGACAAAGATAGAAAAATTGAAGGTTCTAAGTATATGAATGACGGGAGACACAAGGTGGTAGACCTATAAAATTTGAAGCACCATTATTAATATATGAATAGTGGTAGGAGACTGAATCTGTGCATCTGACGAATAGAGGTGAAATGTTTTGTTAGGGTTGTGGAACCGATAATAGATGTTATTTTCTGTGTGAACACAAAACTATCCTTGTTTAATGAAAACGCCAATAGAAATTTTGAAAGTCACTAAATCAATCCTACTGTGATTTCATACCATGGAACATATATATATATATATATATATATAGTTAATTAAGTATGCTTTGTAATGTGTGAAGAAAATGCAAATTACAATGGATAAAATGTTCTTTGCTACACAATCGCTAAATTTGGCGAGACATGGATTTATTGAGTAGTAATTCTCTTCGAATGGAATATGGGTAGGGAATGGGACAGTCCCACCGAACTAGAAGGGGACATTTATTTGGAGATGGACCACTTTTTAGTAGAATCCTTTTTTAGTGGATAAAAATTCCAGTACTCACACAAATTAGATAACAAATACTAAATTGTTTAAATAAAGCATACTCACTATATTATTAGTGGAGGCTTTTCTATATTTATAAAAGTTATATTTAATTTTTGCTCGAGTTTATATTTATCAATAAAATACTATAATATATAAATGAATTGCATGCAAATATTATTGGTAATTTCACTTATGGCATGCAGAGATTTTAGTGTCAACTAATAGGAGAAGCTTCCACAACATCTAAACAGTTTACCCGCATCAGTATTTCTGAGTTCGATTTTTCAACAACTCTTCCATATCTCAACCTACAAACCATCAACTCTTTAACAGCTGAGAAAATAATGGATTCAAACGACCATAACCAGGCAAGCCATTTACTTTTTCTTAAAGAATTTTTTTGTTTTTGCTTTTTCATTGAATTTTTTAAAAAAGAATTAGATCTTGTAAAACTTAAAATATCAGCGGGAAAGACCTAACCTAATTGCTCATAGCAAACTCTGACATTGTCATAGATAACTCCACCTAAAACACATAAAAGATATATCACCCGTAGCAGAATTTTATGCAGACGAGGTGAAGAACTAGAGTTTATGCAAACAAATCTATAAATAAAACAAGGAGAATCAACATTGAATTTGAGCCAATTTCACAATAGGCAACAAGTAAACTTGGAGGTAACTAATTCGGGTTAGTGAAGGAGAATCTAAGACAAGATTAGGTACTTTTTTCAGTTGTCATATTCCAAGTGAGGAAGATGTGAGTGAGGTTGCATAATACAGAGAGACAGAGAGAAGTCATGACTACAGCATACACCAGACAGAGAGAAAAATCAAAGGTTCTAAGTATATGAATGACAAGATACACAAGGTGGTAGACCTACAAACTTTGAAGCACCATTATTAATATATGAATAGTGGTAGGCCACTGAATCTGTGCAGCTGACGAATAGAGGTGAAATGTTTTGTTAGGGTTGTGGAACCCATAATAGATGTTATTTTCTGTGTGAACACAAAACTATCCTTGTTTAATGAAAATATATGGATGCTTCAATAACTCAAAATCTTTCCCCAGTTAGTCAAAATGCCATTAGAAATTTTGAAAGTCAGTAAAGCAATCCTATTTTTTTGATTTTCTCTTCTTCATTGGTAGAAAATAAAAGAGCTGCAAATTTTGTCCTAGAACAATTTTTTGGAAGTGGACAATTCCATAAATTGGGATTACAAGTCTGATGATTTTTTGAATTGGGACAAGTTTAAGACACCCAAAGAATTTAGAGAATTGAGATCCTCAGGAAGAACAATTACCTAAACTCAAAAGGATTGTTCCTATCAAAGCGTTATTTGCTAAATTTAACCTTTTAACATGAGAGAAATTTCCCAAAATCGGAAGAAAAATTCCTGTCAACAAATTGCCATTGAGCATTAGTAGACTTATATTAGGCCACATAAATGGTATTTTCTCACTCAATGCATTCTTAGACAAGTCCATTAGTGTTACTTCAGTCAAACCTGAATTAACCTTCCCAAAAGACAAACTTTCTAGATAATTTCCTGAAAGATTTGCATAATTTAAAGTCGAAATATCCCATTTCCTGAAAGATTTGCATAATTTAAGGATGAAATATCCCAAATCAATGATGGAATCTCTACAACAAAACTATTGTTAGCCAAAAAAAATGAGTGGAAATCCATGGTGAAATTTGACTATTAATATTACATGATGTCAAATATAAATATAACAAAGATAAATGGAATGAAGGAATCCAGGCTGGGCTAATATTCAGTACACAATTGTATAACGACAACTCATGTAATCCTTCTGAAAGGTTGTGAAAAAAACCTTCTGAAATTGTGAAATTATGGTTAAATTGTGAAAATCTAGAATATATCCTCTTTATTCATAATGTAGATTGAGTTTTGGATAATTTATGATCATCTCTTATGTTTATAGTTAAAAATTGATTGTGTAAACATATGTGATGTTTAGGCATAGCTGACAATATGCATTATGATTTTCATTTTCTGAAATTTCTAATGAATATGTTATTGCCCATTCTTGCAAAACCAGAAAGATACAAAAAAATTCATAGATGATTGGCTTCCTTTTACGGGTTCTCGTAATGTAAAATGGTGGTACTCAACATTTCACAATGTCACCGCCATGGTTGGTGGTGGAGTCCTCAGTCTACCTTCTGCCATGACATGGCTAGGATGGTAAGTTAGTGTTTAGTTTAATCTTGGCATGCACTCATTTTTCAATTGTAACTAAAAGTCTAAAACTAATCACTATGTAATTTATTTTTATTTTTTTTTATTTTGCAGGGGTCCAGGGGTTATAGTACTTTTCCTTTCTTGAATAATCACTTTATATACTCTCTGTTAGATGGTTGAGATGTATGAAATGGTTCCAGGGAAACAGTTTGACCAATATCATGAGGTTGAATAGGAAGCATTTGGGCAAAAGCTTGGTCTATGGGTGGTTGTTCCACAACAGCTCATAGTTGAAGTGGGTGTAGACATTGTTTACATGGTCACTGAAGGGCGTTCACTGAATAAATTTCATGAGACAATGTGTCCTTCCTATAAACACAAAAAGCAATCATTCTAGATGGTCATTTTTGGGTCTGTCCGAGTCTTCTTAGCACAGTTGCCAAACTTCAATTCTATAACAATGATTTCAGTTTCTACAGCAGTCACGTCTCTAAGGTATTGAATGGTGATTTATTGCACTTATACAATATTTTGAAATTCATGCATATTTACTGTATTTAAGATTTTTAAGTGACACTTTGGTCATTGATATTTGTAGTTATTCCACCATTGCTTGGGGAGCTTCTACCCATAATGGCCAAGAACCTGATGTGTCTTATGCTTACCGGGATACAACAGTAGCTAACACAGTTTTTGGTGTGTTCAATGCACTGGGTCAAATTGCATTTGCATATGCTGGACATAATGTGGTTTTGGAAATCCAAGCTACAATTCCTTCAACACCCAACAAGCCCTCCAAAGTCCCAATGTGGAGGGGTGTGGTTGTGGCATATATAGTTGTTGTTATGTGTTACTTTCCAGTGTCCTTAGTTGGGTATTGGGCTTTTAGAGCAGATGTTGGTGACAATGTGCTAATAACACTTGGCAAGCCAAGGTGGCTTATTGCAATGGCAAATTTGATGGTGGTGATTCATGTGATAGGAAGCTACCAGGTAAGTCCCTCTTTCTTTATTAATGGCCACTTAATTTGAATTGGGTAATGAAATAATGGCAACTACGTGAATTTCATCGGTGGGAATGGCAAAGAATGTACATGGGTCCTTCACATAGTAATCTACCCTTGATACGATTACTCAATCAATTTTATATTCTTTTTGTTTTTTGATTGGGTGATCAATGATTTTACCACCCATATAACTCGCTTTGATTAGACGGAATTCAACTTATTGATATCCATACGCATCTTAAACATCAATGTCTTCTTACACATTCATTTGAAAACTTGTAATTGTTTTAGTCACATTAAAGGATTTTTAGTAACTAAATTTCATTATGTCCCATTAATAACAAATATATGCCATGCATGTGTTTGATATGATGGAAACTGTTTTGGTCAAAAAATGCACTTAACTCCAGGGTGGCCACTTCACTTAGTAGCTAAAACTACTTATGTTGGTAAGGCATATTGGCTGATTTTCCTTTCTGCATCATTCTCTTATTGAGAAGTGTGTTTTTAAGTTTAAGATTTCAATTTTAATGTCACTGCAATTTTTTGTTAGTCTAGTGTAAACTAACTCTTTCCGACTTCTTTTGTGATTGATAGCTTTAACTTTTTTCATTGGGGTCACTCTACCTTTCTTTGGAGACCTCCTTGGTTTCTTTGGAGGATTTGCCTTTGCTCCAACAACATACTTTGTAAGTAACTTTTATGTTTAAGTTTTGTTACTCCTATGTTTTTGGGCCTCATTTCTATTTTAAAAACTAAAAAAATTAGTAAGTTTTTATTATTTTTTATTTTTGTAATGTTTGGGTTTTTTAAAGGGATATTTTTATGACATTGTATGTTTTATGATACAGTTACCTTGCATCATGTGGTTGAATATTAAAAAGCCAAATCAATGGGGTTTATCCTGGATAATCAATTGGGTTAGCCCTTTTTCTCTTATTTTTCTATTGATCTTTACAATGGATAATATTCTTGAACTATAGTCCCAAAAAGCATCTACAATTTAAAGTTCTTGTTTTTCTTTTTCTTTTTGGAACAGGTATGTATTATCATAGGAGTTATACTCATGACGGTGTCATCTATTAGAGGTTTAAGACAAATTATTATTGATGCAAAGAGTTATGAATTTTCCCAATAGTGACCAAGGCTAGTACATCCTTAAATTGAAATGTGGATGGAATGCGAACTAAATCAAAAGGGGTTGTCATCGAACAGTTCATGATTATCATATTTAATCATCCACTAATACATGTATAATTAATTGTAGTTTGGAGTGATTTTAGAGCTCTTGTCATTTTATGTAATTTGGATTTAATTTTAAACATCTTAATTGTTTTCAGAAACCAATATTCTTCAACTATTATCAGTTAATGTAATTTGGATCTAGTTTTAAACTTCTTAATTTCTTTCAAAAAAAATATATTCTTAATTATTCAGGTTTCTTAGTAATCTTTGGATCTTTCTTAACACTTTTAATTTATTGTTTATCTTTTATGGTTAATCTACATGGTTAAATAGAGAGATCGGTGAAGCGTGTTGGGTTTTGTGGAGTTAATGTTTACGAAAAGATGTCATGTAATGCATACCTCTATAATTGATTTGATTCTAAAACACTTACCTTTAAATCTTTACTATGGTTTTATAGCGAAAGAGGAATTGCTTAAAAATATTATTTCGCCAATTTTCACAAAGTAGATGTCTCTATGAGCAATTTTTATGGAGCTACCACGAGTGACCCTTTAAAACATGAACTCCGTTGACATTATAGGATATTATTGATGCAATATAGATCTAATAATTTTTTAAACCCGCCAGTGCATCCACCAAACCAGGAGGTAAGCAGAGGAAAAGAAAATAGAGATTTTTTTTTCTACAAACAATACGCACCAGATAGGCAATCAAATGTGGATGGGGTTGTCTTTGACATTGGCATGTGAACATAGATTCTATCAAAAGCAAACAACAACACAGTCATGGAAATTGTTGATACAGAAGTTGCAACAACCTGTAGAGAACTTGGGATTGTAAGAAACTCTACAGCGTTAAAAATAATAGGTAATCTCATTTACTATAAAATAACACCTAGACTTGTAGCAGATGTAATAGATCTTAAAAAGGTTTCCTCTCCTTTTTCCAAACAAAGCAATAAACTTCCATGTAACAGTCAATTTGACAAGAAACAAATACCCCCAAATAAAACCCAACCCATAAAATTAAAGTTTTGAAGAACAACAATTAGACAATGTGACAAAACTGAGAAATTCAACTCCCATAAAAACATGTAAGTTGATAAATTCAAGTCACATTAAAGCATTGTTCTTGAATCTTTACAAAACGTAAGCAACACATAGACCATATCGCGACTTTTGCAGTGTCCAGAATATATGTATCATCAAGTGCAAGAATTTCTTCTTCGCGACTGTCAGACAAAATTAGCCTTACTTTGTATTATGCCTTTGCAATCAAACGATCCACAACATCCCTCTTCAAAACAACAAGCTTGGAAATATTCCCAAATAATGCATGGCTCTTATGGGGTAGATTTATTTTTGTTTTGGGTGCGCAAGCCATTTGGAAAAATATTGCTCTGAGAAGTGTCATGGGTGTCATGTCTGTAAAACAAGGTTGAAACCCTCAAAATCCCAATAGTAAACTTTTCAAACCCAGAAAACCCTACCACTTAATTCTTCAAACCCTAGAGAATACCCGGAGCGAAGCAACATAACAACTCTAAGAGAAAGGATTATCCCAAAGATAAAATTATCCATGCGAA
Source organism: Taxus chinensis (assembly GCA_019776745.2). NCBI lineage: Eukaryota > Viridiplantae > Streptophyta > Pinopsida > Cupressales > Taxaceae > Taxus > Taxus chinensis. The sequence continues at coordinate 713,322,227 of CM034147.1, read as the reverse complement.
CTCGAAAAAATTATTGCAGACTTTATTACCCTTGTCAAAAAATGTCTAAATGCCCGTCAATTTTAACTCTTGACATGAACGACCGGAGACTCTTTTCCATAGGGGGGTGCCTTTCAATGTAATTATTTAGATTTTTTAAATGTTTTAATCAACAATAGCACAAGAACAAGTAAAGAATGATTGTGATAATTGAGAGAATAATGTAACAAAAATGGGCATATGTATATGTAAGAAATTTTGTGTGTGTAGTAAATGTGTAATTTATATGACATCTTCAGAATGCTCATCCCTATCTTATAGCTTTAAATGCAATTGCTAATATATGTCTCGTGTAGTCGTCTAGCACAAATATGTTTGAAATGATATGACAACGTGCACAAAAGGTTTTCCTCCCCAATTAATATCTGTAGTAAGTCAATAGAGATGAAAATTAAATTAAATAGATGAAGGCCTTAGCCGCCGCTGCAAATTGTATAGTGCCTTTGCTTCTACATAGTTTGGACTTTAGCAGCAATCAAGTCAATGCCACGCGTAAGTTTTTTAATATTTATAAAAAAATTCAGTTATTACATAACATATTCAGACCAGCCCTTCAAATTTGATCCCTCCGTGCAACCGCTCTACCTATTCACATTCTCTTTTATTCATTACTAGTTAGTACTCACTCAGCCTAAGCATGGGGCATGCTAGAAGAATAGGTGGAGCCCTCGCCCGTTTCTCTAACTCGCTCCCTTCCAAATTTGGCGATTTCATCTTTTGTTGCAAGTGGCTCTGTTTAAATTTAGAAAATAGAAATAAAATTGTATAATATTTAAATAAATAGCATGCAGATTTTTTAATTTAAAATTAGCAATTTCACTTATAGCATGCAGAGAATCTTCCATAACCTATATATATCAGTATTTTTTAGTTCTATTTGTGAGCAAGTCTTCTATATCTCAAGCTACAGAGCTTTACCTCGTCAACTACTGAGAAAATAATGGAATCTGAGTTCTATTTGTGAGCAAGTCTTCCATAGCTCAAGCTACAGAGCTTCAACTCATCAACTGCTGAGAAAACAATGGATTCCAACGACAATAACAATCAGGTAAGCCATTTACATTTTTTTAAAGAATTTTTCTGTTTTTAATTTTTCATTTAATTGTTTTTAAGAGAATTAGATCTTTTAAAATTGAAAATATATCGTAATGGCAATGTTCTAAATCCATGCAGAATGAGTTTGCAAGTTGTAGAAATCTAGTAATTGCGGGTAGAATGTCAGATTTTTTTTTGTTTAGAAATTTAGTTTTTCAGAAATTTATTTATGGATGTGGGTGTTGTTCAGAAATTCAATTATGGATGCGGGTATTGTTTAAGCTTTAACAGATTGAGACTGTCATATTTTTATGTGAGTGTGGAAGAATTTTCAGGGATAGGAAATATAACCGTGCAGATAATTTTCTTTGTATTCTATCATCTTAGAGGAAGAAAGGCATAGCTTGATCAAGATATATGACATGACCAGTAAAACTCTTTCTTAAAAATAAAGGCTCTAAAATATACTCACTGAAGTACTTCACCTGTGTATAAAGAGAACTATTCCAATCGGGAAGGATTGGGTCTCATTCTTTCCACTTCACTTGTCTGCTTCCTTTTTGGATCTCCTTCTCGAAGGCTTGCCATGGTGGTATCTGTAATTCTGGCCTGCAAAACCAAATCTAGCTGAGTGTTTGCTTTTTGTCAAGTTCACAAAAAACCCAAGCACACTCGCAAATAAATCTCATTGATAATGCTTGATCATGTGGTTATCTAAATTGGTCTTAGCTGATCACAACTTGATCTCTTTTATCTCCCTCAAGAATACAATGACATAATCCTGCTCTTCTTCACTTCTATTCTGCTCTACCCGGCAACTCATCCTACCTTCAAGTCAGTAATATGCGCTTCTGAATTCACTCATCATTGGCCATTTGGACCATGGGTGTATTACACTTTATATCTTCGGTTTAAGTTATGACAAAGGGTAGAATAGATTAAATAAAACCAGTGATTACAATTAAATAAGCTCCACACAACTGAGCTCAAGTGAGGTTATTAGTTACAATAAGGGGACTGAATTGATGGACAAAACATTTTGAACATTATGACCAACGCTACATTCTAGTTAAGTAGGATGACCTTAACTTTAAGGCCATTGACATATCTTCCCTTGACTGTAAACAAAACTACAAAAGTGACCAGCAGCTCTGAATACATAATTAGGAGGGAAGATGGGAGAAAGGGTAGTAATATGAAGCCATCAATTAAATTTAGAAGAGCAGAGAAGATATTAGTGGAATATGACTGTCGAGAATAATTGTATAATGTCCTACCATCATCTTGGAACATTCTCCATATGACATTCTTGGACTGAGTAGGTAAAACTTTTCGTTGTAGATATTGATATAATATATTTCATCAAAACCCAATTTTAAACACTTATGCTAAGATTAATGTACATTCTGTTATTTTATGAAAAAAATAGGCCTGCTGGTACCATGTTGAGACTTACCACCCCCAAAAGGACCAATCTGGAAAGACAATATGAATATCGTAAGTATCTGTGCTCCCACAGTAATGAAACAGAGGTGGAGGCGGAATGCTGTGATCTATAGCAGGCTTGTCTTCACTATTGAACCATTCCTGTATACAATTTTATCAGCTGGGAAAATCTCCAGATGGTAAAAAACATCTCTGGTCAGGAAACATTTCTTAAACAATTCCGCAAACAACCTTCCCTTTACAATCACTAGCCTGAATGATGCCATTTTCTTTGCTTCTTCAACCATATTCAAAGTAATTCCACTCTTGCCAAGGCCAGAGGTCTGAAATAGTCCACTTGAAATAAAAGGGGCACCACTCCGCCTTATGAGCATCATAACTTCTCTCACTAAACCCGGGCAGCCATGAAGTTGAAGAAGAAGTTGTGCAAGAACGTTCTTTGGCATTCTCCGATCATTCCATATCCCTTTTCCTAATCCTCTCAGCTGCCCAACCCACCATTTTCTCCTTCACCTTCTTCAAGGCATGAGGAAATTTATGGTAATTCGTGACTCTGGAGTCACTTTCATATGGAACTCATTCCCTTCGAACCAAATCCTAAAATTCCATCACATACGACAAACCAGGGTTGAACTTTAAAGGACTCAATTGTTGATTTTCACTGTGTTCGAGTTTTAGGTAGACAGGATTCTGATCTGATCCACCTCCCACCTCAATCCAAGTCCTATATCTATCAACCTGATTTAATATTGACCCAGAGACCAAAAACTGATCAAGTCTCTTAGCCACACCATCATTAACCACCCTATTGTTTCGCCAAGTGGGTTGAAGGGAAATTAGCAATATGGTTTTTCAGAAAATCAGCAACTCAGTCGTGTCCAGCAGTTCCAATTTTTCAATATGTGATGTTTAGGCACAGCGGACAATATGTATTATGATTTTCATTTTCTGAAATTTCTAATGAATATGGTATTGCTCATTCTTGCAAATCCAGAAAGATACGAAAAAATCGGTAGACGATTGGCTTCCTGTTACTGGTTCTCGTAATGCAAAATGGTGGTACTCAGCATTTCACAATGTCACTGCCATGGTTGGTGCTGGAGTCCTCAGTCTACCTTCTGCCATGACATGGCTAGGATGGTAAGTTAGTGTTTAGTTTAATCTTGGCATGCATCCATTTTTCAATTGTAACTAAAAGTCTAAAACTAATCACTATGTAAGTTTTATTTTATTTATTTTTCGGATTTTGCAGGGGTCCAGGTGTTATAGTACTTGTCCTTTCTTGGATAATTACTTTATATACTCTCTGGCAGATGGTTGAGATGCATGAAATGGTTCCAGGGAAGCGGTTTGATCGGTATCACGAGCTTGGACAGGAAGCGTTTGGGCAAAAGCTTGGTCTATGGGTGGTTGTTCCACAACAGCTCATAGTTGAAGTGGGGGTAGACATTGTTTACATGGTCACTGGAGGGCGGTCACTGAAGAAATTTCATGAGACAGTGTGTCCTTCCTGTAAACACATAAAGCAATCATTCTGGATAGTCATTTTTGGGTCTGTTCATGTCTTCTTAGCACAGTTGCCAAACTTCAATTCTATAACAATGATTTCAGTTTCTGCGGCAGTCATGTCTCTAAGGTACTGAATGGTGATTTATTGCACTTGTACAATATTTTGAAATTCATGCATATTTACTGTATTTAAGCTTTTTAAGTGACACTTTAGTCATTGATATGTGTAGCTATTCCACCATTGCTTGGGGAGCTTCTGCCCATAATGGCCAAGAACCTGATGTGTCTTATGCTTACCGGGATACAACAGTAGCTAACACGGTTTTTGGTGTGTTCAATGCACTGGGTCAAATTGCATTTGCATATGCTGGACATAACGTGGTTTTGGAAATCCAAGCTACAATTCCTTCAACGCCCAACAAGCCCTCCAAAGTCCCAATGTGGAGGGGTGTGGTTGTGGCATATATAGTTGTTGCTATCTGTTACTTTCCAGTGTCCTTAGTTGGGTATTGGGCCTTTGGAGCAGATGTTGGTGACAATGTGCTAATAACACTTGGCAAGCCAAGGTGGCTTATTGCAATGGCAAATTTGATGGTGGTGATTCATGTGATAGGAAGCTACCAGGTAAGTCCCTCTTTCTTTATTAATGGCCACTTAATTTGAATTGGGTAATGAAATAATGGCAACTACGTGAATTTCATCGGTGGGAATGGCAAAGAATGTACATGGGTCCTTCACATAGTAATCTACCCTTGATGCGATTACTCAATCAATTTTATATTCTTTTTATTTTTTGATTGGGTGATCAATGATTTTCCCACCCATATAACTCGCTTTGATTAGACGTCATTCAACTTATTGATATCCATACGCATCTTAAACATCAATGTCTTCTTACACATTCATTTGAAAACTTGTAATTGTTTTAGTCACATTAAAGGATTTTTTGTAACTAAATTTCATTATGTCCCATTAATAACAGATATATGCCATGCCTGTGTTTGATATGATGGAAACTGTTTTGGTCAAAAAAATGCACTTAACTCCAGGGTGGCCACTTCGCTTAGTAGCTAGAACTACTTATGTTGGTAAGGCATATTGGCTGATTTTCCTTTCTGCATCATTCTCTTATTTAGAAGTGTGTTTTTAAGTTTAAGATTTCAATTTTAATGTCACTGCAATTTTTTGTTAGTCTAGTGTAAACTAACTCTTTCCGACTTTTTTTGTGATTGATAGCTTTAACTTGTTTCATTGGGGTCACTCTACCTTTCTTTGGAGACCTCCTTGGTTTCTTTGGAGGATTTGCCTTTGCTCCAACAACATACTTTGTAAGTAACTTTTATGGTTAAGTTTTGTTACTCCTATGTTTTTGGGCTCATTTTTATTTTAAAAACTAAAAAAATTAACAAATTTTTATTATTATTTTATTTTTGTAATGTTTGGGTTTTTTAAAGGGATATTTTTATGACATTGTATGTTTTATGATACAGTTACCTTGCATCATGTGGTTGAATATTAAAAAGCCAAAGCGATGGGGTTTATCCTGGATAATCAATTGGGTTAGCCCTTCGTCTCTTATTTTTCTATTGATCTTTATAGTGGATAATATTCTTGAACTATACTCCCAAAAAGCATCTGCAGTTTAAAGTTCTTATTTTTCTTTTTCTTTTTGGAACAGGGATGTATTATCCTAGGAGTTATACTCATGACGGTGTCATCTATTGGAGGTTTAAGACAAATTATTATTGATGCAAAGAGTTATGAATTTTACCAATAGGGACCAAGGCTAATACATCCTTAAATTGAAATGTGGATGGAATGTGAACTAAATCAATAGGGGTTGTCCTCGACCAGTTCATGATGATCATATTTAATCATCCACCAATACATGTACAATTAATTGTAGTTTGGAGTGATTTTAGAGCTCTTATCATTTTATGTAATTTGGATTTAATTTTAAACATCTTAATTGTTTTCAGAAAATTGTGGTTTATAAATTGTTAGTGTAATTTGGATCTAGTTTTAAACTTCTTAATTTCTTTCAGAAAAAATATATTCTTAATTATTCAGGTTTCTTAGTAATCTTTGGATCTTTGTTAACATTTTTAATTTATTGTTTATCTTTTATGGTTAATCTACATGGTTAAATAGAGAGATCCGTGAAGCATGTTGAGTTTTGTGGAGTTAATGTGTATGAAAAGATGTCATGTAATGTATACCTCTATAATTGATTTGATTCTAAGACACTTACCTTCAAAACCTTTACTATGGTTTTATAGCAAAAGAGGAATTGCTTAAAAATCTTATTTGCCAAATTTCACAAAGTGGATGTCTCTATGAGCAATTTTGATGGAGCTACCACGAGTGACCCTTTAAAACATGAACTCCATTGACATTATAGGATGTTATGATGCAATATAAATGTAATATTTTTTTAAAATGTTTGGGAAAAGGTCATAAAGGCCATAAAATGTTGATAAGCAAACAAGGAGGATGCCAGACCATTTTCTTAATGGGCAAAAAGTAGATTACAAAGGATGCAATATATAGGTATTACATAGTCACATACAAATAGATATGATTATACATTCAAAAAATCTACATGCTAACAAACAAACTCACGGGAATGAATAATATGACAAGTATATGGTTTAAACAATAAAACATAACAAACTAAATAACTACTCACCAAATAGTTACTAACTAAATTATCTATGGTAAAATAAAACACATCTACAATCTAAAATTACCTATAGACTATAAGTTTTACCTGACACCTACTTTGGTAAAGTCATTGGCCATCCATATTTCATTCATTATAGAAGAGATGAGAGGGAGTCAAAATGGTTGGAAGGGCTAGCACCTCTTAAGATAACACCATTATCAAACTCCTAAAGATAACCTTGTTAACAATTACTAGATTTCACATTGCATTCCTATGAGGGACACAAAACCAAAGCTCCATAGGAAAGGGATTAGGACAAGGTTTTTTTATTTGTATGAGATTATTCAACTGGATTGTGTTGTTGATGATGTAAATAATAGGTTAATTAATATTATAAGAAATGCAGGCTCAAAAAATCTTTCAAACCAAGAATCTCTTACGGGAGATAGATGAAGAATGGATGGACTCTTACAATAAGGATACCTTATTCATGGTCTCCATCATGATGGAATGAGGTTGGAGAGGGATGACCATAGTGGTCTAATTTAGGTAGAGAAATAATATTTTAGGTAGTCTATGGTAGGAAAGAATTGAAGAAAAATCTAAATAAGTCTAGCTAATTTTTTCACTTAAGAGTGAAATAGTGTAGATAGGATAGGTGTCCTTTATAATGAGATATTTTAATTATACTTAGGTAAGAAACTTAGCATTCGTTGGACTCAAACTTTGACTCATCCCCTTTTTGGTATGACAATATGGTTTTCCCCTTGTTTTTATGTTGGTAGGGCAGGGTGAATAATGTCATCAGGGTATGAGGTGAAATTCTAAAAAGGCGTTGCATCTCTCAAGTTATTTGTGTATGAAATTTGTCACAGAAGGGTGAGCCTCTACATTGAACAAAAATAGGTTCTTATCTCTTCATTCACAAAATTTAGAGATGAAATGCTAAAAAATGGTGCTTCCACAATTGTTTGCATAGGAATTTTATCAAAGAAGGAAGTGTCTCTATACTAAATACAAAATTGATGCTTCTCTTTTTCATTCACAAAATTTGGACAATTTTTTTATGGATTAATATTAACAATTGTACATGAGTAATGTAATGGAGGTGTCAAAATAGATGTGTTGAATGATATAAACTTGAAGAATTGAACCATTGCAGAAGGAAGAGTGGCGACGAAGAAGGCAATTAAGGGTGGGGGAGTCTAGGGGCAGAGAAAATATTGTGTGCAATGTATGTGAAACTCTTTTATGTTCCAAAATGACACATATAAACCACATGCATTTTTTGTCAATTGTTTGAAGGAGAAAAGGGGGTGTGGTGCACAAATAATTAAGAAAATGTACTTTTTAGATATCTTATAAAATAAGTCCTTAGATTAATATTCACAATGTCAATAGTTGTTTTTTGCAATGTTAGACATTGTGTTTTTTGGATTGTCAGATCTTATGGGAATTAAATACTAACATCCTAGAATTTTGATATTAGGAATGTGTTTCAGCTTATTGGGTTATGTTACAGAAAAATAGTGTATTGGATGCATCTTGGCCTCACATAAATTCATTGAATATGGGAAAAATAAGTGTAGACGTTTCAGGGAAGTTGACATTAGAGAACGATAAATTTGATGGCACAAGATTCTAGAACTTACACCTACGTGATATTTCTAAAGAAGTCTCTAACACACAGAACAAGGTGTGCACAATATGTATGGAGTCAAAAGGAATCCAACAGATGAAGTCATATGATATGGCTAGCCCAATTGAAAGTGTGTAACTGCTCAAATCCCTCCACCATATATTGAATACCACGTACAGACAAAATCCTCAAGAGTATATATTAATGTGTAAACAAATGAACAATATATTATGCCACAAACATACCAAATTAAATGAATTATATTGATAACAAATTAATGTATGTGCTAAAAAACCAATGAAAAAAATGTTTCAAATCATACACAGAACACAAATGATGTAATCGATGTCAATGCTAAATCATCTTAATTATTCGGCCTAGAAAGTCTTAAAGAGGTTTTTGTCTCAAAATTTGTAGTCATGCGAGAACACAACAAGATATGAGACTCTTATTTGGGATCATACAATTTTATTGAATCAAGGCTTGCTTCGAGGTGGCGTTGATGCCACCTCATCTGGCAATGACAATACAGGTGGCTTCTTGGTGAATTGCATGTTTCTACGTAGGAATGAAAGGAGAGAACCCTTGAAAAATGAGTGAGTGCCTCCAAGGTGGTGTTCATGTAGGAAAAGATGAATTTAATGGTACTACCCAAAGAAACTCCTTGAATCGGAAAGCCTAATGGACAATGCCCATGGTGGTTGTGATTTGTGGTTTCTTCGGCATATGCACTCACTTCTCAAATAAAATACAAGAAGAAAAAGAAAAAGAAATTACATCTAGAGCGATTGATGATGTGGCATCATATTAGCCATAAATGATGATTATCATTATTCATGTTGATGCAAACATATGTGGGCTAGGTGGTGGTAGGGCAAGGGTAGGCCATGCAGGTGGATGGATTTATTTAACTTCAAAAGATATTTTACCATTGATCTTGACACTGATTGACATGGATTCCATTATATCAATAGTAGATCCAGAGATCAGAGGAGTTGTAACCTATTTCAATCCTTCCCTCAACACATTTCAATTCCTATATACAAACTTCATGTCTTGAGTAGCCTTCTCCTCTTCTGAAGAAATCTAGAAAGATGTATGTGAACATCACCATGTGATCATTTCCCAAATGGACCTCCTTTTAATAGGACAACTCTAGTTTCTTTTTTTTATTATGGGTAAATAGTTTTGAAGGGACTATACCTTGTGTACAAAAAGGCTCAAAAGCTAGATACCAAAAGAGGAAAAACCGACCCTATAAATGCAAAACATCAAACACCAGGAGGCTCAACAACCAGATAATACAATATAGAAACAAAACAGGATCAAGATAGATAGTGATCCAAATAAAAGCATAAGAGACTGTACGATGGAAAAGTGACAAGCGAGCATGGGAATCTACAAGTAACTCTTCCTCACACCTGACCTCCCAAGGTCGTGCCGAGACAGCCGATGGGGATGGAATATGTGTGGGATACAGACAAACTAGTTAGGCAATCTAATGTATTCTACACGCACTAGTGGAAATTGTGAATCTAAGGCAAAGAAGGCCCTCCTAACCTAAACTGGTGTGATAGATCGATCAGCAAGGATGACTGCTCAAAGGCTCCAATCAATATCGAGCTCTAGCGTGATTCAGTCTATAGGTTGTGGAATACGTGGAAAATGACCTGGGATAGTTTCGTGTATGTCTCCAGATAAGGTCATAGGGTGGATGGTAAATATAGTTGACTCTATGGGCGATTCTCTGGTAAGGATAATTGTTCGATGATGATAGGTGGAAGTGGAGTGGATCTGAATACTAGTGTACGTAGGCCAGTATCTATGTCAGATTACTATTAGCCTGTGATTGTTGATGCGAGACAAATGCAGTGTTGATGCGCGACAAGGGCATTGTTGACACGCGACAGAGGAAGTGTTGACATGCGACTTGGGCAAAGAAGTTGACACGTGACAAGGGCAGTGTTGATGCGCGACAGTATATTCAGACAGTGGATGCGCGACAGGAAATGGGTTGTTGATGCGTGACAAGTGCAGAGTTGACACGTGACAAAGACCTCAGACAGGGGACGCACGACAAGACCTCAAACACTAGACAGAGTCGTTACTCGGTTCTTTTGCTGACGCAGGACTATTTTCAGAATAATGGAAGGTACCAACTCAAAGAATATGAATAACCTAAAAGTAAGTAAGAAATCTTAGAAATCACTCTTCAGGTATTTTGGAAACTCTATGGATACAGATATTGTAAATACCAATCATATAGATGCCACCACAAAGAATCAGAATACTGACTGTGTGGAAGGTATTATTGAGGTGGACATGCATTCTGCACAGTATCAAAGTCAAACAAATGAAACCTATGATAATATGCCAGATCTTGAAGATATTGTTCCTGTTGGGGTGCAACCAGAAGTGCAGCTAGATATCACAGATACAAACACTCAGCAAAATGGAAGACAAATAAAAATCAAACTCTGGTCCAAGAAAGAGGAAACCAGGTGATTGTGATGTTGCTCAAAATTCTACTCAAAAAAGTAAAGCATTGAAAACGAACAAGAATATGTGGACCATTGGCAGGACATACAAGTTTGATTGGGCAGCTAAATTTCCATTTATTGAACCTGTACAATCATCTAATTCTGAAGAAATCCCATCTGAATTGACATGTACAATATGTACGTGGAAATTGGGAAAGCAACAAAAATGCAACTGAAGCTGGACACTACAGAAAAACATTGTGGAAAACAATATTTAACTGTAACGGGGGTGGATGGCTAGAAAATCAAAACACATAGGTGGAGAACTAAAAAAGAATGCATGCATGTTAGATACGCAGCGGAATATGAGGCAGAGCAAAAAAAACACAGAAATCTGTTGGAAAAGGGAGGAACGATCACATCGCATATTGGTAAGATGAAAGAAACAAATCTACATGCAAAATTCATACAATTCTCTACTCTTTTTCAAATACTAAAAAAAGGAAGAGCGATTTCGGATTTCCTCGATTTCAAAGTTTTGTATCAATTTAACGGAATGCTGAATGTACCTCAGTCTCATTGGTCTGAAAGTAGTGGATGGGAAATGGAAAAATGCCTCTCGATGATAGAGAAGGAAGATTTAAAAGAGATCCGAATAAAAGTAGAAGAGACAAAACATGAACAAGAGATAACCACCACTGGTCATCCCAGCCAAAAAACAACACCAAAAATGCCATTCAACAGTAACTTCACCACCAATAATCAGCAATAGAGCTCCGCATCACTTGACAACCCAGTCAATCTTGGCTTTGATTGTTTGGAGCAAGATGAAGAATGCAATGGCAGTGGCCTAGGATGGATCTTTCAAATCCTCCTAGGAAATTGCAAGATCCCTATTTTCCTTAGAACCCCAAATATCCTTGGTAATACCGCTGAGACTGCAAATACTACACACATGTTGCTTGATAAAATTGTAGATGCTTTTAAGAGCTAAGAGGATACATTCATTACGCTCTTTGGCATTGCCAAGCCTGGTGTCCAGAGATAGAAGCTTCTTGAAAAATTTAGCATTGATATCATCATCTTCATCGTTTTGCAGTTTCCGTTTGCCCTTTGTTTTATCCATATCCCTAAAAACACTCTTTAGGTCCTGAATCTCCTTTTCCATCTTTTCTACTCTGACCAACAAGTCCTCATTTTTAGGCTCCTCCACCAGATTACTAATGTGCAGTAAATTCACAGCAAGCTCCAGGTCTTTATGACTTCTAAGAACCCTCTGAGAAGCAGGGACCTTAGTTTTCATCTCTTTCCTTTTCCTGCTAGTGGTTAGCAATGTCAAGTTTCCTATTGGGAAGGGAAGGGATGGAGGCAGGGGGAGGAGCAGAATCCAAGTGAGGGGTAGGTTGAGTAGTGGTGGTGAATGAAAAGTGTTAACCCTTGATGAAGGGGAAAACCCCTAGTGTGGTTTTACACTTCCAGTACAGATTTCTCCAAAGAATTCAACAAGTAATGAGGAAAGTTTATGGTGAGGTTTCTACAAAAGTGATTAAGGAAGATTAAGTGCTTTTTGGGGAATAGTTACAAATCTCCCCTCCAAAGTAACGTACCTTACCACCATCCTTTCGATCTCATCGAAAGGCTCTGGAACAAAAGTAATTTTGATGCCAACCATCACAAACTCCAGATTCTCTCCCTCATCTAGAAACTTCTTAGCCTCCACCTCTCTGTCCACGCGCTTGTTGAATAATTTGGTTCCATCTAGACTGAGCCCAGTGACCTAGGCAATAATATCCTTGGAAATCTCAACCTTTATATTAATGTATTCAACGACGTGATTCCTCCATCCATGAGCAAATTTAATTGAGAGATCCTGATCAAAACCTTGGACTTTTTCAATAAAGTTAGTGAGACCCCCTTTTTCTAAATAGTTCCAGAGAACTGTATCATCTTTCCATGTTGGATTATGGGTGGGCTCAGCCTTGCAAGGCAGTTCCCCCATTTTTCCTGTGACATTACCTCGTCCCGTAATGGTAAAAATTTGAAAAATATACGAATCATCCTCAGCTCTACTTTTGGAGCCCTCCCAATCATGCGAGAGAGATGTAATTATTAATCCTCACTTTGCAATTAATTAATCGCTCTTTAACATTATGCCCTATATCTATTAATGATGATGCTTCAATTCGTGTAAATCTTTGATGATGTCATCACTTTGCACTTAAAAATCGACTCCCTAGCATTAGCACTACAACTATTAGTGATTACATCTCCAAGTCATGCAAATATTTGATGATGTCATCATTTACTTTAGTAGGAATAATGTCACCCCCTTAACCAAGTTTGAAAAGTATTATTTACCCCAATATTTTCCAAACCATCTGCCACATTATTGCCTTCACGGTAGGTATGTTTGATTTCAAAATTTTGAAAACTCTTGCAAATATTAGTAGCTTCAGCTATAAAGTCCCTGATTGACCAACTAGTGGGTTGTTTTTGGTTTAAAAGATTGATAATGTTCAGCGAATCACCCACAAGTTATAATATTAGAAATATTACAATCTCTAGCTAGCCTTATTCCCCAAAGAGTAGAAAGAACTTCATAGTAGTGATTAGTTTGCCTACCCATTTTACCAGAAAAAGTAACAACAAAACATCATGTATGATCTCTAATGACTCCCCCACCTCCAAAATCTCTAGGATTGACTTTTAAGGCCCCATCAAAATTCAACTTATGCCAGGCATTGGGAGGCTGAATCCATCGGATAGTGGATCTATCAATACTATTGTTATTCTTGTTCAAAACAGTACCAATATTCTAAGTAGCCAGAATGTGCTCTTCTTCCTCAGGGTAAAGTCTATTTTTGGGGGGTTTAAATATTTCAATGTTGTCTTTCATAGCAATGATAATTTATTTGTATAATTTTTTGCATAACTTTCTGGTAGGCCTGAAAATGACATCATTACGAGCTTTCTAAACTCGCCACATAGTGTGAGGGAGAACCAGTTGCCATAATATCCTCACCACACAATGTTTGTAAGGAGAGTTCCATTGTTCCCAGGCCTAAAGACAAGTATGGGGAAAGATCCATTCCTAATTGAAGTTTTCAAAAATGAGATGCCAAATTTTGGAAGTGTACTTACAATGAAGAAAGAGGTGTTTGATGTCTTTTACTTCTTCCTTACACATGCAACATCTATTAGACATGATGAATCCTTTCCTAATGATATTTTCATTAGTTAGGATCTTACCTTTAATGATAAGCCACTGGAAAAATTTTACTCTAGGGGTTAGCTCGGGCATCCATAGCTTATACAACTCAGTATCGCTTTCAATAGAGGCAAAGAAAGAGTTGTAACTAGATTTGACCGAGTACTCTCCATCAAAGGAATCTTTCCAAATGAGTTCATCCTTATGAATTTGAGGATTAATATGAATTAGGGAGAGATGACTCTGCATGTATGAAACATCAGACTACACATTATCCTCATCTACTTTGATCTGTTTCCATTTCCTTTTATTTTCAACCACCTCAATATAGTCTTGGACTTTGTGCCCATAATTTCTAATTAAGCTGTCTTTAATGTGACCATAAGAGGAAATCCATTTAATATCCGACCATTTGTCAGTATAGAAATCAATGTCTTGTCCATCCCCAAGATTCTAGCTACAACCCTGAGAGAGAATATGTCTGATGTGGAGAAGATTGTTCCAGAAAATAGATACCATTCGAGAAGTAACTGATCAAAAATAAAGGAATTCATGCTTTGATTGGAAAGGTATTTGATTTTGATCAACTCAGTCCAAGGCTTCTACTCTTTTATAAGTCTCCAACCCAACTTTGCGATTAAGAGCAGCATTCCATATGTTTGATATCTTTGATTCCTAAACCCTCAATCCTCTTTGGTTTACAGACTTGCTCCCAAGCAACCAAATGGTACCTAAACATATCTTTAGTACCATGCCATAAAAAAATGCTTTTGAATTTTTTCAATGCTATTCCTCACTGCTGTTGGAATGCTGAACATTGACATGATATAAATAGGTAAGTTTTAAAGAGTGCTTTTTATCAATAAACACTTGCCTACACTTGAAAGTAAAGCTCCTTTCCAACCAACAAGTTTTTTTTGAAATCTCTTAAGAAGATCATTCCAAACCTCATTAGAAACCTTACTAGTACTCATAGGGAACCCTAAATAAGTAGCAGGGAGGGAATTAATTGTACATCCAAGAATGAGAGCAATCTTTCTTTGCCTTTCAATATGAGTATTGAAAAAATAGATTGAGCTTTTGTAAAAATTAACTTTCTGTTACCGAGGCTTCCTCATAAAATCTAAGGATAGTTTTGATAGCATTTGCTTCAATTATTGAGGCCATCAGAAGCAGGAGAGTGTCATCAGCAAACTGCTGGTGAGAGGAAACCTGATTATTAGAAGTAGGTTGAAAGCCCTTTATCATACCAATATGGATAGCTTTTGAAATAGATCGGCTTAAACTGTCAGCCATTATAATGAATAGCAAAGGGGAGATGGGGTCCCCTTGTCGAATTCCTCTATTGCTGGCAAAAAAACCAACCGGTTCACCATTGACAACCACTGAGAATCTAGATGAAGATATGCAAGAATGTATAATTTTCCTGAATTTATTTTGAAATCCAAACTTGGATAAAACCTCATCCATGAATTTCCAGGAGACTCTGTCAAAAGCCTTATGCATGTCTAACTTGATAGCCATCCCAGCTTTTTTACTTTTATCCATTGAATGAATTGTTTCATGGACCATAATAACTCCATCCTGAATAATTCTACCTTGTATGAATCCTGCTCTGTTGTTGGGAAATAATTTCCATTAGAATAGGTTGCAGCCTAGTGGTTAAAATCTTTGTGAAGATCCGATAGATTACATTAACCAAACTGATTGGCCTAAAATCTTTGAAATCCTTTGCATCCAACTTCTTAGGAGCAAGCACAATATGTGTATTGTTTAACTCTTTTATGAGATTTCCAGTTCTATAGAACTCATTAACAGCTTTCAACAGATCTTCGGAGCAGATTTCCCAACATCTTTGGAAGAAGTTTGCAGAAAAACCATCAGGGCCCGGAGCCTTATCCCCTTCCAGAGCAAAAACAGCTTTTTTCAATTCCTCGATGGTGACTATTTTGGAAAGACTCTTAAACCTCTCGGTAGGCAGTAAATTATTAGGAATGGAGTCTAAGAGAAAGGAGGCCGCTTGCTCGTTGTAGGAATTATTCTCTGTGAGCAGAATCTTGTAGAATTTGAGGGCTTCATCTTTGATGTCTTCAAAATCCGTAGTAATGGTCCCATTACCCTTTGAGACTTCAGTAATTCTGTTACAAGCCCTATGTTTGAGGGTTTTCATATGAAAATATTTTGTATTTCTGTCTCCTGCTTTTAACCAAAGGGCTCTAGACTTCATTCTCCAAAAGGATTCCTCACAGTTGTTTATATTATGCAGGGCAGAGAGAAGCTTTTTTTTCTTGTTGATGATCCTTGAGGGTCATACCTTTCAAAGAAACTTTAAGCTCAAACTCTTCCAATTGCTGTAAAAGCTCTTTCTTTTTTTCAAAAATGTTCCCAAAAACCTCTTTATTCTAGATTCCAACCTTTTGTTTCACATTTTTTAACTTCTGGAGAACCCTGAAGTGAGCAGTCCCAGTCCCTTCCCAAGATCCACCACTCTTTAATTCTATCCAGAATGTCCTCATGTTCAAGCCACATCTTTTCAAATTTAAAATTGCAGTGGAAGGGTTTTGACCAATTGAAGAAATTAAGGGCAATAGGATTGTGGTCTGAACCCGTTCTGGGAAGGGAGGAGAGATGAAAACTCTGATCTAAGATCCAGTTAGCAAAAATAAGAGCTCTATTTAATCTAACCTGAATTAGATTTTCCCCAATTCTTCTGTTAGACCAGGTGTATTGATTACCATGAAGTTCAATGTCCATAATATTAAGAGTCGATATAAAGCCAGCAAAATCTTCCATGCTGATAGAGAAATCAGAGTTCCCTCCAAAATTTTTCCCCCGGATTTAAAGGAGTGTTAAAGTCCCCCATTATCAACCAGTTCATATCCTCAAAGTTATTTCAAAACAAAACTAACTCTTTCCACAAATTTATTCTACCAGCAACAGTATTAGGAACATAAATATTGTAAAGAATCCAGCTAGAATTATTCTCAAGGCTTTTTAAAATTATAGCTAAATGATTCTAGGAGGATGAAAGCACATTACCATAAACAGTTTTAGTGTTCCAAGAAGACCGCTAAGCCTCCTGAAGCACCTTGAGAGTCAACAACAGCAAAGGCAACATTCTCCTAGAAAGATTTTTTGCAATCTTCAACAACTTTATTTTTCATTTTCATTTCCTGAATTAGAAGGATGCTGGGCTTGCTTGATCTTTTGATTTCCTTAATCATTCGTTGTTTAGGTACCCCATTGAGCCCTCTGACATTCCAAGAAAAAAACCTTCATTAAAAAAGTTTTGGGGATGTAGTTGCCGGATGGTTCAAAAGCCTCTGAGTACCGTCTACAATTTCTTTCTCAGTTTTTTTTTTCTCTTACTTCCCTCTTGGAGAGTTTTCCTTTTCTATAGGTGAATTCAATGTTTTGTAGTTCTCCTCGTAGTAGCCCTTGTGATTCTTGAGGTGGAAGCTTCCCAACTTCCTATATATTTCTTTTTATCATTAAAGAGCTATTCTGGAATTTCTTCAAATCCTTTTAGTCTTCATTTCTTACTTCTCATTCTGGTGAATCCACCTTTATCACAGTCCGACAGACTTTTCTTTAAAGTAGGAGTAATTTCTCCTTCCTTTTTTCCTTTATCAAAATCAAGTTTTTGATCTATTTTAGGAGTGAGCTCCTCCATATCTGCAAACTCCTTATCTTGGTTTAGATCTCTTGCTATGGATTCCAAAATATATTTGGCTTTTCCTTGTCTCATCTTGTGCAGCTCCAGAGATCCGTTCTTAGTTATCAGTTCTTGATGAGGAAAAAAGGAGTAATTTTTTCCATCTCTTCTTCCTTAGAAGTGGTTAGATGAATATATACTTTTTCATTTTCTTCATCCAATTCCATGTTCAACTTTATCAAATTTGATTTCTCAAGTAACATTGTTTGATCTACTTCCATTTCCCTCTTGATTTCTTCACCCTTTGTTAGTTCAAGATCATTTTCCTTTTGGGCTTTATCATGCTTTTCCGATTGGTGGATTTTGGGTCTTCATAGTTTCCTATAAAGTGATGGCATCTTTATTATGGTCTTCAAGCCTTTTTTCTGGTCCCTTATCCTTAGGTTCGTTTGCATGCAGCGATCTCTGACATTCTGTTTTTGTCCATCAGTTAGAGAGACTTTATCATCCTCATCCATCTGCTTCTGCCCTTGCTTTTCAGAATGATCCAAGGGTTTTTCTAACTGTTACTTCAATTTCTTGAAACATTTGCTGGAAAAATGCCCTAATTTATGGCATTCGTTACATCTTAGCTGGAAAGCCTCATATTCTATTGGCTATTTCCATGCCCCAAATTTGGATTGTAGAATGATGTGTTTAGGTAACTCCTAATCCATTTCAGATGAGACACAGAACCTTGCAAAGGCAAGTCTGGATCTATTTTTCGTAGGTCCATCAAGCCCAACTGGTGAAATAATTGATCTAGCTATATGAAGAAGGATCTCATCATCCCATAGATGCAGGGGCATCCCTAGGAGTCTACACCAGATGGGTATGGCGTGAATGTTCTCAGTATTTTGGTAAAACCCGGGATACCATTTTTTCAAAAAAAGCCCCATATTGCCAATACATCAGGGACCACCCAACAAGACAGAGTCCACATTAGCTTGTAGATTTAATCGGGCTATAAAAAAACCCTTTGCCATGGTGGTGATAATCAAATCTCTTTTTGGTTTCCATCTGCGAATGGCCCATTTTTCTTATACTATCGACATTGGGTTTAGATCCCAAAAACTTTCCAACTAGGGCTAGATTAGTTTTCTCAAGAGCTCTATGCAGACATCCATCAGCCACTTGTATGTGGGTCACCCCCTCATTATCATTTGTACTTTTAAAATTCAGTCCAAATGTAGGAGAAATAGGACCCACATTTTTTTCAGGAGGTACCTTAACAATATCAGCCCAGGCTCTAGATCCAATACTAATACCTTTATTCGATTCTCCTTCTATTAACGGTGCCTTATCAGCTTGTTCACAGCCTCTTGAAAGACATTCAACGGCCAGAGCGGCTGAAACCACACTCTCAAAACCCTCCCGCAGTCCTCCATGAGCTTCAAACCCGCAGTCCTCCATGAAACCCGCAGGCTGAAACAACTCTAGTTTCTTATGATGTGATAATATTTATATTTACTTTTAAAATATTTAGTATGTTTTTTTCTCGACCTACTCTCTCCTCCTACATGGTTAATAAAGTTATGTGTGGCGCAAGGTGAGCACAACATGATTGGATGAAATACACAAATAGGAAGAAAAAGAATTACAATGGAGCAATTGCTGACATGGCATCATAGTAGCCTTAAAGGATGAAGATCATTATTTGTGTTGATATATTCGTATACTCTTATACTTAAATTAAAATCCATTCCCAACTAGATGTTACAAACTAAGATATTAGTACAAATGATTATCTTATTTGATCAAATGTTTGTTTAGTGTTCATCTATTTTAATTATCAGTAACCTAAAAATATTACCTTTTTAATGGCTTTGTAACTTTTTGGGATTATTTGCAATTATATTATTATGTGTTTCAATAACATAAGTGTTGAACCAATATAGCCAAAAATACTTCAAAACAAGAGAACGCAATATATTAAGAATAAATTTCAGCACAAATTCAATAAGTGTAACCATTATTAATAAAGTAAAGGTCATATACATTGAAATACGGGGAAAATGAATTTGATATTAATTCTGACACTTATCCCTAGGACTAAATAAGGGGAAAATAGAGGATTATGATAACAATCATTTTTAATTAAATTTAAAATCTTTAGAAATGAAACATGAGTTTTGTTCTTAAAAATAGAAAATAATAACATTAGAAGGATAGACAAATTCATGAAGGTATATTGAATTTTTAAATTTTGTAAAGATATATTGGGTTGTATTTTCTTAAAAAGGAGGGACCATTTTTGGCCAAAAGGAGAGGCGTGTGAGATTTTGCATCGATAAAATTCTAGAAGGTCGCATCAATAGTGACCTGGACATTAGACATCACTGACGTTGAGGACGACTTTGTCTTGAGACAATGCATGCGCATAAGACAAAATAATGTGAAACAAGCCACCTGACATAATTTCCACATGAAACTGGTGGTTACATTAGAGTAGGACTTGAACCGTCTTCCATCAACAAATTCCTACAAGCACATAGTGCAATCAAATATGACATCTATCAGTTTCCAACGACAACCATAGCAAACATTAGGTTATGCCCTCATGGCAACCTTCTTTAACCTTGTTTTTGGCAAGAACGTTAAAGAAGGTTGTCATGAGAGCAATGGATTGTATACTTTATTCAAGTGTTTAATCTTGAGTACTTATGATGACATGCCCTTAAATCATTTGTTTGCTTATGCTGTGACAATATAAAAGTGTTATAAAAAGGTAAGCTTTTATCTGTGAAGGCCAATCCTGCCCACACCAATCAATAAGATGGATTGGCAAGTTTTATTTTTCTCCTAAGTTTAATTGGGAGGTTAAAACTTATTGGATCAAGTGGAAATTATGCTTGTTCGTCACTTATATGGGTCTCATATGAATAACATTTGCCTTTATGTACTAAATGAAAACATTATGCTTCGTATTGCTCTAACTAATTATAATTCAATCCTTAGTCTTTCTAAAATCAATAATGTACTGGCTTTTTTAAGACCATTTTGGTTATACGTGGGCATTAATGTTTCATGGCATGTGGAGACCTTGGTCATGATATATTTGGATTTTTAAAAATATCTTTTATTGATAATACATTAAAAAAATATTGGAATGTAAATACGGAGTCCCGTCAGGGGATTAGAATAATAACAGGAAGAACCAAGGAGGAATAATATGTGGATGTAATAAAAAACAATAAATGGATGAGTAAATGGGGTATTATCATACAGGAGTACAGAAACACTAATCAATAAATAAAAATGTATGTGAAAGATAGCCATTTAGACAAAAAAAAATAGATGGAAGAAAGAAAATTATATCAAGGAATTAAACCCCACATGGGACCATGACAAAAAGGTCTACATATGAGCAGAAATAAAATGAAAAAAAAAATGTTGATGGTTTTACTAAGGATTATCTTGCACCATCTTAGGTGTAAAACTAGTAGATGGGAAACACCTAAAGAAAATAGGAAAAGAGAACATACCAATTTTTTAAAAAGGGGTAGTGGAGACAGAATGACTCTACATCATAAAGTGCACGACTTATAGAGACACCGAATAAAATATGATGACAACCTGGAAATAACAACCTAACTAGCTTGTTTGAGGGGATGAAGCTAGACAAACCAGCAATTTACTAATCAAAATATATTGTAGTAGATCCAACTTTAAAAAGGGAATGGAGATTTTAAAAGACTAGTTAAGAAACTCTTTTGTCAAGTGGTTATTTTTAGCTCAAATATTTCGTTACTTCATTCAAATGAGCATTTAGAGAAGAATTTTCAGGAAGTCTAAAAATATATTTTTAGCAGTTTTTTGCATTTTACATTGTTGACTGGATTTGAATCATTTTTGGATTTTTTGGGCATAACTCTACATTATACTTAGTTTAGACCCTTTCTTCTAGTTTTTTTGTCTCCTTTACAATGTATCCTTTGGTTTGTAATGTGGGTCAATGCACTATGAGACATGATCCTAACAAGAAGCATTAAAAAATAATAATATGATAAGTTAATATTATGTCCACTTTTTCCCATTCAACTCTACCCCTAAAGGTGGAAACATGTCACCTCCATGAAGGATGACCTTTCAATTCCCATTCGGAACTTTCTATGTTCTATGATTAGCAACTTTCCATCTTCTATATTTTATTACTATAAAGTAGATGCTTTGGAATGAAGACTAAGTTTTTTGAGGCATACATCTCTCCTAAAAACATTACCCATTTTGTATCAAATTTGTAGGCATATATCTCCTACAATTTTTTCCTATTTTGTATTAGATTTGTAGGTACACATATCTCCTATAGATTTTTCTATTTTGTATTAGCTTTTGAGGCTTATATCTCACCTATAGAGTTTTTATGTTTGTATCAAATTTGTAAAATATACATCTCTCCTATAGATATTTCACATTTTTATACATACTCAGACATGTGTATGGAGATGGGGGACCAAAAGGTAGCCAAAAATCCATTTTTGGTCATTTTTTCCATAACGCACTCGGGTTATGGCTCGATCGCATTATAACGCGACAAGGAAAATTCAATCTCGCATTATAACACAAGTGCGTTATGGTTTGGATTTACCAAGCTATAACCCGCTCACATTTCCACTTTCATAAAACACATTCAAAACCTGAGAGCTAAAAATCATTCCAAAAAGCAAAAACAAACTCTATAAACAAAAAGCGCAAATGTGTTTTGGGACATCAAAATTCTTTGGCACCTCAAATCAACTATGGAGGCAGGTTCATAAGGTCAATTCTTGTTGATTTTAGGTTAATTTTCATTATTAATCTTTTTTTGCATTGTTTTTTATCTATTTTTTATTTTCATTTTTAGAGGTTTCAATAGCTTCAATTGAAACCACTCATTCACCTGTAAACCAAGATGAAGAAGAAAAAATTCCAGAAGCACCCCCTTCAATAGCAAGACATCCTTCAAACACCCAGCAATACATTTTAAGGGATATTGAAAATAAAAAAATTCAAAATGATGGTTTGATAGAAACCCCAATGCGACAAATCCACATCATCAAAACCTTACTACATTATTAGAATCGTTATTAAGTGATATCAATAATGTGGTTGGTCAAATAAACACATGGGAGAGTTTTAAAACCAATTGTCATGATTTTTATGCAGACAAGTTACCTTATCATGCAGTGAAGAAGAAAAAAATCACCAAAGGCAAGTTGTGTGCATTATTTACTAATCCTAAAACTAATGCGCGATTACTATTGAGTTGCAAATTATTCCCCATCCACTGGTGTAACCATGTGTTAGGATTGTGGAGCTGAATTGCTTCACAGTTAGCATGATTTACACCTTGCTATTTTACTCAATAACATGTGTCGGTCATAGGGTAACCGGCGTCAGTTAGGGTAACCAGCGTTGGTCAGCATCAGGGTAACCAGCATCGGTCAAGGTAACCAGCACCGGTTACCTGTGCATGAAAGTTTATATTTAACTCACGGTAATTATATCTAAATTTATTATAAAGTTGATCTAAATGTTGTAAATGCATATAGCTAAGGTGCCCTAAGTTTTTCTAAGCTTATATAAGCTACAAAACTAGGGTTAGAACATAAGGATAGAGGAAGAATGTTAATTCTCTTTGGTTGAAGATGAAGAAGAAGAAAAAGAAGAAAAAGGTTGCATGAAGACAAAGCTTCAATGGAGAGAAGTTGGACAGAAGGAAATAGCAGGTACATTTGAATGGTGAGAAGGTGGTTATGTCTTCTTTTGTACTGTCTTGTCTAAATGTAATGGCTTGCATAATATGCAAAGCACATAGTCTTTCATCTTGTAGATCCATAGGTTTTTGTGAGATCTTGTATTGTATATCCACCTGTTGTTGTGAAATCTTGTATTGTAGATCCATGAGATCATATTGTATTGTTGATCGATAGGAATCTAGTATTGTAGCTTGTTGGAGAGCTTGTGGATATAAATAGTATCTAGATATTGTAGAGGAGGTTGGCTTCTTGTTTGCAGTGGCAGATGTAGTGAGATGGAGGAGAGACTTACTCCTTGGTGCACATATATGGTTACACATTGGTAGACCCATGTGAGAGGTCATGTTTGCAAATTCACAAGAGAGCTTGGTTGCACAATGGGAGATGCAGTAGTTCCTGATATGTGAGATCTGGTGGTGTTTGGAGGCATGGTTGTAGTGCACTCATGTAGATTTGTTTAGAGATTTGGAGGAGAGGAGATACTCTTTGAGAGATGTGTTGTACTCTCGTATTGAAGAGTTGTTTTGTACTTTTGTTATATTATATATATGAGATCTCTATATTTGGTGGATGTAGCCCACATTGGGTGAACCACGGTACATGTTGTGTTATGTGTGTGTACTTTGTTTTGATTTGGTTTATTCTATTTTATACTTCCAATGTTGTAGATATTGGGGAATTGTTTAGATCATGAGTGCATGATTGGGTTTTTTATTGAATCATATCACTATTCCATAGTCCCGAATTCCCAACACCATGAGGGGATTGAAAATAATTTTAAGGATAGGTGGTGGATGGTTTTTTACCAACCACCTTGTAACAATTTTAAGGTGCCACGATATCTCTTGAGGAAACTCTATTGTAAGTTTATCCTCAATGAAATACCAATCTATTTTGACATTAGTGAGTTTCAAGGCAAAGGAAAAGGATCTGCATAGGATAGATCGGGGGCATAACATTTGCAGAATTGGCCAGTTACACCCATTGCTCACCCATCTATTCAGCAAGTTTAAGTCCCTTATGTTGTGAAGGACACAATGGAGGATGAGACTCTTGATTATATTAGGTCTTTGACACATTCATTGCTTCAGCATGGCACTCATCTCTTCTGTGGTGATGAGGTTGGTACTTCTAGGCATTAGACATCATATAACATGTGATGTCATGCTTGTGGGATTATAAGCACTTAGTAGTTAATGAGGTAGCTCCATAGCCTAGCGAGACATCTCTGGAGCCTCGCAAGGTAGCTCCACAACCTCACGAGGCAACTCCGTAGCCTAGCAATGTAAGTTCATAGCCTATCCAAGATGTTCCATAGGCTAAACAGGGTTTTCGATTGGAGGAGGCACATCGTGATTCTATGTTGGACAATATCATCATCACAAATGTTCTACTGGATTTGACCTTTGGTATTGACCAGCAGGTAATTTTACATGAAGTTAATTGTAATTTAATATATATTTCATACAATTTTTAATAATTAACAATGTTGATCAATTATGAATGAAAATTAATGAGTCGTTTGTATTTTTAATAAAATTCCAGGATCAAACTATACATCTAGTGTCATATTCCCCTTCTCCACATTTGTTTGCGGGCATGTCAACCCCTCAGGAATAACTTGGTAACAAATCAGTAAATATATTATGTAATTTGTTTTCCATATATAGATGTTATAATAAAATTACAATTTGATGTCGAACAAGTGAATTTCGGTATGAGTTTGCATGTTGGTGAATTTACTAATGTGATTTTTTTAATTTTTATTCATCATATACATGAAGAGAATGAACTATAGTTAACGTATGAAGAGAATGAACTATAGTTAACGTATGAAGATATTGTCGTGCAACTTGTATGTGTGTTACCTTTTTTCCTTTTTTATTTGATGATGTCATTACAGTCTCTTGTTGAGATTCGATGATCATTATGTATTGGAGTTGATATGGGCATAGGTATGCGCTAGTAAATAAATTTTCATAATGATTTGATTGTATTAAATAAATCATGTAGTATAATTAAATGGAATTCATGTGTATTCTCATTTTCATCATTGTGGTTGCCACAAGAGGAGTTGAAAACTCTAGCTTGTACACCTCTTACTGATGTTGTTAATGATCTTGAGAGGTAAATGATGATTTCGAGTGATAACCAGATTGCAGTAAGTATTTATTTATAAGCAGTGTCATTTAATACGTCATTAGGTGTATAGTAATGGGTATGTTGTTTATTTGTATTAATAGATGGAGCTCCAAGCATCCTTCGAGCGTAGGAGGTATGATCGGCAGAAGGACATTCCACTGTTGTGTCTGGCTCATCTTCTTGACAGCCAAATAGAACCAGGTTATATGACTAACCCATAGTTTAGATGTATACGGATTTTATTGTTTGCCTTCATGGCATGTTGGTGTAGATTTATATTTTGTTAATGTATATCATTGTATGCCTACATGGCTTTGTTAAGACATTAATTTTGTTCAAATTTTGTATGTTATCAAGGATTTTTGGAATCAATATAATGTATGCAAAAATAAAATGTGGTGGGGAAATTTCTTGGATGAATATATATGAGTTAGATAGCTATAACATGCAATTATGTAGGAACATCATCATGGTTCTATTTTTGTTTTTGTGTCAAAGTAGTGTTGACCAAGTAACTTTGTGTCACTTAGGTCCATTTGAATGACATGATGTAGTCAAGATATTATTTTCCATTCTTACATATCTTAAAGTGATCTATCATGGAATTCATCATTCTCAATGTGCTCATAATGATCTATTTCAATAGTATATAATGTGAAAATCAAATTTCATACAAAGTAGGAATTACATATATTCTCCCAGTGGGAAGAGGCACAAATGTCATCAAATATATTAAGAAATAGTTCGTACAATACTGAGATTGATAGATACAGACAAAGAGATCTTTATACTAAGATCTAAATATACAAAGGTAAAGTACCGAATAATGAGAGATATAGACATGAATGATTGAATCTATATTATCTAAAGTTACCACAAGGGTGTCTATAGATAGATTAGAAACTAAAGATAATTTAGAATCAATCAATGAAAAATACTTAGAAGATAGATAGTGCATTGTGTGTGATTGCATCTCTCAGATTTGATGTATGAATATTTATCGTTTTTTCATGAGATGCAATGCTGAAAGTAAGACCTGATGATAAGGAGAGAGCATTTAGAGCGAGAGATAATGTGTGTAATGTGTCAACATTAAAGAGGGAGAGAACAAGAGTGGGAGTGAGCGTGAGAGATGTTTAGAGAGTGTATGCATCAATGTGTGACATTTTAAATAAAGAGATTTCATTGAGTAATCGAAAGATAGTGTGACCACTGATGTAAGATCTTGCATGGAGAGGTTATCTGTAAATCTTCTAAAGCGATGTGATAGCCTTATGATAGTTTCTCTAGATTTTGATGCATGCTTGAGAGAGATTTATTAAGAGAGATAAAGATGAGTGTTAGAGTATGTGAGAGTTGAGAACAAGAAATTGAGACACCATGTGGAAAGTGATAGCAAGAGTTTTTCATGTTTAGAGTGATTAGAGAGAAACCATTTCAAGTAGCACTGATATGAGAGTTTTGTGTTTCTTGTCAATCAACAGACATGAGATGTAGAGAAAGAGAAAGAGAGATATAAGATCTCATGAGAGCTTTGTAATGAAACTGGATATTTAATTCATTTTTTGCATAACCATGTAGTCATCATTGATATTAAAATAGTTCGTTTGAACACAGATTGATTATATATTTATGAGTCTTTACAAGGATTGCTGAGATAAATTGAGAATGAGTGAGAAAGAATAAGAGAAAGATAGACAAAGAAAGTGTGAGAGAGAGCATGTCAGAGACAAAGAGAGACAAAGAGAGTGGCATTTGATACTAAAACTTTGATAACATACCCATCAACAAAAATTTCTTCTACCATAGTCTTATCTCTCCTTGTCATCCCTGCATGGTGAATTGAAAATCCATAAGGAAAAAGGTCTATAACTATTATTGAAATAGAACAATCCTTCCGACTTGTCAATCACCCTAAACCATAAACCTCCTCATAATTTGGAAATGTTGTAAACAATCCAACCAATAAAAACTCGTCTGTAACCATTAAGAATAGGGAAATTTCATCAAAATTTGTAAATGTTATAGACAATCTAAGTAACCATGTCATTTCCTGGGTATTCTCAATTTGCCTAACTTCCCTAAAAACAATGTGTTCCAACACCGATCCTCTATTGACATGTAGAGGATGAATCTAATCAATAATCAAGAGTATCACATGACACAAGTTGAGTGTCATTTCTATCCCCATATTTTTGGGTAATGATATCCCATTTTTAGAAGTGGTTATGACTATTTGTGTTTCCTCTACCTGTGGAACCATATGGACTCTTGTTGAGAGAAATATGTTGAATTATGGTTAACATGACAACATCAGTCTTACCAACACCTTTGGGTGTGTATTATAAGCTATGGAAAAACATAGTAATGGAAAATAAACACAATAATGAAAACCTCTTATAGTCCTCCAAAGAAAACCTCAAGTAAAGGTTGTGAGAGCTTTGAGTTGTAGAACCTTGTGGAAGATTTTTGGATGTAGATTTGTGGGTACTCTTGAATGGTCTCCAATGGGGATGTAGATTGCTATGAGCAATTACCATGGAAAGCTTTAGAATGCAAATTGTCTAAGTTTACTTGCAAAAAATTCATGAGGGTTTGGGATAGGATAAGCATGTATTTTATAAGGCAAATTTTGGTTGAAATTTGGTTACAAACAGATGAATGCACATGTTATTTTTAGCATTTGAGAAAGTTTCAACAGTTCCAGGAAGTTAAATGCCACTTAGGGGCAGTAATGGAATTAATTGGCAGAAGTTGCATCTAAAAAGGTGGTTGTACGTGCAATTGGATTGCCCCCACTTTTCTAGGATTCTAGAACCTGAGTTGACTAGACTGGTGAAGTAGAGTCCATGTGGAGTTGACTGGGAATGTAAGTGGTAGTTGACTAGGAAAATAAGTGTATTTTCCTAATTAGATAACTAATTTAATTAGCTAGGATGTGCACACTTAATTAATTAATCATTTAATTAATAAATGATAATTAACTTAGCTAATAGGGGTGCTAAGGACTAATTTAATTGATCCAAATGGGTGCAATGTGTGTGATTAATCACTCGCAAAGGGGATGAACTAGGAAGCGAACTAGGATAAGATGGAAATAGGTATGTAATTTAGGGTGTCTACACGCACAAAAGAAAATTCTCAACAAAAAATAGTGTAGTTTCATACATCATGCTTTGCACTCTATTTAGTTGATTCGTTCCTCAGAATGCATGATCTTCCCATTCTTGCATGTCTAATAATTAGAGAGAGCGAGAGCGAGATAGAAAGAGAGAATGAGGAGAAAGAAAGAGAGAAAATGTGAGAAGGAGAAACAAAGAGAGACAAAAAGAGAAAGAGATACAAATCAAGGGATAGAGAAAGAGAGTTTTTTTTCACATTCTTTTTAACAAGAAAACATTCTCATTTCACCACCTATATCATATGAAATATATTTTTTAACATTATTTTTACCTCTTACATATTCTCATTTCACTGAGTGTCCAACATCCCACCCGAACGTGTGGGAACCATTGGTTCGGTGCTACGAGGTTCCTATATTGTATTATTTTTTTAAAACAATTTTTTATCTATGATATTAATGCTAATTGAAGGCTTTTGCCACGTTTTATTCGTTGTTGCCATGAATAAACAGGTGAGATATGGGAGAAACTAAGATAGGCTTTTGTAGGTGGACCATATGTGCATCTGTAGGTTTGAACAAGACATTCCCAAATGCCACAACTTGCTAGTTATCACTCATTAAATTTCTACAAGTGTTTGCTCTTAGGGTACTTAAGAGACATTGACAAAATGGTGTATCCCGAAATAACCGAGACGGTTTGGCAACGGAACGACATGATCGATAGTGTCTAATAGCCCGCCCAGACATGTGGGAACCATCGTTTCGGTGCCATAAGGTGCCCATTGCAAAATATTTCCCTGGATGCCCTGACACTCATGTTAATTGAAGGCTTTTGCCACGTTTCATTAGTTGTCACCGAGATAGAAATTTATAAGTGGACTATATATGCATCTATGGGTTCATACGGGACATTCTCAAGTTCCACAGATTTCTAGTTATCACCCATCAATGTTTGACAATTTTTTGCTCTCATGGCGCTTAAGAGACATTAACAGACCGGTGTAGCCTGAAAGGACCGTGATGGTTTGGAAGCGGAAAGACACTACCAATAGTGTTTAAAAAACCTCACTTGGATGTGTGGGAACCATCGGTTCAGTGCCACGAGGTTTCCATTGTAAAATATCACTCTGGATGCCCCGACATTGATGCCAATTGAAGGCTTTTGCCAAACAGTAAGTTGAAATGAGTAGTTACTACTAAAATCAAGAGACGAAATAAAACCACCATTCTCTAAAGCGACGAAGACATTTATCCCTTACAAGGAAAATGAAAAGATCATGAAGCAATATAATTAATGATATGGAACTTGTGGCTGACCTCGTATATACTGTCAAATCAACCAACTGAATGTCTGAAGATGCAATGGAGAGAATGCAAAAGGAATTTTCATGAGTACATGTTAATTTGTTTCTCTACCTATGGTCATTAAGGTGCATTCAACTTTGAAGAAATTATTTAAATCTTGTATACACGTATAAGAGGTAAAGTTAAGAAGTGACCAAACTCAATGGACAACTCAAAATTATATGAATGAGATCACTAAGGTAGAAGAGTAGTTAGCCACCATTGGAAACATTATAATGATAAATCTCTTTTAAAATGTCACTCTCATGGATTAAGATAAGGTTATTTCTTGTGACAACATCTTGGCTAAGGCCAAATGAGCCTTTCAAGAATCCACTAGCATATGATTTCCCTTAGTTCTCATTTTGATGTCTTTTATAGAATTGTGTCTTTATTATCAATGCAAGACTCCCCATGTCTGCAAACAGGATGATAGTATCTATATTATAGTGAGAAGATACTTGCCAATTTCATGAATTTGTTTGCAAAATGAGTAGCAACTATTAAAACCTAGGGAACCCATCAAAGTAATGAATTTATGGTCAATGACATAAGAAAGGTGGATAGGGCTCATGTAGTTAATGAGTTTCTATTTAGCATTTTAATGGATAATTGAAAAAAAATCGCAAAGGTCAATCATCAATTCAAGAATTAGATATGTATGTGTCTCGAATAGAAGGAAAACAACATATGCATAAGGGCCATGCATAAAGGAAAGTAAGTAGTTGTGTAGCTTCTAGGGGCATCTTCAATTTCCTTTTGATTGTGTGATCACACACACTATTTACTATTCTAGGGAGTTGTCGTGCATGTAGCTAAATTATTGTAGCCACAATTTGTGTATATATTCTGAAAATTATTAAGAGACCGTCCAATTTATTTTAGTTGTCATGGTTTATTATTCCTTTCAATTGATTTTAGTTTCACATACAAACTCTAGATGATGAGATTGCTTAATATAACAACTATTATAAATAATTTCTTGCAAACCCTTCATAATTACAATTGAAATATAGATTCTTGGAAGAATCTCTCTGTAGATTTATAAGTGAGTTATGTTCTTTCCTCAATTTCAAATAAATGTTTGTCTGATTTTGATTGGAGCATTCGTTATAATTTAAATGTTAATAAGTGGGATTAAATTGATCTATTATTAATATGTGTAATTCATCCCTTTCACTTTTGAGATTAATTTAGATGTGCTTAACCAATCTTCAATTATTAGGTATGTGTGTAGCTACAAAGTTTTAGTGACTCTTTGTTATTGTGAATTGATCGATTTGGAATACCATTTCGGTTAGTGACTATGTATTTAATAAACTATGTATTAATGAGTTTTGTTATGAGCACAATTAGATATTTACATGCACAAAACGAAGTCGTGTTTTCATCCTTAGACTATTACACAAAATTTATGTAAATTGTGATAAATAGAAATTTTCATAATCTTGGTTAATCATGCAGTAAATGTCATAGGTGATTACTTCACTAAAATTTAAATAGATTGAAGTCTAATTCTCTTTTTTGCATTCTCCTTCCTTTTTGGTTTGTTTTATGAAGACTCAAAACTCACTTACTTTAGCAACATTATAAGTAATCCAAATTCTTGCATTGTATTTTAAACACCCCTCTACCCACCCCCTTCCCCCTCGAGATGTTTTAAGGTCACATTGCTCCCAATTCTTATTCCCCCACATTTTTTTAAGCGCTAAAACATGCAACCTTTGTCAATGACTAAAACAAAGAAGTCTTAAAATGAGAGGGTATCATCTATCAGATCTTGTGTCAAAACTTTCATTAACACAATTCATCAATAATAAATGCAAGTTGATCAGAAACATATGAAGTGGGTTGATTATTGGAAAGCTATTCATTTGTGTTCAAGCGCCTAAGTGGTAAGTCCAAACCGGTTGCAAGTGCATTAAGTAGGGGTCTTTTGTGTAATATGTTTGTGGAAGTAATGAGATTTGATTCCATACAAGAATTGTACGAGGATGAGGATTTCAAGGACTACAATTGTGGACCAAAAACCATGGTTGGAATATTTCATGCAAGGCAAATTGTTATTCTACAGAAATCAATTGTGTGTAACTTGATTATCTATGTGAGAGAATTTGATCAAGAAGAAGCATCCCTGTGAATTGGTCAATCACTTTGGTCTAGTTAAGACGGGGCAGCTTTGTGAAGGTTACTTTTAGTCTAAGATGGGTATGTATGTAAGGAAGTTTGTGCAAGCATGTAGAATTTGCCAATTGGCCAAGGGGAAGAGTTAAAACGCAATGTTATATTAACCATTGCCTATCCCAGAGAGACCATGGGAAAACATCATTGTGGACTTTTTTAGGGTAGCCTATAACACAAGGAGGTCATGATTCTTTGTTATCATAGACAAATTTTCTAAAATGGTGCATTTTATGGCATACAAGAAAACGAGTCACATTAGTTATTCAAATCTCGCTTTGTTTCACACTTTTCACATTTTCGGTTTTCATTTTCTTTCTTTCTTTCGCAACTCTATTTTTGCCCATGTGCTCGGGTGCCTTGGCACCTGGCCACGCTCGGCTCTATTTGATCCATGGGGTCCTCTCGCGGCATCATGTCGATAGTTGATCGCGTCCCACCCATTAGTATCAAAGATGAGGATATTGATTCCTCCATTCGCCACCTTTTAGAGTGTGCCCTAATTTGTTGATTTGTGGGCTTCTTGCCTAAGGCTCCTGATTTACTGAATAGGTTGAAGAAAATTTGGAACATCTCCTCTTTGAATCAAGTAAAGCTCCTTCATCAAGGTTTTTTTCAAGTTACCTTTAGTTTTTCTATTGTTAGGGATGATGATTTTAGGTATGTCCCCTGGTTTATGGGTTGAGATGGCCTGTTCATGAAGCCATGGGTGGAAATTTTCAAACCTAGCTTGGAAAATATGAATAAAGTTCATGTCTGGCCCAAATTGTACGGGTTTCCTACAAAAATCTGGGATGAAAATACATTTTCTCAAGTTGGCAATACCTTGGGGGAATTCATACGTACTACGAAACCAACTAAATACGGACTTCTTGTGCTATATACAAGCATTTGCATTAACCTTGACATCTCACAACCCTTCCCAGATCTATTTGCTTCAAATCAGAAACCAAAGAATGGTCTCAAGGCCTCGATAATGAGAATGTTCCTTTTCATTGTAGAAAATGCCATCAACGTGGACACTTATGTCCGCCAATGCCCTGAAATGAAACAAACTGAAAGCCAAGATGAAGAAGGGCTTTGCCAAACAGAAAAAGAAAAAGAAGCCAACGGCAAGAAAAATTGGAACAAAAATATCCAAAAAGAAAAAACAGAGGACGACAAACATTCTTTGAAAAATAACTATGAGGCCCTAGAGAATGAAGAAGAAAACATCAGCAAAACCCCGGATCACTCTAATCAAGGTGATGAAAAAGAACAAGAAGATGGAGAAATTCAGGATTTTGAACCTGAAATAGAAGAGGAACTCTAATTAGAAGAGTGCACCCTGGAAAATCTCAAATTATTACTAGATAGTCAAGACCAGAACAAAATAGAGGAATCAGAAAATACTTCAAAGACAATAAAGATTGGAAAAAACAAGCTCAGGCAGGCCTCCTTCCAACTCTATAAATTAGAAGCCTTGCTCAATATCAGCAAAGGAAGCCAAAAACAAATCTCTGAGATGCTTCAAAGACAGGAATCAAAAAAAGAAAACCTGCCTTCCTCTAGAAATAGAGCTTGATGAAAAGAGAAAAAAGAAAGAAGGTCTTACCCTAAAAAGGGGCAAGAAATCACCTGTTAGGCCAAGTACCCACAGTAGCAACGGGCTCAAAAATAATCAATGAATTATGTCATGGAATATGAGGGGGCTAAATGCTCCACACAAGCAGAGATTGTTAAAACTCTGCATAGAAAAAGAAAAACCAGACATACTGCTTATTCAGGAAACTAAAATGGAGTTCAATTCTCTCTATATTTTTTAACAAAATATGGAGAAATGGAAAATATGCTATCAGAAATGTTATTGGTGCTTCTGGAGGCCTTGCCATCATTTGGGATTTGGATAAACTCTTTGGAAGGACCAATTGATGATTGCACCAATTGGAAAATTGTGGAATTTTCCACCACTGGACTCTAATCAATCTTTTATTTGTGTCAATGTCAGGGACCTAGAACTAGTGTTGGGAGAGAAATTTGTTGGTTGTCCCTTAAAACTATAAAATCCTCCTTTCTTGGTGAGAAATGGATATTTGGGGGGGATTTGAATTCTATTATCTCCCCTTCTAAAAAATCTGGAGGGTCTAAGTCCATATCCCGCTCCTCTTCTAAATTTTCCAAATTCATTAAAGAGGTTGATCTGGTGGATGTTCCTCTTAAAAATGGGCAATTTACTTGGACTAATAGAAGGATTGGAAATAATTTTGTGGCTGAAAGACTGGACAGATTCATCATAAGTGAAGACTGGATTCAGCAACAAGATCTTATTGAGTCTGAAATCATCTGGACTTCAGGTTCAGACCATTGGCCCATTCTGCTTTCTATCCTCCCTGCCTCTCCTCCGTGTAAGAAGACCATTAAAATTTGAACTGATATGGACCAAAGATCCTTCTCTTTATGATAACATGAAGATTATGGTGGGATGTTGATATCAAGGGTTCCAAAATGTACATATTAGCTGAAAAACTTAAGAGAGTTAAGCAGCATCTTAGGAATTGGAATAAGAATACCTTTGGCAATGTCTTTCCTAAAAAAGTTGTCATTCAAGATAGAATCTCCCAAGTTGAAAAGGAAATTCAGGAAGCAGGCCTTTCAGAAGATTTAAAAGAAGAGGCTCATCTGACTGAGGATATCAATCGGGTTTATGCTACAAGAAGAGATATATTGGAAACGACAATCTAGAAATAAATGGCTTCGTGAAGGGGACAGAAATACAGGTTCTTTCACACAAAACGGTCATCATAAGGAGGAACTTTAACAGAATTACCAAGATCAAACTCCCTTCAGTTGAGAAGAAACTAATGACAACAAAATTATATGTGGAGAAGCTGAAAGGTATTTCAAAGATCTTCTCACTGACTCTGGGGAGAACAGGGACATTGCCAGAGCTCAAATTCTTGGTCAAATACCTTCATTGGTTTTGCAAAATGATAATTTGGAACTCAACAAGGCCATATCAGAATCTGAAATTAAAGATGTTGTCTTCTCTTTCAAACCTGATAAAGCTCCTGGCCCTGACGGGTTTCCAGCTAGCTTTTTCCAGCACTTATGGGATATTGTGGGCAATGATGTAGTGGTTGTTGTTCAAGAATCAAGGGCCTCTAAAGAAATTTTCAAACAACTCAATTCAACCTTTATTGCACTTATTCCTAAATCTGAGAATGTTGAATCCTTTGACTCATACAGACCTATTTCTTTGTGCAATGTCACTTATAAAATTATTTCTAAGGTCATTGCCAATAGGCGTAAACCTCTTCTTCCTAAAGATCATCTTCCCTGAGCAAGGGGATTTTGTGGCTAGGAGACAAATTTTGGATGGCATTGTTATTGCTCACGAGCTCCTGCACTCGGTCAGACATCAGACTTCAGGTAACATGTTTATCAAATTAGACATGACTAAAGCTTTTGATAGAGTAAATTGGGCCTTTGTCATGCAAGTCCTAGAAAAATTTGGTTTTAATCAAGAATGGAGAAGATGGATCTACAGCTGCATAAGTACTTCCAAATACTCGGTGCTCATAAACTGTGAGCCTGCTGGGTTCTTCAGTTCTTCCAGAGGAATCAAGCAAGGTGACCCTCTATCACCCTTTCTGTTTCATCGTCATGGCTGATTCCCTTAGTCATTGGCTTTCTTTCTCAAAAGATAATAGAAAGCTTGAATGGAATATTAATTGCCAATGGAGCCCCTATAATCACTCACTTACAGTTTGCGGATGATAATGGTCTTGCTGGCCAAGCCAACATCAAGGAAGCCAAGGCCCTCAAAGATGCATTGGATCTTTATGAAGCTGCCTCTAGTCAACAAATTAACAAAAGAAAATCCAAAATTTTCTTTCTCAATACTAATAGAGCAGCCCAAATCCTGATCTGCAAAATTTTGGATATTAACCTTGAATCTTGTCTTCCTTGTGCACCTATCTTGGAATACCTCTTTTCCAAGGCAAGGAACTCCTTTGGTATTTGGGAATCCACTATTGATAAGATACAAAAAAAATTGGCCAATTGGAAAGGTTGGAAAGAATTCAATAAATGGTTAAGCAATCTTTAGCCTCCCGACCTTCCAATGTCAACAAGATAATTAGTTGCTAAATTCCTTTGGATATCATCCTGTGTATTTAAGTAAACAAAGACATCCCCTTGGGGCCAAACTAGTATATATGATGTTTGTCCTTACTTAGACAACATGCTACCTGAAAGATTCTTCAATGCTCGAAATCATCTCTCAGGTTCACAAACTTGGAATCTTAATCAAGGCTCAATTCAAGACCATTGTTGAGATGGTCGGTTGGCAAAGGCTAAATTCCTTCCAATGGAGATAATCAGACTTCAAGTTAAATTTCTTTGAAGACCTCTGAAGAAAAATCCCACTTATTAAGTGGGAAAAACTTGCATGCCCAAATAAATGGGTGGCCTGGGATTCAGACTAAACAAAGACATGAACTTGGCCCTTGGGGCCAAACTGGTATGGAGACTTTACATGGAACCTAATGCCCTTTTTTAGCATCATTCTCCGGAAAAAATACTTAGA
Source organism: Taxus chinensis (assembly GCA_019776745.2). Lineage (NCBI taxonomy): Eukaryota > Viridiplantae > Streptophyta > Pinopsida > Cupressales > Taxaceae > Taxus > Taxus chinensis. The sequence goes on along the minus strand of CM034147.1, from coordinate 713,285,416 downwards.
CAGCATGAGTACCTAAAAGAATCTTCACTGCTCAAAATCATCTCTCAAGTTCACAAACTTGGAATCTTATGATCAAAGCTTTATCTATTACTCAAGCCATTGTTGAGATGGTTGATTGGCAGAGGCACTAAAGCCAAATTCTGGAATGATGCCTGGATTCTCAGTTCTCCCTTGAGTTCTCAGAATTTAAATAATCTTCAGAGCTTGGTGTGAAACTCAGATTGGTCATTGGTTCATAACTATATTAACCAGGGCACAATGGGTGGATAGACATTACAGGTTCCTCAAGAATTACAGGAAGAAAAAGCATCTCTTTTAAAGATCCTTCAACCCTTCCATTTTTCCAAGCACAATGATGTAGTTGATTTGGACAGGAGATAAATCTAGAAAGTACAGTATCAAAAGTGGATACTCCATCATTCATCTATTAGAAACAAGGAATTATCTCACTTTCCTAGCCAAAAAGTCTGGTTTAAAAAAGGATTACCAAAGGCTAATGCCTTTCTTTGGACAGCATATTGGGACAAAATTACTCACGCAATCCAATCTCTGCAAGTGATGGTTTCTTTGGTCCTTCCCAAATGCCCTCTATGTCTCAAAGCTGAGGAAGATACCAATCATCTTCTTATTCACTATGAGTATTCCTCTAAGATTTGGTTCAGTCTTCTTGAAAGATTTAATTTTCCCATGGTGCTTCCTGATTCCATCAAAAAGCTTATTTTGAAGCTGGGACTTCAAAATTCGATCTGCTCCCCTTCTTCAAATATGGAACTCAATTCCTGCCATTGTTTGCAGGAATATATGGCTTGAGAGAAACAAGGAGAATCTTCAGAAATGAAGTCAAAAATAATGATTTCACTCTTTCATTGGTTCTAAGATTAGTAAAGGAACTAATCATGATCTGGCAGCCTCCTAATGGCCAGATTTTTCCTTCTGAAAACAATCATCTTTATAAAATGGAAAGATACCCTTTCAGAAATCCCTGATAATGGGGTTGGATTGCAAAAGTAAAAGGCAGTTCACAAATAAAATGGTGTCCCCCTCATAACTTTCATCAAACTCAATTTTGATGGCGCTTCCAAGGGCAATCCACGAAGAGCGGATGCTGGCGGTTTATTCAGAAACTCCAATGGGAGCCTATTCTTGGTTTCACTGAAGCTTTGGGCATGTTCTCAAATAATCTCGCCGAAGCTAAAGCCCTTTGGCGAGGGCTCAAAATTGCCAGCGATAGACAATGGAACAATCTACTAGTGGAAGGACTCCGTACTGATTATGAATGTTGTCAAAAAAGGAAAAGCTAACCATTGGAATTTACAACACATTGTAACAGATTGCTCTCAGTTACTCAGGGATAGAAGTATATCTCATATTCCTATGATGGCCAATAAGGCTGCTGACAAGCTTGCAAATATGGGGGCTAGAAATCAAGGATAATTTGAGCTAAAGTTTATTATTCCAGCTGAAGTATTGGATAAATTGGGGGATATAATTAAATTTGATGGGCTATCCTTGTCAGCACATGTGGCTGACACGAAGTATCCCACCTCCCTCAGCAATTATTAAATGAAGAGACAGGTTTCATTCCCCACAAAAGATTTTAATTGCAAAATCTACCGGACGTGTGTGGGAAGATTGCCTTCGCATTGGCCAAAAAAAAGCTATATAATCATGCATGGTCCGAGCCATTTTCATTGCACAGCTCTTGTCAAAACTTTGGAAAGGGGAGGCATCGATTACAAAATGGAGAAGAAAATCTAGTGTCAGAAAGGGAAAAGCCGCCACCAAGCAACACAGTTAAGGAGATGCAAGATAGTTTGATCCACAACTACAATATTGATGAGGTGCATTACTCTTTTCTTGGCCTCGTCAATGACTTGAAGCTCAGGGAGCTTCTCAATGCGGGGCACTTGTTTGACAAAGGCACAAGGATTGCGGCAAAAGAGGCTATGGAGTATTAGCAGTAGGTACTCATAGATGGGGTTAAGGACCTCAAGCTCTTAAGGTGGATGGCCACCAATATGTTAAGGGTCCAACTCTCTACCCATCTCAGCGACACGGTTGCCATTGTAGAGGTAGTCAGCGCCATGAACAACCCTGGCTAGTCCAATCCACGACTAGATACCTTGAAAGTGGCCCAAATCATTGGGGTACAGACTGCCCTGTTAGGCGCCAACAATGCCTTTGCAATTCATGAGGATATGGAGCAACTCAACTTCGATTTTGGGCTTCGTCTGGACCAACTTCGACAGCTTGTTAAAGACCTAGCTATGGAGAGCCTTCAGCAAGGGAAAAAGCTCAATGCCATCTGCTTAGCTCTGCAGATACCTGTGGAATAATTCGAAGCTTCCAACCTGGCCAACTCTCTAGCGGCCCTTATGGTGGAAGATGAAGCCAGGAATGTGGACACCGCCACAATCATGGTTACTAGTTCTTCGAAGGAGGATGGCAAGTAGTTTTTCGTGATTTAGTATATATCTAGCTCTATAATTCTTATATTTACTGTTGGCAGTACCATCTTTGAGGGTTTTTTGTAAAGACTTAATTGTTCCTAATTTATCAGGTTTTTTTCATATTATAATATAAATAATGAGGCCTTGAGCCTCTTTATTGGCCGATGAAAGAAAAATGAGTCACACTACATATGTAGCAAAGTTATATTTTAGGGAAACTTTCATATTGCATGGGTTTCCTACAAGCATAATATTTGATCAAGATGTGAAGTTCACCAAACATTTCTAGAGGATGTTGTCGAAGAAGTTGAATACCTAATTGTCTCTTAGTTCAATATATCATCCTCAGACAAATGATCTAACATAAGTAATCACCAAAATTCTTAAATTATTTTGTTAAATACATTGCGCAAACTAGGGGTATTGTTATAATAATGGTTAATGTAGTAATGAAATTCTCAAATTATTTTCACAAGCTCAACATTCTTTTGAATGAATTTATATCCTAATGGTTTAAATGTCAATTTATAATCGATGTTTTAAATCTTACTTTTATGATAAACTTAGATCAAATAAATCTTAAAACTATAAATCCAACAATGTGCATATATAAAACCTCAACCTTCTTATCAACCATTGTCAATTGATCACTTACACCTATTCACTTTTTCAAATTATGTATGTCGATGTAATTGACTTAAAAGACATTCGCCTTCCTTATTTATAATCGATGTTTTAAATCTTACTTTTATGTTAAACTTAGATCAAATAAATCTTAAAACTATAAATCCAACAATCTATGTCGATGTAATTGACTTAAAAGACATTTGTTTCCTTATTTTTCATATAATATCTTATTTCTATACCAAACGTCATTCACATTAGTATTAGTTTTAAAACAAATAATTTTGTCAAGAATTAACGAGGAAATAAACATCAAAGCCTCTTCCTTCTTGTCATTTTGATAGTTTTATAAATTGTTCTCCCAGCATTTCACATGACAAACCCTACCCAAAAAAAAATTTATATGAACATATAATATACTCTTGTATTAGCGGAGCAACCATTTCAAGGTGTGCCATCATTTTTTACTTGTATATATTCCTTCTAAGGCAATTTTTTATGGATAAATTTCACAACCCATCTGCCATCTTTATTTCAGTCGAGTTTCGAAGATTTAAGATATGGAGTACGAACAACCTAATTATAATTTATTTCAGTCAAGTTTCAAAGATTTAATATATGGAATACAAAACAACCTAATTATAATTTTTCGAAAGATATCAGGTTTAAAACCATCAAATTTCAAACAAGACATCACCAAAGTACTACACAAAATCAAAACAACTGCCAAGTTTGTATGTAAAATTTACATAAAATTATAAGAATTGCCAAAAGATCATGTGCTAATAGTATCATCCCCGAGTAACACTCGATTGAACATGAACCTCAAAGGGCACGTTATAAAATAACCCTGGAAGAATATCTGCAATCTTGCAAATACAGGTCATACATGCAATCCAGGACAACATTTGCACCCAAACTTGCTTCTCACAAGGTTCTACATGTTTCCAGCCCTAAAGAAACCAGAATATTTTAAATAAAATAAAATAAAATCTACAAATAGCTTACTAATACTGCTAACTACTCTATTTTCACATATTTCATACAAGTGTATGCAGGTTTTGCACAATGGTTCACATTTTTGGGTTGGGCAACCATGTTTAAACAATTCCACCAAAAAGAAACTTCTACATGACAAGCGTGATGCATCATACTTATAGAAGCTAATGTGGAATCCCAATCAAGCTTGCAGAAAATTAGAAGCTCACCAGGACTTCCATAGCTTAGCTAATAAGCAACCCTAAGGCAGGTATTTCGTTTATTTAATGTTGAGTGTTAAGTTTTAAGATTTACATTTTTTGGCAATCACATACCTTTTTGCAAATTAGCTGGCCATATTTAGCAGATTGAAAGTTCGCTTGCATTTCTAGAATATGCGTGCATGGATATATAAGAATATAGAGGGTGCTGACTGGGTGGGCACAAGACTACATAAACCATATGCTATGCCCCGGGTTGAGGTCTCCATCACCTTCCCATCCCACTCATTATTATACATCTTTTGGTAATCAGATACCTTTTTGTAAATTGGCTGACCATAGCAGATTGGAAGTTCACTTGCACTTCTAGAATATGGGCACATGTGTATGCACAGTTTCCTTCCATTGATCACATATGGCCATTCTAGGAAATGCAAGAAATCTGATATCCATGCAAATCTAATGGTTTCTGCAGTGTGGACAGCTTCATTTGAGCATTAAAACCAGAAGATCTACTGTAGATCACTTTTGAACACAATGGGATTTTCAGATATTTGCTGTTTTTCTGGTGCCCTCCTTCAAGATGGAGGGTGATACACTCTTGCCAGAGGGCTAAAAGCTTCATAGCTCTTTCAGGCTAGAGACTTGGTTATTTTTCTGACCGTTTCACGCGTTTGGTAGAGTTTTTAGTGAAATTGATCAAAAGGCTAAGGAATTTAAATGTGTGATTTCTGTTCTATCTACTACTTGGAGTAAAGTTAAGTTTTAGTTTATTTACAAAATAAGCAAAAGTGAACAATAATATAGGCCATGTGGGAAAATGCATATATATAAAAATAACATATTTTTCATGAATGAAAAGGAAAATTTTACCTCGTTCACCCTGCACATAAAACCAGAAATGCATTTCAGTTAGTTGGGTACTTGTGTGGCTCGTTCTATTTTTTTGCTTGTTTTATAACTTTATGTTAGTTATCAGAATATTATGTCAATTGTGCATTTATGTATAACTGAGTTTTATGTAAAAAGTAGTTATCCCACGTACACAAGGGATGGCAATTATAAACAGGTACTTTCGGACATTAAAGTAAGTGTATTATGTTGGAAGCTTTTATTTATGGAAAGGAATGCATATTTTAATATCCCTAAAGCATTGTGCATATGAGATCTGACAGTGCTTAGACTACAGGATGTACGTATACTGCCAAATTCCCCTCCCTCCAATCCTTTGGATCAAATCTATGCCTACAACTGCCGATGAGGTGTTGATGTGTTGGTTGCGTGGGCTGGTTGTGCTCAGCCCCACCCAGGTTCAATTCTTGCTAGGCATTTGGCGCTGATTGTGGTCATTTGATGTGGATTTGAGGCCAGTTGTGGCCGATTGTAAGACTTGTTCATAGCTCTAATCAAAAGCATTCACAAATCCGGAAAAAAAATATGCCTCCAAGATAAGGATGGAAACACCAGATCTTGATTCTTAACCACTAGGCCCGCTCAAGCATACTCACCCTTAGTCTATGCAAAGATCTAGGGAGGCCATGCCCTCAGGTCTCATAGCAGTAGCTCTCTTGTTATCTACATATTCTCAGCTCTACTGCAGATATTTGCATGCAGCTCAAGTAATCTAGGTAAGGAATCTGCAGCAGCAGCATTTATGCCTTTCTTATGAATTTCGAAATCAAAACTTTATAGTTAGCTTCTTGTTTGCTAAATCTCCTTTTGGATTAAAAACAAATGATTAATACTATGATGATCTGTTTGCAGAATAAAGTGCTGACCAGAAAAATATGGCACAAGGGCTGAATCTGTAATTGGCCAGCTACATAATAAGTTTTAAAATGAATGTTATGATCCCAACTGTAACCTGCTGTAACTGTTTTCTAGCTTACAGAAATCTGAAACGGAAGTAAAATCTGAGACTGAAACTGCTGAAAAAAGTTAAAGTCTAGTTGTAGAATCTTAGATCTAGAAACATTAAATCTAAAACAAACTAAAATATCCTCAAAAAAGATTCTGTTTTTAAGGACAAAAATAAAAACAAATTATCTACCTGCTTATAACGGAAAACAGAGAACAGAATTGCATAATGATTCAGATATTAGTTATATGTAGCATATACATAGAACCAAAACAAAATCTTGAGGTATGGGAAAGTCTCAAAGCACAGCTTGGTTGTTGCTCTTCGCAGAACATAGTGTCCCTAGAAACAAAACAAAAAATGCTTCCAAGCTAAATTACCAGGAAACAAAACAGGTATTGGAAACATCAATTTTTTGGGAAACCGTGGAAACATCAATTTTTTGGGAAACCGTGGAAATATCAATACCAAAAGTATTACAAAATTAAAATATATATATAAATATAAACAAAAATACACAGTATATCAGTGTTACCAGGCGATGCGGCTCTGGGGGCGTGAGACATCTTGGAGACGGAAACACAACTCTGGTACCAGAGATCGGCATTGAGACATCCCTTAATACTTAGAGATTTCATTCTAAGGCTCCTTGTGTCTCCTATGCAATCTCCTGACTTGAGCTGCAGTCTCTCATTAAAAAATGGTAGATGATTTTGATTCAGCAAGTGATGCTCGAGGACAACGCACCCGTTGACTTATTATCCTCCAAGACTGATCCTCAACCATTCAGGGGTCACCCCAAATGTGCACTACCACTGTGGTTGCATTTCGGCTATTCGTGATCCCGCTGTTTGGGGAATGCTCTAACGCATGGTCGGCCACATAGGGACAACCCAGCACCAACACATATGCCCGATAACACCCAATTATCATCCCCTTTGCATACCCGACAAGAGGGTTTACCCTGCATGACTGGGTGTTGGCTAGTTGGTGGTTAGGTAACATCGAGGCCCCTATCCATTCCGGGCCAGCTACAACACATCCCCCCATCTGCCACTCTCAAGGGGCTTTCTAATACAGAAGGAGCACCACAGCCAGGAAGTTCACCACATGCGCGAAGCTTAGAGTTCCCTTCCAATGTGAACGATCACCTACCCAATACGATAGACATCATTCACTACACTCCCTGCTGAGGAGTAACAAAAGCAAACCTTTCTCATCAGCATCCATAGGGGCAATGCACCAAAGCTGCTCCTAAATTATGCTTTGAAAACAAGCCTGCATTCTTGTTTCACACAGCCTGATGTGTTGGCACTTAAGGATGAGGTGAAGGAGAGTCCCTCCAACATCCCCACACAATGGGCACTTACTACCAAGAGAGGGATCAACCAAACCAATCCTTCCCACACGACTGCTAAGGACAAACTCACCTACCCAGGCATCGAGCAACAAACAGCCTCTACATAAACATTCTCGTACCTCTAAGCCCACTTGATATAGCTTTGAAATTCTTCCAACTTGTACTGCTTGAAGAACTTCAAAGAATCTTGCAATCTGAACTTAATATCCCAAACATCTCAGGCCTTTGCATGCACAAGAGAGCTCTTGCCTTCCACCATGCGGTCGTTCTTCGTTAACCACTTAGTTGTTCTATGGATCCAGGTCCAGATTTTGACCACTCTACAAGGTGGGTTATTGTTGACTAGATCAACAATTAATGTTTTGAGTCCTCCGTATTTCTCCAGGGTACGGGCCCTCTAGCCAACATCAAAGACTAGGGCAAGGAAAATGATAAGCTCTTGATGCATAACCACTTGCCCTATCATGTTGGAAAATGAACACTTCCCAAAGATCCATTTCACGCCCTCCACTACCACTCTTTGCAGGGTATTCTGCTTGGCCACATCAAACATTCCTATCGCCTCTATGTGGAATGTGAGCATAGGGAAGATTGATGCTTTAAAGGCCAAGATCAGCCAAAGTATCCCCTAGCAGTACTACCTAAAGCTTAATTTATTAACTCCTATGCCATAATCTCATTTATATGCTTTAAATTTTTAATTTGCTTATGCATTCTGTCTTGTTAAGTTGTTTATGCATGGTATACTATTTTTTTCATATAATATATATATATATATATATATATATATAATTTCTGGTGTCCCCCAATACCCGTCTCCTTTTTTACTGAAAAATGGTACCGTACACATACCCATACCTTTCTCCCATACTAGTACTTGTACATGTGTCTTGGTAACTATACATTATATCCATGCTTCAAAGCTTCAAAAATCACACATGCACAAATACACATAATATCCATAATTTATATTGTATAGCTTATATGATTTATAGGCTTAAAATATATCATAGTCAAGCACTGGAATTAATCATCACATAGCTCTCCTCCAAGAGCATCTACATCATCCCCCAGATCCTTGGAGCCAAAATGCAAAAGGAGTGTCACTCCCACTAGCTCCACTCTCAAGCTCATGTACAAGGTCCTTGCTCATCATCATCAAGTAGTGAAATCATCCAAGTTAGCTGCTTTGGCTAAATATCTAAAAGTTTGGTCAACATTTGTTTATAGTCATCACTTTTGTATGATAAGAGGCACGAATTGGAGTGCATGCACCAATTCCTCCACCTTCTTTGCTTTATGGTTAGGTGATTAGGTTTCTTTCACTTGCATTCAACTACTTTTTCCACTTGACAAGTAAACAAATATGGAAGAGATTTAATTAAACACGGAGAGAAGTTTTTCCTCCTAGAAATAAGGGGAAGAAAAACTTTTGTGAATGTCTCATTTGGAGACCTTTAATTTTAGTAGTGAATCTGGTGCTGCTTGTGCGAGTCTTGCACTTGAAAACTTCTTTCTTCAAATGGTGATATCTTTGTAACCATTATTGTAGTTTAAAAAAAAAGAGGTTTTTCCTCCTAACAATAAGAGGAACAAAAACCTCTCTCAGATTCTCATTTGAAGGTTTGCAATTTTAGTTAGAGCAAGTCTTGTGTTAATTTTGTGAGTCCTGCGCTCTGTGACCTACGAGTCTTGCGCTGGGAAAAATGTTGATATCTTTGTAACTATTATTGTTGTGTAAAAACAGAGAGATGTTTTTCCTCCTAACAATAAGAGGAACAAAAACCTCTATTAGGTTCTCATTTTGAGGTCTGCAATTTTAGTTAGAGCAATTTCAATGTTGCTTTTACGAGTCTTGCGCTCTTAACTATGTGAGTCCTACGCTTAGCTATGTGAATCATGCGCTCTTTGTGAGTCCTGCACTATTAGCTATGTGAGTCTTGCACTTGATGCAATACATTCTAGAGATCATATGACCTGCTCATATACAATACTACACTCCAACTTACAAAAAATATTAGGAAATGAAACCATTCAGATTGCAATAGACTTTTCAAAGATAGATCAAATATATTCTACATTGATCTTAAATAAGCTATCTAGTTCTTAAAACTACATCTAAATCCACTTGATAAGAGAAGGAATTATGTTATTTTGTGCAATGGATGAGACTTAGTTTGGTCTCATCACAAATACACATAATATCCATAATTTGTATTGTATTACTTATGATTTATAGGCTTAAAATATATCATAGTCAAGCATTGGAATTAATCATCACATATCTCTCCTCCAAGAGCATCTACATCATCCCCCAGATCCTTAGAGCCAAAATGTAAAAGAAGAGTCACTCCCACTAGCTCCACTCTCAAGTTCATGTACAAGGTCCTTGCTCACCATCATCATCAAGTAGTGAAATCATCCAAGTCAGTTGTTTTCGCTAAATATCTGAAAGCTTGGTCAACATTTGCTTATAGTCATCACTCCTATATGATAAGAGGCACGAATTGGAGTGCACACACCAATTCCTCCACCTTCTTTGCTTTATGGTTAGGTGATTAAGAGTGGGGTTAGTGTTCTAATTTAATTTTTTGAGTTAGTTTGCTTGGAAGGTTCCCCTATTAACTTCCATTCCAATTGACAGTTTCGATCCCTAAGTAGATATTATCGTTCACTTAATATCCAATCCAAACTCATCAAAATTTTAAGTGTGTATCCTTAACTCATCATAAATCTTGTATACTTTATTATTCCTTTATCATAACATTGTGTTGGTTAACACTCCTCTCATACAATCTAGCACTTAATGTACAATTAAGTATAGCAAATCACAAAATTACATCCACGTCATAATACACGAGAATACAACATGAATACACTCATAATATACTAAACTTATCTCATTGTGTCTCCTAAATACCCTTAGCAAGTTAGTATTATACATTGGCAATCAGACCTTGCATTTACAGGCTTGAAAAGGTCACATAATTTGCAATATCCCAACATTTCGTCACGCAATGAGAATTACCTTGGTTACATTTTAAACTGTCATATCCTAATACAACTCATTTACAATGGCATCCCAACCAATGGATTTGATCCCTGAGTAGATATGACTATACGTTTCCTATTAAACCCGTGGTTATAAAAAATTTAATTGGGTATCCCTAACTCATCATATATATGGTATACTTTATAATTAGATTATATTTTTTAAGGGATTTTACTTGTGTGCTTGAGTCATCTCAAAATGACCTCCACGAGTAGTCAATACCCTAACTTTTGGCAATAATCACAAGGAAAGGGAGCCCACTTGGCACACAAGCACCATAAGCATTTGTTAGTGGGGGGAATGGTGATATATCTCACCTCCTTGGGCTTCTCCACCTCTATACTCTTTAGTTTGTTATTCCTTTATTATACCGTTCTATTGGTTTATACTTTTTTCATACAATATGGTACTTACTATATAATTAAGTATAAAAAATAACAAAAATTGCATCCACATCATAATACAACATGAATACACTCATAATATGTTGAAATTCAATACTATATTATCTTGTTGCACCTCCTAAATAATCTTGGCATCATAGATTGCCAATCAGCCCCTATAATTATAGGATTGAACAAATAACAAAATTTGGAATATCACAACCTTTCATAACACAATGAGGCTTACCTTCATTGTATATAAACATGTCATATACAACTCATTTACAATGGTGCCAAGTACCAAAGGTGTTATAGTTTTGTCTAATGTTGTTGACATAACCTTACTAATTTCAAAAGGTGATGCCGCTAGAGTTTTCTCTGATGTTGACATAGCTATATTGATTTTGATTTTGAACAAGTGACGCTCAGGGGCAATGCTTGCGCCGACTTATTCATCCTTTGAGTTGGATCCTCAATCGTTCAGGGGTTGCCCCAAGCATGTGCTACCGTTGTGGTTGCATTTTGGCTACTCGCAATCCTGTTGTCCAGCTAAATGCTCTAACACATGGACAAGCACAAAGGGCACCCAAACCGCTACACCCAAAATGTACGCCCGAAAACAGTTGTAATTATCGTAACCTTTGCGTACCCAATAAGAGGGTTTTGCCCTACCCGACTAGGCATTGGCTCATTGGTTAGGTAACCTTGAGGCCCCTATCCATTCTAGGCCAGCTATAACACATCTTCCCCCATCTGCCACCCCCGGAGGGTTTTCTGATATAAAGGGAGAGCCACATCAAAGAAGTTCGCCACATGCATGAAGCTTGCAATTCCCTTCCAATGCAAACAATCTCCTACCCAATATAATAGATGTCGTCTACTACACTCCCCACCAAGGAGTAATGCAAGCAAATCTTTCTAACTAGAGAACCACAGGGCTGACGCACCATAGCTAAAAGTTACATTTTGAAAACCAGCCTATGTTTTTACGTCACATAGGCTAATGTGTCGGCACTTATGGATGAGGTGAAGGAGAGAGTCCCCTCCAACATCCCCACACAACGGGCACAAACTACAAAGAGAGGGATCAACCAACCCAATCCTACCCTACTCATGCATTGAGAAGCCAACAAACAACCTCCACAATAACATTTTCATACCTTTAAGCCCACTAGATATAGCTTTGAGTTTCTTCCAACTTGATCCACTTGAAGAACTTCAAAGAATCTTGCAATCTAAACTTATTATCCAAAAAGTCCCAGGGCTTTTCCCGCACAAGAGAACTCTTGCCTTCCACCTTGGGGACATTCTTTTTTAGCCATTTATTTGTTCTGTGGATCCAAGTCCAAATTTCTCCCACCCTACATGGTGGGTTGTTGACTAGATCTACAATGAATGTTTTGAGCCCTCCATACTTCTCTAGGGCCCAAGCCCTTTGGCCAACATTGAAGACCAAGATTGGGCGGATGTTAAGCTCTCGATGCATAACTACATGTCCAATCATGTTGGATGTTGATGACTTCCCAAAGATCCATTTCATACCCTCCACTACCACTCTTAAGAGGGCATTATGCTAGGCCACATCGAACAAGCCTATCAACTCTGTGCCAAATGTAAGCATTAGGAAGACTGTTGCTTTATAAGCCAAGATCTTTAACCATGTAGGGATTCTTCGACAAGCCAAAGAGTGTCAAGCCCCATGAAGGTGATGCCACTCTATTCTCGAATATTGTTGATGGCATCAATTATATTCTTCATTACGGCACTGGCACTTGCTCATACTTAGTAACTTAACCATATTTAATCTATGTTCCATGCGGACGCATCCCCTGTGTTTTTGGGAGCATCCCCTATAGGGGGCGTTTCGGGGACGCAGGGACGGTAGGAAATGTCCCCTAGACGTCCCCAAATTTTATTTTATTTTGGAAATCGGGGATGGCTGATATCTGGCAGGGGATGGCTAGTTGTCCCCAATATGGCCATGTGATGTCTAAAATCCCCTAGCCGTATCGGGGACAGCTAGAAGTCCCCTATGTCTTAACACACAAAATATATTTTAAAAAAAATCAATTTTTTGCAAGTTTCCTTAGTTCCGACTCCCCTAAAGTTGCACAATCTGCCATTAATGTGATGAATGGATTCCAATTGAATGGAAAGAAGTTGAAGGCCCAACTTAAGCGAGATAACAAATAGAGCAAGCCTTCTTGAATAGACACGCCTGTCATGCAAAAGGGAGGTTGAATGGTTGTTGTTGTTCTTTACAAATTGCGATTGTTCTATTCAGCATGTAGCGGTTATATGCCCCATTTTTGTGGGTTAAAAAATGGCATGATATATGATGTTATTGTTAAGCATTGATGCCATATGATGTTATTGTTAAGCATTGCTTCTATTGCTATATTACAATGTTTTATGCAGCAGTGAATTTGAATGTGTTATGGATATGCAATCATTTAGGGAAAAATTTGCAAATCATTGTGTTTTGTGCATGTAATTATGTGAACTACTTGTCTTGAACTCCCTCCTTCATAAACGACCGTGTAATTATTATATATATCCACATTCAATATTATGTTAAATCTCGATTCAGCTCTAATGTTATGTAATAAGGTTCTATAACATATATGATGAATGTCTTATGAATGTTATCATATGAATATTTGAAAGTTCCTATATTTTAAAAAATTCCCCTATTCGGGGCAAATTTTGCAGACCACTGTGTTTTGTGCATGTAATTATGTAAACTACTTGTGTTGAACTCTCTCCTTCATAAATGACAGTGTAATTATTATATTTATCCACATTAAATATTATGTTAAATCTCAATTCAGTGCTAATGTTATGTAATAAGGTTCTATAACATATATGATGAATGCCCTATGAATGTTATGATATGAATATTTGAAAGTTCCTATATTTTTAAAAAAATCCCCTATTCTTAATAGCAGTCCCCTGCCCTCCCCTAAAAAATGGCCTCCAAAAAAATTTGTCCCGGAAACGCATCCCCCTGTTCCTCTTGTCTCCTCTTGAGGCAAACAGAATAAATAGATCACCTGCCTATCTAAAACAGGTCTTCAGTGTTGCACTAGTTGATATGTCCCAAATCTTTGCTGATATTTGAGAAAGTGGCCTTAATGTTATTTGAAATTGATTCCCACGGTCTTATATCTCCAAAGGTTCCCTTCCCAACAAGTTAAAATCTCAAAGTTTACAAATTTATCCTTAAGACATACTTTCCGCCTTAAGAACTTCAGGCAGAAGCCAACATGTCACTATAGCCATGCCCTACATTAGTCTTCATGCCATCCTACTTCTGAAGTTCCTTCAAAATCTCATCTTAGAAGCCATACAGCCTTATTACCCAAGAGGCGATACCAATAGCATATTCAGGTTGTAATTTCTTATGCACTCTTAATTTTGAAAACCTTCGGCCTCGAGATGTTCCACGTCCCCAAGTTATTCCCATCTATAGATCTGTACAAATTTTGAATTTAAAATTGATATCAATTCTGTTCTGATTAACTAGCGCCTTCATCATGTTCTCCTTTGCAAAAGTGTATGCATCCAGAGGGTAATATCCTTGGATAGGGCTTTCTAATTGTTGTGTGCTATTGACCATAGGATCATAAGTCTTCAATAACGAACTCCAGTGATATGATTGTCTAACTAATCCCACCACCTCTTTTTCTAAACATTTGCAATTTAACTGTAATTGTATTGCAAAATTTCCTGAATAAGTGGACTTTGGCTTTTTGTTCATATTCTTGTATAGCCTGTGTATATTATTTCTTTACTGACCTCTAATTCTTTAACAAATCTCAGTAATTTATTCATTAACTCCTCAGGTTTTTTCTCCTTCGCTGTAGAACAATCTATCTATAAATTGATCCATCTTTAACTGCATCCTGCACTCTCTCATCCACCGCTGTCTCCATTTTTTGAGGCTTATCCGAGTCCTGTAAACATTGTACTTGATAGATATCTCCAAAAGTCCTTGTTACTATTAACTTACATGTTGGCATCATTTGTTTGAGGTCAACAGTAGTAACAATATTCAATGTAGTTACCACTTTGGGTGTCAAAACAAATAATTTGGGTGCCAACATTCCTGCAGCAGAATCTCGCATTTTCATAGGTAGTAATTTCTGTTTCAGATCGTTCCTTCTTTCGAAGTTCTGACTCTACAGTACAACTCTATCCTGCATCGGTAACTAGTCCTTTTTCTCATTTTGTATTCTCCTCCTGCTCAGCAGGTTTCTCTACTGCATTCTTTGTCTCATTTCCTTAAGACTGCTTCCCTTCGTTTTCTTTATTCTGGTCATCCTCATTCTCCTCCTCCTTGTCCTTCCCAGGCTTTTTCTCAGGATCTTTAATCTCCAAGAACACTTTTTTTTTTTCTTCAGTCGGTTTCTCATCTATTTGTTTTTCCCCTTAACCTGGGACTACATCTTTTTCAGATTATTTAGCTCCTAATGCTTTCAGTCTTTGGACTCTGCTGTTTGCACTAGAGTCTTGCTCCTCACTGCATATATTTTAGTATTGGCCTTTCAAAAACCTTTTTATTCTCCACTGCCACCTTAATTTCCTGACCCTTTCCAGATTTTATATGTGGAATCTCAGCATTTGCAGCCATTGGGTGGGGCCTTTATGAAATCGTAGCATCCATCTGAAAAGCGACAACTTCAGTACTCTGGTCCCCTAGGTCAGCACCTGTTGCCCGCATCAGTAGCTGCAGACCGGTGCTTTGCTGAGTGGTTATCTTTAAATATTTCTTCAAATCCTGTTTCTCCTGACTTTTGTTTGGCATTAATTAATGATGGTGTTTTGTAGTTCCCCTGTTGTGGAAGACCAATCCAGTCTTGCCCACTTTTTGTTTCCTTCACGTAATTGTAATTTGTTACAAATGATAGTGGAAATCTGCTTCATACTTCTGTTTGACCTTGCTCCATAGTAACTTAAGATCAGGGTCAATCATCCTATACTGTTTCTAATCAGGGCTAATCGGTGAATACCCTTTCTGATTAGGGCTTTACACAAACATTGTCAAAGAAATAAAACAAAAATTGAGAAGATCAATACTATAACAGTCCTTGCCCATTCCTAATCAAAAATGTGAATACATTAGCATGGACTTCATCACAAGTTCACCTCAAATAAGGGGGAAAAACCTGTATGTCATGGTTGTTCGATTGACCGAGTATATCCATTTACTGCTATGGATGATCACTAGAACTAAAAAAGTCTCACAAATTTCTAAACTTTTATGCAGTGTGTCTATACGTTGATGGACCTCTAAAGAACATTGTTACTCACCTAGTTTGTTTGTAACTTCTTGAAAGAGTTGTTTAAATGTGTTGTTACAACCTTCACTCCAAGTATCAGATATCACCCACAAACCAATGGACAGACAATGATTATTGACAAGCATCTAGAGGGATACTTGAGAACCTGTGTCACAGAGCAGTAAACTTTGGGCCAAATTGGTTGAATTTTGCAGATAATTGGTTACAGCATGACATACCATACACATAAGAGTCAAGACCCTTTAAAAACTAAAATTGAAACTTCTTGATTAATTGGACCTCCAAACACACCAGAGTATCAATTGTCCGTGATTTCCTTGAGGATACTCAACAAAGGAGATTTTTAAATTGGACCAAGACAACACTAAAATGAGCACGATTTTTAGCTACATGATAGAATTGAGGGTGCAAACCTTAAAAATCTTATATAGATAAAGTTGCAAGAAGCTTGGCTTCCATATTCCAGGTCATGTAAGATATTGGCGCGAGTGAAATGGGTTGCATATACTCTTGAGCTACCAGCAGGAACATAGAGACAAAGTGTCTAGTGCTTGAAGAAAGCTGTTGGTACCTTGGCACATCTAGATGATGGATGCAATGTTATTATGATTGCATGGGAAGGTCCAAAAATACTTGAAAGCCTAGAATTCCAATTGCTTTGGGACACATCAATTTAATTATGATATTTATAAATCCAAAGCAAATATGACTAGCACAGAAATCTTAAATACATCTATCTGAAATACGCTGAGAGATATCAATCTCAAGGTTCTTATATAGGATTTTTCACATACCACATTGATTAATAACTCCAATACCTTCTCCACCAATTTCTCAATGACATGCGATAAATGGCATCCATCCAGCTACACCACTGTGTTGGACTCTAAAAACTTTCGGGGAAAAAAGGGTCTCCAACTCTCCAAACACTGGCCAAGATATGACAATTTTTCGATCAACTTCTCCAAGAAAATTGAAAAAACTTCTAAATGACAGTCAAATGGATATCAATTTAAGGTTGAAATTTCCTGTGTCGGTCAAACGGATGTCAAATTTAAGGTCAAACATAAATGTGAGGGACTCACTACATTACACTCCCCCCCCCATTGCCATTGTAGACCGCCTATTGGCATAATCATAATAGTTCTCAGCTTTGGGATTGTTGTGATTCCAATATCATGCCAACACAAAACTCTGCAGTCGTGCTTGAGAATGAGACTTTTTTCAATCAACTTCTCCAAGAAAATTGAAACAACTTCTAAATGACAGTCAAATGGATATCAATTTAAGGTTGAAATTTCCTGTGTCGGTCAAACGGATGTCAAATTTAAGGTCAAACATAAATGTGAGTGACTCACTACATTACACTCCACCCCCCATTGCCATTGTAGACCGCCTATTGGCATAATCATAATAGTTCTCAGCTTTGGGATTGTTGTGATTCCAATATCATGCCAACACAAAACTCTGCAGTCGTGCTTGAGAATGAGACTTTAGTGAGACGTTTCTATTACAAAAACTGGAAATTCAAGCATCAAGTTGAAACTTATATTGATTAAATGGCCTTTACAATAGTCTATAATAGAGTGATTGGAAAAGGAGAGACATTTGTGAAGAAACCCGGAAAATGAACCAAGACATCACTTAAAAGGGCTTTGGAAACCATCTAATAAGATATCATGGCTTATGTGGAGCACACAATTAGAAGATTGGTAGATATGCCCAACCTAAGACCCTTTAATTTCAGATTATTAAGCCATTTGATGAAAACATTTGTATATAAAGGTATGAAATCTTCCACATAACAGATACATGTCATTCTCTCTCTTCATAGCATAATAATTGTAACATAACCGCAACGACTTGGACCTGTCAAAATGTGGATGTTATCATCTCAAGACCCAATGACAATATGTGCTTTTCCAACTTGAAGCCCACTTAGAATTTGAATTCTTGAAGTTAAAACAACAAAACCCATAAAAACACCTATGATTGATTAGTTGTCCTTCAAATATTTCAAAGCCTAATGGATTAAAAAAACACACGGGAAGTTGCCCACAAGAACTGTAAAACAGTTCTCATAAGTAAAAGTTGTTGCTGACTCTTCTTGTTATGTTAAGGAATAACTTTTCTTAGCTGTTGTTAATTCTTACTAACAAAACATGTGCATGGTCAATGTATCACCTAGTTGCACATCTAAAACCCAACAACTAAGTTGATCGTTGACAGGAATGCAGTCTACTCAACAAGATGCCTTTGCTTCGAAAAGGTTTTGATTTTTTCTTCAACTCAACACATTTTGGCAAACTTTATTCCATTAGATTTGGTATCTATACTTGAAAATCACCACTTCGGGAAATGAAGTTTGAAAATTAAATTGAAATTCCTATTGTGTCTGCTATGTCCCCAAAAGACAATCCTAAGCAATGGGAGATCAAAATGCCTTCCATCTTTGTCATGGCTACTGTAATTATTTTATAATTTATGTTAAACTCGATAATGAATTCCACTTTTGTGCAGAGATACCACCTCTTTCATGGCATTGCCCCTTCTCTCAGTCATTGACCTACCTTCTATGAGGTCATTAGCAGCACTATCATGGATGTTTTAGGAAATCAGCAGCGTTTCCTCGGGGCAAACTGCATCTTTTCCAAAACGCCACAAAGATGTTCACTTGTGATCATTCTTTGGGTCTTGGGGCACAGTTAACAGCTAGTTTCCTTGGATTTTATCTATTTGATCCCTTCTTTAGGATCTTAACAGAGCAGCACATTTTTCCCTATCTTTTAGGTTCCACATATAGTTGTATCCCGAAAACCTCTGTGTACCCCTGGACAATCTTAATCGAGAACTCTTTCTCTATCACTCAATCTACTAGTTCTCATTGGTCACATACGACGACTACACCAAAGTTGTTGGATCTATTACAGAAATCACGGGATATTTGCCTTGTTCTTCCATGCTTCGTCACAGTTACATTACATCACATTTTCATAGACATTCCTCTTGGCTCACTGGTATGATATAGTCAAGGAGTTGCTAGTTTATTTTCTTTAAATTGCTGACACCTTCCT
This sequence comes from Taxus chinensis, assembly GCA_019776745.2. Taxonomy (NCBI): domain Eukaryota; kingdom Viridiplantae; phylum Streptophyta; class Pinopsida; order Cupressales; family Taxaceae; genus Taxus; species Taxus chinensis. Next base: position 713,266,113 of record CM034147.1, on the reverse strand, counting down.
CCCATCACATTGCCTGAAATTCCTAAAAGTTGATGTGTGGTATCTACACATGCCTCTTTTGGAGCAAACCTAAGGGGCCCTTGTTAGGAAATAAGGGATAAAATATGCGAAACAATCCCTCACAGAATCGCAACAATAGGAACTAATAAACAGAAAATATTACAGATCTTAAATAAAAGTGCAGAATAAAATAACACAACACAAAGAGACAATATTTAACATGGTTCACCCAATTTGGGCTACGTCCACCAAGAATCACTTGCTCAGATTTTATTACAAGTCACCGCTCTCTCAATACAATACCCAAATCTGTTTGGAGCTATACTTAACAAACTCTACAGAATTCACACCCGAATTCAAAACACATGTGTAATGTTACATTATACCTACCATATGCATAAAACCATATAAGTAGACAACTGCTTAAGCAGTTTTACAAAACTGTGGGTATCAAAACCATAGGCAAAACCCGTCCCATAAACCTATGGGTCAAAATCTCGCCCATATAAGAAAAACACGTTTCCCGGTATATACCCCGTGAGACAACTGTGGAAAGTGTACAGTACTCTTAGTGTACAGTCTTCAACACTTTCACACATGAAAATAGGCTCCACAACCTAACAACCCTATTGCATTGCACATTGCTATCTTTGCATATTGAAGATTCAGGCTCATATATTGTCTATGGTCCATTAGATTCACATTAGGACATTACATTTTTGCATTGCACTCATATTGTTCATGCATAAATCAAGAACTTGAGAATTGTGCATTCTCTAACCCTTCTCCTTTCATTTCCAAATATCAAAAAATGCAACAAAAAAAATAGCTAGATTTTGTGATTGAATTAGGGCTGTTGATATCTTGTTATTTTGTATGTTTTACTCTCATTTATCACAGCAAATAGCATATCATATCGCATATATTATTCTTGGTGGACCTACCCCTTCCAACCCCCGGGTCTACCTCTTTTGTTGTGTTTTCAGCTAATCTTAGATCCCTTGGTGCCTGGTGATGCACCCAATTACAATGGTTCTTAATCATTATATATCTCGTGAAGACCATGCGATTGTTTGCATGTATTTTCTTTACCCCGTCTTCCTACAAGCCTACGTTGTCTAGACCTTTGCAACTACATTTTTGGCACCCTCAATGGGACCGGTGCATCATGATCTATCATTTTAGACTTGATTCACCTCAAGTAGATTTTTTGTTGAGCCTAGTAACATCACTGCGTTATTTCATGGTGTCCTATACTGGTACAACACTAATTTACTTGTCAACCCATGGCACCACCGCTTGTGCTGTCAGCTTGACATCTGATCCTATTTTATCTATTTTTCAAATCTTTTTTCTGTATTTGTGTATATTCTTTGTTTCTGTGTTTCTAACTTCTTCGATCCCGCTTGTGTTCATGGCTCCTATTCCTCTTTCAAATCCGCATTTTCGTCATCCCAATGGTTAGGCTCCCAAGCTGACTATGGAAGAGGCTCTGAAGGCCATTGAACGCAAGAAGCCTAACAATAGGATCTGTTGTGTACCTAACCACAACATATGTTAGAGGATGTTTGTCCCTAGGTTTTTCTTTAATATTATCATGATGTTATATTTCAGGTGTTTGGACTTAGTGAAGGGTTAAGCCATGAGTTAAGTAGGATTTCTTGAGGTTTTGATATAAGGGTGGAAAAACCCCTAAAGAATGTATCATTTACCAATTTCAATGTCTGATGCAAACAAAGAGCCGTCATCATGTGAACTCGTGTTATAGACAGATTTGCATGTACAATTCACTCTCGAAGGACTAGGTGCCCCCATTTATCCAATTTTATCACTCATTCTACTTTATATTTGTAGTTCCATTTTGGAACACATCAAGTGGTATTAGAGCTTCAGTCGATTTTCACAGACACTACTAAAATGCTGAGGGGAGTTTATCCAAGAAACAATGCATATTTCATGAGTGCAGATCAGATGAAGGGGTTGTTTGTTGTGTTTACCAACGAGATTCGAAGCAAGATTTGTTCCTTGGGGAAAAAAAACAGAGCGTCATCAGAGCATAATTGTTGAGGATGGGTACGAGGAGGATATCAACACTTGGAGAGATCTTGATCGCGATCCACCAGATAATGAAGAGAAAGAGGCATAAAGATCGCATCATACCTCTAGTAACCTACAAACAAAGATCCCACAATATGACTTTGGAGGTGGGATTAACGTACAAACATGACTGAGCAAGCTGAGTCTGGCCTTTAGGATGCAAAACATTAAAGGAAAGATGACAAGCTGAATGTGACCCTACAACATTTGACTGGTGCTGCCCATACATAGAGAGAGAGAGAGAGATGTATTTTTACAAACACTAAACAGGGGTTTTCTGATTTTTCCAATGCTCTGGCTCAAATAGCAGATCATAAATGGGATGAGCCATATGAAACACCATTTATTCACTTGTTTCAGAAAGATGAGTACACAGAAAAATTCCAAAGTTTTAGAGTCCAATCCCAAGCTTTCTTCAAGACTGGCATGGAAGATCTATATTTCCAACTTGATTCAAGCAGAGATGAGGATTATTGAACCAAAGTCTTTTGAAAGGGCCATTATTGTGACTAGAAGAGTAAAAACTTGTGATACCTAAAAAATAAAATGGTAGGAACTATTGTTCGGAAGTCTTTTACTTTTGATAGGAAACCCAAGGATGAGAGAAAAATTTGAGTCTTCAGTGTTTAAATACCATAGATGTCAGTCTGCCCCTATGTCCATTGTTGTAAACCCATCGTAAATGCTCTCAACACCATGGAGCAAAGACCATGTATGTAACACAAAAAAGTTTTAAATGGTGGAAGATGTGTGTCTATCTGATCCAAATTCATGAGTCTGACAATGAGGATATCCCCAATCAACTTGATGTAGACGGTGAACCAAAAACCTATCTCTTCTGCAGTAGAAACAAGGGAACCTTCAATGTCACTTTCTACCATAATGGATTCGACCATCTTGACACCTTTGAGTTCTTTGCCTATCGCAAGAAAGCTCTAGTTTTGGGCATGGTTGATCTAGGAAGTACAGCTGATATTCTGCATAAGAAACAAGTCCATAGGCTAGGTCTGCATTTAGTCACTTTTAAGAGTTTTCCCATTAAGATTCCAAGGCACTGAAGCATTGAATGCCTAAAAGTGGCGCATAATGTGAAACTTTCAGTAGTAAATTATGTCCTCAAGAATAAATTCTATTTTGCTCTAGGTCTGCATTTAGCCGCCTTTAATAATTTCCCCATTCAGACTCCAAGACCCCGAAGCATGAATGCCTATGAGTAGCGCATAATGTGAAGCTTTCAGTAGTAAATTATGTCCTCAAGAATAAATTCAATGTTGTTCATATTAAGGTGGGGGATGTTATTTTGGGGGTTCAATGGTTATACTCACTTGGCACATACTCGACCAATCATCAAGAATGATTCTTCACATTCAGGCGAAGGGAGCCGTCAGTATACTATCAAGTCCTTGCCCCCAAGGGAAATAAAAACTGTTGATTCCAATCAAATGAACAAAATTCTGAAAAGGGGGCATTTTGGGTGTATGGTTCACCTTTGTCGTATGCCGTATGGATGTGGACTCCTATCTCAATCATTCAAGCAAGGGAATCATAACTATACTATCAATTCCTTTCCCCCAAAGGAAATCAAAATGTTGGTTCCAATCAAATGAAGCTTTTATTGTACGGATGTAGACTTTTCTAACCCACATGACCAAGCTCCAAGGGTTTTACAGTTGCTCTACAAATATAAGGTAGTTTTCAAAGATTTACCAAAGAGGCTACTACCAACAAGGTAATTGAAACACATTATTAAACTTGATCTAACTCATACAAATACAAGTGATTTTATGAGTCTCAAATGGAAAATTTGGTAAGTGAACACTTGGAGGCCAATATCATCATCCCTAATAAGAGCCCATATGTTGCTCCAATGGTAATAGCCAGGAAGAAGAATGGATCGTACAAACTTCGTATTGATTGCATGGTCCTAAAAAATCACAATTAAAAAAAACTCTTGTACTAAGGATTGATAATTTTCTTGATGAGTTGCAAAGGGCAAAATATTTCTTAAAGATAGATCTCGTGTTTGGATACTATTAGATACCTATTTGGATTCAAGACCAAGCGAAGACTACATGTCCAAAGAGGACTACATTCAGAACTCATCAAGGCCACTAGAAATTTAAGGTCATGCTCTTTGGGCTTAGCAATGCTCCACCTACATTTTGTACATTGATGAACAACATGTTCAATAATTCCTTCGTAAGTTTCTTCTTGTATTTTTTATAGTATCCTTGTTTATAGTAATTCATTGGCATCCCAAATTGAGCATTTGGATGTTGTGTTGGATATCATGGCCAAGGAGAAGTTATATGCCAAGGCATCTAAGTGTGAATTCGCAATGGCATCTTTGGAATACCTTGGTCACATTATTTCCCTTGATGAGATAAACACTGACCCTACAAAAATCAAGGCCATATATGATTGGTTTGTTCCCAAGACTCTGAAGGCTTTGCAGGATTCTACAAAAGATTCGTAAGGAACTTCTCCACAATATACCCTTCTCTAACCAACCTTGACAAGAAGGATGCATTCATGTGGTCCACTGAGGCACAAGAATCATTTGAAGTTTTCAAGAGAGCTCTAGTCTCTACTCAACTTCTAGCTAATCTTGATTCTTCAAGTCATTTGTTACTGAATGTGATGCTTCTAGATCCAAACTCGGTGCATAATTCCTCACGATCACCATCCAACTACATTTGAAAGTGGGAATTAAATGATAGGGAGCAACAATGTCAACATATAGCAAGGAGATGTTAGCCATCCTGAATCCAGCAGCAAATTTGGCGTCAATTTCTTTTGGGGAGCATGTTTTTTATTAAGGCCTTACACACTTCTTGACTCAAGAGACATTAACAAAGGAGAAACAGAAGTGGATTGATCGCCCACAAGCTACATCCTATAATTTTGAGATCCTTTATAAAAAGGAAAGGAGAATGTTGTGAAAATGCACTGCCACATCGAGAGAAACCCCCATCTTTCATGCTATTTCCTTGAGTCAACTTGCAATGAATATCAGCCCTATGAATGACTATGCAATCCCACAAGGCAATTAATGAGCATCAAAGTAGGAAAAGAAATCTGACTGTGATTAAAAGTGGTCACAAAGGGCCTCATACTTGCATTTGTGGGAAATGCATTTCTAGTGACATGTGATGCACTCAGCATTGCCAATTAACGGGCTGAACTGAGCTTAGAAGGTGATGGATCTGATTGAAGTTAGGCTAACTTGCATGAGGAGATAGAAAATCGATAAACTTGTACAAGAAAGGTCAAGGAAGCTCACCGTGATTAAAATTGCTCACAAAAGGTGACAAAAAGCTAGGAAACTTGCATTTTTGAGAAATGCATTTCTAGTGACGTGATGTATCCAGTATCACCATATGATATTAGAAGAGTAAGTTGAGCTTAGGAAGAACTATGGGAAATTTAAAATAGATAAATCTGTACAAGTACCCCCTATGAACTACTTTTTTGGCATCACGTTTCAATTAGTTAAAATCAGTTGAGTCCTCTTGTCCATAAATTGTATTGATTTGAGGAATCCAAGTGAAAGGAGGACAAAATTAAATTTCAATGCTGAAGGATCGTAGGTACCTGTTGAGAAATGAGAATATAGAGTAGCAGCTAATTTATTAGTTTATCTTTAACCCAACTGCTTATTTATACTGATTCTATAAAGTTGGATTGCTCCCTTTTGGTACTTCTGCACCATAACTGAACCGAGACTAAACCAGATATGAAACAGTGATGGAACTTTGGCCTTCTATGGAGATATAACATTCAATATTAAGTATACATTATTATAAATTTACTCCTGAGGTGAGGAAATTAGTTTGTCTCAGAAATCAAAACTTGCCACATGATACAAAGCATCCTACTCTCTGGTGTCTAGTTAAGATTGTTGATTTTGACTACAGCTGAAAGTACAAGGTTGTCTTGTTGTGGGTTCCCTGAGAACATGTGCCAATCATTACTATAATTTTAGTGCATGCCATAAGGCATAAGCCATAAGTAGTAAAGGCACTGAGGCAAATTATCAAGCACCATGAAGTTGGAATATTTGCAAAAAATGACTTTCAGGAAAAGGCCATATAACATTATAGGGCATGCCATCTTTTCAGTATCACCTTGTGCCATGAAAGAATATAAAAACCCCTCCCCATTAGGTAAATTCAAATAGACTTACAACATCCAAACATTGATCTATATTCATTAACGTAACAGTTAAGAAATACATAAGCAAAAATACAAAACTAGAACTGAGACGCATACAATTTCTTCCATTATCAGATCAAACATTGAGATATAAAAAAAATCCTAGCCATACACAACATAAATTTAGGAATGTTTCCCTTAGAAAAAGAGATGTCAAAGTCTTTCCATGCAAGAGAAAGAGACATCAAAAGAAAGCGGCATGAATTTGCTTACTTGTTGAAGATTGTTCATGCCTGATACTCACACATGCACAAAAAAGGAAATGAGTGTTCCAAAACCAGTGCCTAGTATGTGTTACAATTCCCTACATTTCTAACTAAAGCTCAAAATCTTCGTCACGGAGGGTGGCCATTGCCACAGCCTCCTCTTCTTCATCATCAAGCACAAAGTAGGGATTCTTGTCTACGGGCTGAAACTTGTAGAATATGAATATGAAGAAGGCAAGACTTACAGCCTCTTCTGCACAATTGCTCGCCCATTTGTATTTGTAGGCCGTGACTGTCGTAAGTGCAAAAACCACAATTCTTGTGAAATATAAGTAACTCACAACCACCATGTAGAATTGCCTGAAAAGAGTCAATTTGGCCAAATTCCTGGCAGCCTTCCCATCAGTCTTCGATGCCTCCCTGAGATTTTTTATCGACCAAACTATTGGGAAAATGATTGCACAACAGCAAATAATATCAATAAGCAGAAAAGCTTGCTGCCATGTAAACCAATCCTTAGTAGAAGGACCTGTCTCATCAATAACTATGCTGGCAATGTTGGCAAAAACTTGCAGAGGGATCACAATCATAAGAACCCTCTTCTCCCTTTCCTGAAGGTAGGGTTTCAAAAATGACCATCCTGTCCCAATGAGGACAATCAAAGTAAAAAGCATAATGCCCTTAAGGAACCCAAAAATATAGAATGCAATGTCCCAACCATGTGCAGTCCCTGATCTCTTAACATATGACTTGTCCTCGGCCTCACATACCAAATTGAGGGCTTTCAGCAACAGCAGAGCACACATAAGAACATGGATCCTATGCACCGTAGCCTTCTGTTTCACACAGACATAAATCCAAACCCCAAGAAAAACAAGGTACAGCATAAAGAAATAAAAGTAGAGTTTGGGCAACTGGGTCTGACCTGCAGGAAGGTAGTCCTTCACAGTTCCCTCCATGTTATACATTTCAGTATGTACATTCATTGAAACCTGGTATTGATGATGACAATTTGCAAAAAAGAGGCTGTATTCATTGGGATTTGTAATGGGGAATGAATGATTATACTTAAGTGATGCATCCAGCTCCTTGAAACTAAACAGCATCTTGATGGAGTGGCTGTTAAGAACGCAGTAATGGGATTCCTGCTCTAATTCAAGGATGACCTCCACTAGGTCCTCGTCAGTTAATAAGAAGAAACCCATCAAAGAAAGGTCCAGATCAGGGCCTGCTTGAGCGGCCTTAAATGCCACATCAGACACAGATATCTGAACATGACCATGGCGGGTGAAGCCAAATTTTTCGAATAAAATCATGGGTCTTGAATCTGAGTCTATTTTAGAGTCCCTGATCTCTGCAGAGCAAGTGGGCATATTTGTGAACCAGAATGCCGACATTACCTGCAGGTAGATGCACATAACCGTGAAGAATTTGAAGGCGCCCATGGCCGAAAGCTCGGGTCAGATCTTCAAAGGCAAACCCAGCAAAGAAATTGATGTTCTGAGAAGTTTATACAACGAGAGAGGCTAAACTCATGGCAACCCAAATCTAGAGGTTGGTGTGTTCCAAATATAGGGAGGAAACGGCCAAGTAGCAATAGCTTTGAAAGCCCCGGCGACCTGTCGTGAGTCAAGTATATAACGTTCATAAGGGCAAGTAGTTTATGAGATCCTAAGTTGTAATTGAAGTGAACAAAGTTATTCCAACAAGGCCATGATATGGCAAATCCTGCCGAAGTTGAAGGTTTGTGGTGTGGAGGAGGTCTTTGTTATGAACCTACGCATGGCAGGTGAAGACAACTTGGTTTCTCTATATATTTGTTGTGTGGTATTCGACATTGCAATGATCATTGTATTGTTCAAATGATTATCGAAACGTATTTGTAACATGATTTCGAAATAGATTTCAAGAACTAAACATTAAAATAATATGTACACATAATCTATCTAGAGCATGTCTGCCCAAACCGTTATCGCAATACCCAAACGCAATGAAGAACATAGAAGTTTGGTTGATGTGTGCCCTAATACCTATGTTGATGGCAATGGAAGGAGATAAGAGGGCGTTGGGGTTTCTAAACAGTCACATAAGCCATGACCAACTGTTTTTCGCAGTTCTAAGGATGAGTTTACTCGTTGTTATGTAGAATTTACAAGAAGCAAAAATTACCTCAACTCTAACAAGCGTTCAATGTCACAAGCCCACAACAAAAATAAAATAAAATAATCAAACCAACAATTTCAACTACAGTGAAGGCCAGATATAGAAATAGGCCACGGAAACTGTGAGAGACATTTCAAAGTTTTTTTCCGAAGAAGTGAACCGTTCCAGTTTCTTTGCCAAGAGCGAGTTGTTCCAGTTTCTTTGCGATGCGTCCGATCATAGAGCTTGAGAAGGCTCTATGGACGCCGAAAGGGATCGAGAGGGAAGAAATGTGTGAAAGACATAAAAGGGGGGAGGATTGGCGATCGAAAATCAAGAACATGATCCATGAGGGAAAAAAATGGAAAGCAATGAGAATAGAGTACGAGTTGAAAAATTGAATTGATGGTATGATTTAGAACGTTGCTCTACCTTGGAAGCATATTTAGCAATATATTTAAGAACTGCATGGTTAGAGAGCACAGGTTGGGAGTCAAAATTTTCTCTCTAAATTGACAACATTGAAGGGTTGTGGATGTTTAATCTACCATATTTTTTTGGCTGACATGTACTAGACCTTTTGTGCAACATTAAGGACAAGGGATGAATGTCCACGCAACTCTCAAGGTGTTTTGTATCAACATTGCAATCCAGTCAGTTTCTTTCATAGGCATGTTTGTTCAGAGCATTTGGTATGTCTTTGCACACGATTCAAAATTTCTTTTAGGTCTGAAAGAGGGTCAACAACCAATATTTGTAATGTGTTTAATAAGCATGGATCATCTTAGATTGGACGATGAATATATTTTAATCTGCACGAAATGGCATGAGAGTTCCATGCAGAATTTTTTTTATCAAAGCAGTCTCTAGGTTGGTTGACAAGAAACATGTCACTCCAGTTAATTGTCTCTACATTTGGTGCTTCTGAAAACCACAAGAATCCATGAACATGTGCTATACCTCGATCTTACCTGTCCGAATAGTATGTTGCTCCCAGGTATATCTGCAAGACAAATACATGAAATATTGTGCATCTCTTGTGTAAGTACACAAATACACAATGAGGGTAGGAAATTATGACATGGTATCTCCACCTATGTGCTTCTGAAGGATCCATAAGGTTATTTACCAACATTACACTATGGGGATCTGGCCATTTAGCATCATTTTCTTTCACATGAATGTTTGTTCAGATCATTTGGTGTGTCTTTGTACACGATTCAAAATTTCTTTTAGGTCTAAAAAAGGGTCGACAACCAATATTTGTGATGTGTTTAATAAGCATGGATCATCTTGGATTGGACAATGAATATATTTTGATCTGCAAGAAATGGCATGGGAGTTCCATGCAGAAACAAATTTATCGAAGCAATTTCTAGATTGGTTGACAACAAATATGTCACTCTAGTTAATTGTCTCTACATTTGGTACCTCTAAAAGCTGGAGGAATCCATGAACATGTGCTACACCTCAATCTTACATGTATGAATAATATGTTGCTCCCTAGTATTTCTACAAGACAACTTCACGAAATATTGTGAATCTCTTGTGTAAGTACAAAAATACACGATGAGGTAGGAACTAATGAAAAATAAATCATTTGTAATTTACCATCTCTTAGGTCCCACTCAATGTAAAAACAAAGAAGATAAAAACATTAATAAATTTAAATGAACTAAAACCGCGTGGGATATATATCTAGTAGACCCATCTAGAACCATAAAAATGGTTCTAAGCTAGAAGCTTTTGCTTGTTAGTGGAAAAGTTGAAGACATTGGTTTCGTTGAAGACGTGTATCTTGGACCATTGTTCTTTGTGAAAGAATGGAATGGCTAGAAATATAATTAGAAAGCCTAGTTTGTCATATGGTAATTTTTTTTAAAAAACAAATAAAGGTCAGAATTTGAGAGAAAAATATACGAAGGGTTTTTTTGTTGGCTCCGTCCTAATTGTTTTGGCTGCTCAAGGGTTCATTTATCTAAAATAATTAAACATTTTAGGAAGTTTAGAGTTTTTTTTAGAATATTCTTGGTAGCTAACTTGGAATAGCATGGAGCAACTTAATATTGGGAGAAAAAAAAGCACTCGATATTATAAGAGAATTTTATGCTTCTTGAGAGAGAAGCATTTCGAGATTATATTTCTAGATCCTACAAAAAATATGTGGTGGCAGCGTCCACAATTCACATTACAATCATCATTAGAACCAAGGGAGGGTGATCTTCCTCTGATTTCTACGCAGGTGCAGATTTTGGAGGTGGAGGACCTGGCCGATTTGTATTAAGAACACAACAGTACATCCTAATTTATATAACCACACAGACTGCAATTTATGTAACTTGTAAGCCACTTAACTAAATCTAAAAAAGAGTAAAATAAATGAGTGTAGGTAAGTAGTGTGTCACGAGCTATTTAAAAAGAGCAATCCCTGTAGCCTGCAATCCACCACTAAATTCAAATACTTTTCACTCAATAATTTGTACAAAATCATCGACAAAGCGTTAAGGTTATGACTCATAATTAGATTCATAAAAGTCACTAAGTGATGGAGACACGTTCTCTTCTTCTAGAATTTGAACAATTTGTACAAAACCATTGACAAAGCATTGAGGTTAAGACTCAGAATTAGATTCATAAAAGTCAGTAAGACATGGAAACACGATCTCTGCTTCTAGCATCTGAACAACTTGAGCCATTATCAGATGCTCTTCAGGAGTGGAAGTTATACACCTTACCACAACTTGCAGAACTAATTCTATGCTCTCTTTAGAATTGCAAAGAGACCTTAGGTCAACAATTTATTTCAACCTATTATCCCGCAACAGTGTCTTAACCTATATTTGCAATGTCAACGTGGATGATGTATATTGAACTACACTGACAAAGATCAACAAAGAGTTTAATTTGATAAGAAAGAAATATTGTTTTATTAGCATGTATATGAGAGTTTCATACCACACTTCATGATCCATCATCAAAATGCAATAGTGAATCATCATCATATCGGAGACAAGAACCTTGTAAAGTTAAAACCTATTCAGTTTAGATATGCCACTCTCTAGATCACATGAAAAAATTACAATTTACGTCTAATAAGCCAGACCTTTAGCTATGTGAAATATCAATCTATAGTCTCATATTTTATGGGAAAAATAGCAATTATTTTATCATATGCAATAATCATTTTATCTAAGCCAGACCTCTAGCTAAGTGAAATATCAAACTATAGTCTCATATTTTATGGAAAAAATAGCAATTATTTTATCATATGCAATAATCATTTTATGTCTAATCACAACAAGTGAAAAGTCGGTCAGTGTTAAGTTTTTGCTGACAAATTAATACCTTAAAAATAATCTATCATTTCCAACAGGAATAAAGCATGGGTCCATAAGAGATTAACACTCTTAAATTTATTCAATCCATTGACTATTAAAACGCATTCAAGATGAATGCAATGCTAAATCATGTAATATATGAATACACACTAGTAAAATGAAATGGAAAGTTCATGAAAGAAGTACATTTTAATCAAGATACATAAATGAAAAAATAGAAAATGAGAAGGGTATCAAAGTTCAAAATGGTGTCGCTGTCAAATAATAATAAATATGTTTGTTACAGGCACATGTCCATGAAATAAAATAATGAAGTGTTGGAAATTAAGTATGAAAAAGTGTGACAAGAAACAAGTATACAATGAGAGCTTTTTATTTGATCTTATAGATTTGTGTGTATTTTGCATGGATGCATTATATTCTTGGGCCTCTTTATAACTATTGTAGTCTCTGTAAAGAAGTTGTATCTGTATTCATATCCTAGTGACTTAGCAGCAACCATTGAATCAAGGTATCTATAATAAATATGTTTGTTACAGGTAAATGTCCATCAAATAAAAATAATGAAGTGTTGGAAATTAAGTATGAAAAAGTGTGACAAGAAACAAGGATACAATGAGTGCTTTTTATTTGATCTCATAGATTTGTGTGTATTTTGCATGGATGCATTATATTCTCGGTTCTCTTTAAAACTACTGTAGTCTCTGTAAAGAAGTTATATCTGTATTCATATCCTAGTGACTTAGCAACAACCATTAAATCAAGGTTCAAAATACAAACATTGAATAAAATATAGTGTTAATCATTAAAGGTATAAATGTCCAAGTAAAAAGCATTAGCTAGGGCATGGAATCAGGCGGATAGCATGCATTGCTTTATCGGTGAACAGAATTGCATAGAAATGAGTTTAAATGTCTTCATTTAAGAGGGGACTTACAGATAATGAATGTGAATGTACAATATATGTTATGAGGGAGAGTTTACATATGATCAGAGAATTGTTTTTAATGTGCTTCAAACTTACTCATCTACGATCACATGAACATAGACACTAATTATCAGTTACAAAAATATATTCTTGCTATATAACTTAAAATGAACAAAAAACTACACAAATTTCATTTATGTTGTACCATTTTAGTACAAATGACATAGTGTGTCAGTTTCTCACTCAAACTAAAAAATTACAATAAACAACTTATTGCTCTTGGTCTGAAAAATTGCTTCAATAGTGCAGTCCATTTAATTTGTGAAGAAAGAATCCAAAAAATCAAACTCTACACAACGCAACCGGCAAAAAACACAACGCATTCTTTGGTACAAAGTCTGGAAAAGGAGAGAGCAGGTGAATGACAATACCAACTTATGGAAACTGAATTTTATATCTAAACACCCCATCTATTGTTACCTTTGGGTAGAAAATAAGTGCAGTAGAAACAGGGGACACCAACGAAATTGCAATTGTTAGAAAGCATGATAAATGTTGCTGAAAAATTACGGTGGATTCCCCTTGCAATTCCCGCTGCATTCGGCACGAAAATATCGTCGATGTTCCTTGGTTTTCTTCTACCCATTTTCGATCAAACTTGATTTTCTGCCAATTCTGAAATATCTCTACCTACAGTGGAAATCATATAAATATATAAATAGAAGTACTCCTGTAACAAATTTATTATAGTAAATGATAGGATAAAAATGATTACATTCTTAGGAGACTGAGGAGAAGGTTCTGGTGCAAAATTTCCACTGTGTGCGGGTAGGGAATCACAGGGGGCAATCAAAGAATTGGTTTCTCTTTCTTTGAGATGGGAAGGAGTTTCCTTAGACTTTTTAGCCTTTGTCTCAAGAATCTGTGATAAAGAGGAATCGCCATCAATAAGCTAATAAATCTAGTGCTGGTTGATTCCTATCGGATTAAAACACTGCAAAATCACGAAACCTCAAGAATCTATGGCAATAAGCAAGGAAATATAATGTTGTTTGATTCCTATCAGATTATAACCCTGACTACAAAATCACAAGAAAACTAGTGAAAGAGGGTTTGGTGTTTCAAACCTGACTCCTGAATATAAAGTCACCTTTTTCATCCTGCGGCTTGCAGCCGATTCTTGAAATCGACTATCTCATGCATTATTTAAACAACAAACAAAACCCTCACAACAAACCTGAGACCCCTCCACGAGCTGCGGGAATATGAGTTGTTCAAGATCATTTACGGCGACCCACAATAAACAATACCAAAGCTAAAGCTCGAACTAGACAGGAATGCAAACGAACTCACCGAAAAATACACAGTGAAAGGAATAACGTAGAGCCAAGCTTAGAAAGGAGAGAATGAAAGCGACGAGCAAACCCAACTCATACAACGTCCCAAGCCAACACCAAACAATGAGCAACAAAAGTAAACAATGCACCAAGCCAACTATATACTGCATACCATCAAAAGTTCGAACAAATATGACTATTTACCAAAACCACCTGCAATCCGTTTTTGCAACACCAATGTTGAGCGCGTCTCATGGAAGTAGTATTTCTGCCACCTGCCCTACAAAATAAATGAAATTAGGGGGAAATAATCCTAAAATCGCACAACATTATGAGGAAGAGAAGCCAGACCTGAAATGAAACCCTTATTCTGCGGAGGAAAATGTTCATAGCTAATAGTTTTGTATAGAATCTATTGTTTTTTTTATGTTGACTCCCTCCTGGTGGAGCTTGACCAAAAGATTCATTGTTTTGACAAGTTTTTCCTCCTCAAACATGGAGGTTAGGTTGTTTACTCTCTCAAATTGTCCACTTATTTGATACGAATGTCATTATATATTGTGCATTCTATGATGTAGTGTTATTATATTCCCACTGCACCTTTGTTACAAAACATACATGTTCTTTATTCCCACTGCCCTTTTGTTACAAAACATACATGTTCTCTCTTCCCACTCATATTTAGGAGACGTCCATGTATAAGTTTCACACCTAATATGATGTAAACTAGTCCTTAACAGGGTCATCAATATTTTTGTCTTCCATTTGATTTCAGCCCCTAAGTAGGCATTTTCTTTGTGGTTGCAAGTTGGATTAAACTCTTTGATGTAGTATTCTTTCTTCTACCCAAGTTGTTGTGTCCACATGCCTATTTTAATTTTTTTCTTTCACATACTTTTTTATTTTCTTGTTAGTGTTTTTACACTCTTACATTTGCTCATCCATTCGATGTTTTGTTTTATGCATATGTGCTTCCTCCTACCTAGATTTATTTATATAACCTTTTTAGGCCACCTATGAACTTACATGCATTGAACCCTCTTCAAATAAGTTAACAACCCAGTTAACGTTGATGCATATAAGGTGAAGGTTCTTGCTTTGACGAACAGAATCTCATATGTAACCAACATTTTAATTTTGAAGTTGTTTATGATTAAGTACTTTTGGATTCTCTATATTCCTCTCCACTTATGATCAGCCACATTGATGCCCCAAACTTCACAACCATAAAGAACTATTGGTGTGACAAGCAAGCCGAACAACGTTTTTTTGTTTTCCAATCCCATAATTTTGTATTTCTGCACCTATTTTGTAATGAATATAATTTCTTTCATCCTCCTTGTATTCTTCTTTCCCTGTAAGTTTCCCAACTAAGCTTGTGAAAATCTGACCCAAGATATTTGTATTATTCTACTATTTATAGCAATTTTTCTCAAAAAAAAAGTAAATTTGGTTTTGTTTCTTCATGAACAAAAGATCACGACTTTGGTTTTTGTAGTCACAAAATCATGCACTTACTATTACATTTATACCACCAAGTATGTTGTTTTATATATGGATATCACGTAAGAAAAGTATTCACTAATGACTCATCCCCTAGTCTTGTCGTCAGTTAGTTGGTCGTCGTCATCATTTGTTTTGTGTAGTCGTCAGTTGTTTGCACAGTTCTGGTCATCTCCCAGGGAGTCTCAGGTGTCGTTATTTGGTCGTTTGTCATCTCTAGTCTTTGACTAGGGCACCTAGGGTAGAACTGGGGCGCCCATGGGTGCCCCGGGTCCTTATTTTAGATGCCATGGTCTCGGCAACACTTGTGTTTAATTTAGAGTTTCGAGGTCGGTATTTGTATTTTTCCCCCTCGTTCCCTTAGGTGCTAGTCAACATGTCAGGTCTTTAGTGTCAAAATTTAAGCAAGAGATCCCTATATAAGCACAACGTACATACTACTCTAAGGGCGGACTATCTACTATCAAGGGCTAGCTATCTACTAAGGCAATGGACTACATTTAGGCATCATTGCATCGCACACACTACATATTATGGGTTGTATTCATTCTATTCCATCCACCATTCGCATTTTACATCTAGTTATTGCCCCCTATCTCTACGCCATTACTGTCAGGGCACCTTAGGCACACAATTACACACACAAGCACACAAAACTACATTGCGTCTAGAATGTAGTGCAACACTTTGTTGTAAGTCCACCGTTGTGGCTGCTAAGGTTAGTCTGACCCCTTCATGTGCATCTTTTTGTTTTAGGAATTTGATTCTTTATATGGGGTTTTGTTGGTGAATCTTCATTGCAGGTTTACGACGTCAATAAAAAAGTTATTGCAACAAAGATTGAGACATTGCGAAGATTTAGCGACACTTCCATATTCAGGTCCTGAGCTATTCTACAGACTAGAGCACCCATACTATAGACTAGGACACTTGCAGGCACCCTGATCCTCTTCCAGACGCCCCAATCCAGTCAAATCTTCATCTACTGCAATTTTCTAGGTTGCACCATCATACTCCGATTCATCCACACATCATCCTGTTCAATCCCGAATCACAGCGAGGTAAGTCATTTTCAGGTTAGTACCTTATCCCTTCTATTTCAATTATTTCATTTCAATTGAATATAAAATTTACTTAGAATTCCTATTTCAGTTTATACTAGTTATTCCATTGTTGTTACTAGTTTAGATTAACTTTGAATAGAATAAAATATTCATATTTTAGTTAATCATTTTGGTGAACCTGTACTTTAGAACATTTTTCCCTAAGATCCACTTCAAACCCTAATGGCTAAGAATAGTTCATCTTCCTCGCCCATCATGTCTCATTTTAGTGTTAACCCTATCTATGACGAGGCTTTCATTGCTAAGCTCACGGCTCTCTATAGTAATCCTACTCCTATTCCAACTCATATCAAACAGTAACTTATATATGTTCAACAATATGTGCCTAAGTTCGTTTTGAAGATTCTCTTATTGGCATTAGCATCATTGAGGTTCTGATAGCCTTTACTCATTGTATACCATGTTATACGGCTATTTGTGATCTTCCTTCTGATCTTTGTAAGGAAATTTTAGATGATTCTCTTATCGATTATTTGTTTAGTATTGACAATCGCTCACATGTTCATATTGATTCTTCTTCTAGTCACGCCACTATTTTACTTCCTTCTTGTGATTCTCTTAATTTTGATATTGTTTCTCACGATACATCTCATACTAGCTTGCATACTCCTTCATATTATGTTGATGATCATATTGATAGCATCCTTAGTGACATTCTCATTTCCAAGTCTCTATCTAATACTGATTAGGCGGTTCATAGCCATGGTTCTCCTTCTTTTCATATTGTCAAGTGTGAATCTCATATTCCATCATTTCCTTCTCTTGAGATTGCATCTAGCACTATGCATGAGTCACCTCCATCTATCACTTCTTCTTCTCCTGTCATTTCATCTCCTTTTATTACATCATCTACACCCATTCATTCATCATCTACACCCATTCATTCATCTTCTCATATATATATATATATATATCTCCATCGGTCACCTCGCCTATTAGGGATGTTTCTAATGTTAATCCTACCATTGCTATGGATATTCCATCTACATCATCTACTATAGCTTCTTCGACACCTACTACTAGTGTGCCTTTAGCATCAAAATCTCCTTTGTCATCTCTAGATATTCCTATGATCACTCACAATGGAAAATTACAACCTCTTAATACATTGTTGCCATCTTCCACCATTCCTTTAGAGGATATTGTCTGTCTCATGTATGTTGTGGGTCAATTACAATCTCAGGTTCATTCTCTTACTCTAGAAAGTAGGGCTTAATATGCTTCTATTGATAACAACTCATTACATGGTAACCTTATTCCTAAGAAGATTCACAATTCTGCATTTCCTAAGGACTTTTTCATGCCTGCATTCACTTACTTTAATGGTATTGATGATCCTCGTGCTCATCTTCTACATTACCGCATGGCTATGATCTCTTATTCTAATGATAGGCTGTTACTTAAGGCCTTTCATTACATCCTAACTGATGAGGCATTGCAATGGTACACTCATCTTCCCTTTGGGTTCATTAGAACTTACTATAACATGGAGGACACTTTCCTCCATCATTTCATCCTTAACAATGTCCCTAGGGTTACTTACAACCATCTACCCACATTACATCAGGGCTCATCAGAATCTATTAGGGATTATATCTTACAATTTAATGTTTGTATGCATCAGTTAGCATTCCAACCTATAGACCTTGACATGAAATTCATTTTTTGTCATGGTTTGATTCCTGCACTCAAATAAAGATTACAGTATGATACATGTGAGTCCTTCATTCTTCTATGATACAAATTTATTGACCTAAAACAAGGTCAACTCGTGACACGCATCATAGATCCTCCACACATCTCTACTGTTGTTGATTCATCTAGTTCTCCTCCATTGACATCGGTTGAGCATCCTACACAGTCTCCATCTTTGTCTCACAAGCAAGGCAATCAAGCTCAACCTACTCCACCACTACAGTGTACTTCTTCTCCTCCTTCGTGACAAGCTACTTCTCCTGCCACTCTACCTAGGTCACATGAGCCATTATACTTCTCCAATCATTCTCAACCTCATGATGTGTTGCTTACCTTACTTGAGAAGCGCCTAATTTGCTTACCATCCAACCAACATCATCCACAACATATACTACAGTAACAACGTGACCAACCCTATTGTAATTATCATCGTATAAATCGCCATAGGAATAAAAGTTGTCTTGCCATTTACAATATATTTCTACAATTAGAGGATAAGGGCATCATTTCCTTTAGCTCTCACCCACGTGAGTGATCCATCTCTCCTTTACCCCGTCAGATAGTTTCTACTACATTTAATTCATCCATCACATTCACGATATCCACCACATCACGTTGCTCCTCCACATTTGCTTCCATAGCCCTCTTCCTTCGCGCATACCTCTGAAACTCCATATGACATTCAATTTGGCACATATTAACATATTGCTTACATCCCACATGTTTCCACCTCTTTGCGCCACCTTGGTCTTTAGTAGGTGATTATTATCACCCTACCCCCAATGACGCACTTGTGTTCCTACGGTTCTTACATGACTGTTAAGGGTTTTGATCTAACAACCTTTCATCATGTGCTTTGTCATTCATCTAACGCATCCAATCATTTCCCGATGAAGCACTTTTTCTTTTCACAATTCATTTGTGACTGTTGGGGGGTCTTAATTAAATGAACCTACTCATCCATACGTTGGGGGGCATTGTTATCTTTCACCCCCCCACTTATCACACTAACATATTACGATTACATTACATCATCATGACACACATTCATTACATCACGTTAGTTCAGTAATCATTCATCGTATCTTTTTACATTCATTTTATTATCATCATCATACAAACTACACATTACAAATTCCATTTAATAAACATTAACAATATAAAAAAACATCACATATAGCGAATACAATCATCACTGGGGGCAACTCCCCTACATCATATACAATAATACCAATCAAACCTCGCCATCACTATCGCTCTCGGGAACTGTGAGAGTCCTAGAACTAGATGCCTCGCCACTAACTCTGCACCGTTGTTCACAACATTTGTACCTCTCCACTTTCCTACATAATAAGGTGTTCTCCATAGACTACTATGAAAATTGACGATGTAAATTCACGTATCGAACAAATACATCATGCGCTAAAGGACCACCATCCAAATCCTCTCTATTTTGTTGAGACTCCTCACATGCCTCATCCCTCTAAGCTAGCAATACATTGCATGTCGTTGCTGCTACAACCACTGGCTCAAATAAACGGGCATGCTCACACACGATATTATCACACACTCAAGTATCCCTCCACTAAGTACATCGGTAGACACATTTTGCGTCAATGTGCGGATGGACGTGTCTACTATCAGGGACCAATACACATCACATACAAAACAAATAACACAATAATTTAGATAACCATCACTATCACATAGACAAACAATAAAACACACAACACAATATATTTAGATACTCACGCTCCATTATAGTTGCTTCCACATTGTCAGGGGCATGTGCTTCCCCCTCTCCCCCTCCTCCCTACGGTAACCCTATTGGACCTGCAAATAATGGGAATAACAAAATCCATTGATGTGACGCCCACCATGCGCGATACTCCTCTATGCAACCCGCACTGTCTGAGTCTATTGGCTTTATCACCGCATCCACCTCTTGCCCATGAGGTACTAGCTGCTCTGTTGTGGGCCCTGGTCTAGCTCCAACCCTCCTAGGTACTCCGATAGCTCTCAACCATATATATGACTCTAGAAGCACATCCTGAGCCATATCAGACTGTTATAATACTCTCTCCACTAGAAAATTTTCAGATACACCTGGGAACCAATCCTTTAACCACATAGTCCTCTGAATGTACCGCAACTCTACAACATCCTAGGGTCATCCTCCATAGTTGTGGTATGGCCTCCATATAGCCACCTCAGGCCCCATCTTATATATCAATTTCATGTAGGTAATTGTGTCCATCCTACGCCCACAAATATTAATCCACCTCCTCGCATAAATATATGGCCTAGCCTACTCTCCTCATGGACCTCCAACTGGCCTCAACACTGTTATGTGCTCATACTCCCATACATGTAATAGCGTAGTATCTCTTATCCCACCTTTGTGCCCATCATGAGTAAATCGGTACAGGTCTCGATATAAGTGGACCAACACACTCTGTGCCCATGCATACCTATTGCTCTCCTCGTCTTTACGCCTACATATATCATCCATCTTATAAAAGATGCTTACACCTCCTCCCTCAGCTACAATCGATGAAATAATGACCAGTGTAATGAACTTCCGCAAGCGTGGAACCCTATACCTCAGAATCCCATCCAAACTGATATGGGCCTTGGCAAGTACTCGAGTCCCCAGAAAATATCATCTGATAGCTCACATTTGTTGCTCCATATCTTCCAGTGGCATAACCTATACTCTCTCTTCAACAATTGGCAACTGTAGTATATGATACATATCTTCCAATGTAACAATCATCTCCAATGTAGGAAACCAAAATGTACATGTATCCACACACCATCTATCACGTAGTGCAGTCAACATGGGCATATTATGGGGCACATCCCCCATACGTGCTATGTTTCACAGGCCAACACGATCCATAACATCCCAATAATCATCTAACATGCCCAACCCAAGCAAAGTACTCAAATGACAACCTCTGTGGAATTCCCTTGAGTGAATATCCATTTGCACAACACAAAACAACAACAAACACAACGTTATAACACTATGAAAATCTAAACACACTCATTTATCACATTCATTTACACTAGAAATATGAGTTTTCATCATTATACACCAAATACACACATTCTGGACCAGGTCGCACAGATGAAGAACTCAGGTGCCCAGAAGTAGGACAATAGCGCCCAAATTTGGGTGTTCCTGTCCCAAGGGTCACTAGCACCCTCACCGTTATTGTTCAGGTCTAAAACGCCGAGAAAATTGAAATTCTCAAATTTGCAAAAATTCAATAAAAAAAACTACTGCACCATACATTTTTTGAACAACAATGCAATTACCAACTCCGCAGTCGTGTGTGACGCTGTGACGATCGTCACCCTCTCAAACCGACTAGGACGCGTTACTCTCACTTGCAGCATTTTCACTCACTGTGTGCTCAATCACACAATCACATAAACAACAAATGAAGTGACTAAACACTTTTTCACTTCACTTCTTATAGTTACTTTTTCACCTACTTTACTATAGTCGTTATTTCATATTTATTCTCACAATTAATACACACCACACCGTTTTTTGTCATATCTTGATCATTTCTACTTTGATTTACACCTTAATTGCAGGATTCTTTTTTCAATTCTACCTACCACCATCACATACACATTGTACATGCATTATCTCTCCTTGAATTTGGATTCCATCCAATTTATACACATCTTTGTGATTTCTATCTATTTTGTGTTTATTTTCAACTTAGTGTTCGTTCTTGTCATCACTTCCCCTTTCGCCAAAAGGGGGGCATATCATTGGGGTCATCCTATAATTTCCCTTATATTACCATGCGATTAATCAACACTACCAACATGTCATTTTCAAACATTTACTAATTCACCATGTGACATCTCACTATTAATCCCCCCTAATGACCTAATCTTGGGTCAACAAATATATAATTTTTTTCTATGTGATGTTTCATCACTTCCCCCTAATCACCTAAGTGATTAAAAATCTTTATATGCGATCATTCACCAATTTCTATCGATTCCCCCTAATGACCTAACCTGGGGGCAACTAGCATAAAATATCTCTATGAGTAATAAATCGAATCAATCTATTAATCAAACAATCAACACGTTCAAATTTCTAACGAAATCATATTATTTAACCAATATAAATCCAACATAATTGGCCCCCAAATGACCTAACTTGTGAGTTATGTGCGACCTCCCATATGACTTAGCTTGGGAGATTACATCCATTGCTTTCTGAGATGACCTAACTTGGGAAGTTGTTCTACATTTCGTGTTTTCTTCGATATGACCTAAGTTGGAAGCCATCATACATTTCATGTTTACTTTAAGATGACCTAGCTTGGAAGCCATCACATTGCGGCGACACTTGTGGAGTGGGGGCAAGAGTGCCTATCCTATACCACTCTTATATGGGTCAATTGTTTGATCAAATTTATTTGGATCCAAAAACCATAAATATTTGATTTGATTTTGTCTGCAACAACTAGATCTTGAGGATGTAGTTAGAGATTGGAGAATAACACACTTTTCTCCCTACACTCTTCCTCTGGCAGTAGGATGCCCAAATCCTCTAGTCAATTATTCGTATACACACATTCGAGTTAGGAACTAATCACTCCCTACCCCATCTCATCGTACAACATTTGAAATCATCTTAACATTTATATCATCACTCTCATTTAGTACACCTTAGCATGAAATTATGCTTTTTGATACGTTGCATGGATCAACCCATTGATCCATTATTTGACACACTTTTACTACCACATCTACGTGTTCTCCTACATCATGGCCTTCTCTAGATTTCTCTTAGGTACGCATCTCTATATACCTTTATGTTACCGAGATTTTCCGCTCACCAACATAAAGTGGGGGAAAATGTAGTCACAAAATCACGCACTTACTATTACATTCATACTGCCAAGTATGTTGTTTTATATATGGATCTTGCGTAAGAAAGTATTCACTAATGACTCATCTCTTATTCCTGTCATCGATTAGTTCATCATCATCATCATTTATCTTGCATAGTTGTCAGTTGTTTTTCACAATTTTGGTCATCTCCCAGGGAGTATCAGGTGACGTTATTTGGTCGTTTTTTGTCTTTAGTCTTTGACTAGGGTGCCTAGGGTAGAATTGGGGCACCCGCTCGGGTCCTTATTTTAGGTGCCCTAGTCCCGGCAAACACTTGTGTCTAATTTAGAGTTTCGAGGTCAGTCTTTGTATTTTTCCCTCTCATTCCCCTAGGTATTGGTTAGCATGTTGGGTCATTAGTGTCGAAATTTAAGTAAGAGATCCCTATATAAGCACAACATACACACTAGTCTAAGGGTGGACTATTTACTATCAAGGGCTAGCTATCTACTAAGGCAAGGGACTATATTTGGGTATGATGTGCATCACACACACTACATAAGAAGGGTTGTATTCATTCCATTCCATCCACCATTTGCTTTTTACATCTAGCTATTGCCCTTATATCTATGTCATTGGTGTTAGGGCGCCCTAGGCACACAATTACACACACAAACACACAAAACTACACTTAGGTCTAGAATGTAGTACAACACTTAATTGTAATTCCACCATTATGGCTGCTAAGGTCAGTCTAAACCCTTCATATGCATCTTTCATCTTTAAGAATTTGAGTGTTTTGTATGGGGTTTGTAGGCGAGTCTTCATTGCAGGTTTACGGACATCACTAGCGAAGTTACTGCAACAATCAGCGACAAAGATCGAGACATTGCTAAGATTTAGCAACACTTCTAGATTTAGGTCCTGAGTTGTTCTATAGACTAGAATGCCCATACTGCAGACTAGGGCACCCGCAAGCATTATGATCCTCTTCTAGGCACCCCAGTCCAGTCAAATCTTCATCTACTACAATTTTCTGGGTTACACCATCATACTCTGCTTCATCCGCACATCATCTTGTTCAGTCCTGAGTCACAGCGATGTAAATCATTTTCAGGTTAGTACCTTATCCCTCCTATTTCAATTATTTAATTTCAATTGAATATCAAATAAAATTACTTAGCATTCATATTTCAGTTTATATATGCTCAAAGAACATGTTGAATGCTCCAGAAGTCGTGACAATGGCTTCATACTCAACATGCAAACACAAAATGGTACTAATAAATTGCCTCGTGTGAACTTCCTTAGTGAAGGTGATTCATATTCTCTTTCAAAGTGCCCAATAGCTATGAAATGGTTGGATTTCAACTATGCATCAGGGGTTTGGTTTGAAAAAAATGGAACAACAATGTTAGGAGTCAAATTTTGCATACAAATTTTACTGCACAATGATCTAGTGAAGTGCATTTCTCTTCATAAGAGTTTCATGAAAGGTAAAGTGAGGTCAATAAAGGATTCAAGATGTTCATATGAAATAGACAAGTCCTCAACAATAATCTCTTCCTCGAATGCAAATGCAAAACTAAAAAAAATGCAAGTGTGATTGTTTGAGGCCCTTGTGGAAATATACAATTTCCAGTACTCTTATTTGAAGGAAATGAATGTTGAAGGAACTTAAGAGTCCATAGGGAGTTACCAACAAG